>LDEE01000017.1:0-325858 GCA_001021365.1 Stachybotrys chartarum | reverse complement strand
GTTCGTGGGATTGCTGCTGGTTCCATGCGTGAAATTCACCATCTATGTATTCATGTGATGTGCATGGTTATTCATGTATTGGACCTGCAGATAGTGCATAAGCCCAATGGCACAGATGTTGCTCGGTATGTCACGAGCTCAAACCTGTTGGCCTCCTAAGTTCGAAAGAGAGACAAGATAAACCGTCCGTAGTCTATCAGTATCGTTGCATACTGCGCGCATAAGAAGGCCAGGGGAAGCCGTTGGCGGAGTCGTCAGAGGCACGCAACGCCATAATCGCCTCCTTCATCCACCTATCCCAAGACTAAGATGACTTCTAACCATGCACAGGAGCAGACAGTATCATCACTAGTATTTGATGAAGTATGCGGCCGTGAGGAATTGCTTGAAAAATGTATGCGCCCATCAAACAATCGCCGTGCTAAGTGGCCGGCATTGGTGTTCCACACCAAACCGCATACTGCCAAAACTTTACTCGATGACAGGTCATGATGGCTTGCTCCCACCAAACAGATACCCTGCAACTACCGGCATTGCTCATGATCACTGCATGATTTTTACACTTTGATTGCGCCACTCATGCCGGAGGCCCGACCATCGGGTCGCCACAGCCTCATGTACCAATGAACAGCCATTGTTTGTCAATCTGTTGGTCCGGGACTGCACTTTTGGGGACCTGCGCGTCTACCTGATTACCTTCATTGGCACAAGCCGATGGTACTCTGCAGAGGCCCTGCGGTACATCTTCATGCCTAAAATGCCCTTCTGCTGCCTTCTTTCACATTCTGTACTAAAGCATGGCATCCATCCACCTTCAAATACACAATAAGAACATTAGCACGNTCTTCATGCCTAAAATGCCCTTCTGCTGCCTTCTTTCACATTCTGTACTAAAGCATGGCATCCATCCACCTTCAAATACACAATAAGAACATTAGCACGCCTAAAACATCCCGTTGCATCCCACAAGATCAATCTTCACCCGCCGCCGTCACGTCTAGCTGTTCATTTCTATCCATCTTCAACAAAACTCTTGACTCTTGTCCTGGAATAAGTCTACGCTCCCGAATGCCAAAGCATGGACCCCAACGCTGGACGTGTCCCCAAGCTCAAGAAGCTCTTTACCAATTTTCTCTCTGGCGAACGAGCCATCAAATCTTCCCAGGATGCCTCGCATTTCTATGAAGCAGCCACCGTTATCGCCAAGAAAGATACACCTGCTGTTCTGGCTGAACGGATCATATCGTCCGCCAGCGGAATCGATGCCTTAAGCGTGGCCGTACGCAGCGATCTCACACCGGCATCTATTGCGACGACAACCTTGCCTTTTCTTCGCACCTTCTCAGACGATAGCGTGAAGGCACTTGGTGGCGGTAGCTTCTTGCACACCCTGCTCATAGCAGTCCTGGTTCCCACTGCCTTTTGGTCAGCAACATTACAAGCATATCATAAGAATGAGCTGCAAGACGCTGTGCTTGAAGCCTTCGCATGGCTTTGCTTGGAAATCTGTTCTCGGCCGCCCACAGAGACGGACTTGGCCACCCACTTTGAAGATGTGCAGATGCTCATGGAGAAGAAGTCTTTGCTTGAGGCTCCTTCCCATGAAATTCGAAGCATAGCATACCGCATCCAGAACATCATTCAGCTCCGCTCATCTACAGGCACCGTGGCCGTTGAATATGGAGCTGGTGGGCGGCACGACAATGACTTTGCCGACTTTCGCAGCATCTCCATTTATCCGACTACCGACGAGTTCCTGTCTTCCGAAGACCCATACTTACCCAATTCGAACCACGTATTTGATGCTTCCGCAGAGTTGCGGCCTGGATTTCACCTCGACTGGCTCTTCCGATTGCTGCGAGAGGAAATGCTGGGCGAGATCCGAGAGGACCTCGGAGCCGCCTGGGGTACGATAAAAAAGAGACATAGAACACTGTGCTTCAGCGACCTGCGTCTTGCTCGTGACACAGCAGACGATAGCCGCCGTCCTTCTCGCTTTGTCTTCAATCTTGCATGTAACGATGGAGATCCAGTTAACTATTTAAGGAAAATGTCTGAAAAGAAACGAAAGCAGTTCGTCGAGGACAAAAAAGCTCTTTTCAAGCATAGATCATTCTGTGTTCTCTGTGTCGAGAAAAACATCATCGCCTTTGGTACTGTGGTTCGGGAGCCCTCCCAGCTCATGAGAACTACGCCGGTCATAGGAATCCATTTTACGACCAACAGCGGGCTCAAAGCGGTGCTCAACACGGTGAACAGCTCGTCTCGAGAGTTGATGAAGCTGTATGTCATGGACACTGCAGTCTTTGCGTTTGAGCCGATTCTCAAGCGGCTGCAAGATATTTCCGACTTACCATTACAGGAGGCGCTAGTCGACCCTTCACAGAGTGGCGCAAAATGCGAACATCCCCCCCTGTTGAAATCAATGCTCGAATCATTGTCCAGAGCTGTCAAGAACGGAGACAAAGTGAACCTATCCCGGTTCGTCCCTATGAAAACCCCGATTTCTGTCTGCGGCGCCCAGTTGAAGTCACTTCTGATGGGTTTGGAAATGAAGATGGGGCTCATCCAGGGACCGCCAGGGACTGGAAAGTCTTTTATCGGTGCTCTGATTGTTCTGATACTGCTTCGGTTGACCAAATACCGTGTACTTGTGCTCAGCTACACAAACCATGCACTGGATCAGTTCCTTAGTGACCTCGAAGATATAGGCATCGCAGAAGAGGAAATGGTGCGAATTGGTTCCAAGTCTACCGAGAGAACTTCAAGTATGAGGCTGGAGGCGTTGGCAAAGGGGTTCTCCTTTCGCTTCTCAGGCGATATTAACCGCAAAATTATATCTCAAAAAGCCAAGGCTGAAGAAATTTATTTGGAGCTCGCAGAACTCAAGAAGCGGATACAGTCTGGTGTACAACCTTTCGAGATATTGGACATGCTTGAGTTCTCCGAAGACGACTCCTTCTATTGGGATGCATTCCAAGTACCACAGCAGGAAGATGGCTACCAGGTCGCTGGCAAGAATAATCGCCCCCTGAGACCCCAGGACGCCTATGTCAGCTGGATCCTAGGGAAATCTATTCAATCGGTCGGTTCTCTTGGGCTTTCCCTAGGTTCAGCTCATCTTTCCGTGTGGGAGATTCCTATAGAGCAGCGACAAGCATTTGATACTCGGTGGCGGGCTCAGGTGCGAGAAGAGCAGATCAGCGAGTTTTGTGCGGCTGCACAAAAGCTGGATCAGTGCGAGTCCGAGATATCGAGTCTCTATAGCGAGAGCAAGCGAAAAGTATTGCAAGCCAGGAGGGTCATTGGGTGCACGACCACGGGAGCCTCCATGTACCAATCCATCATCAAGACCGCCACGCCTGACGTGGTCCTGGTCGAAGAGGCCGGTGAGATTCTGGAAGCGCATGTAATCACGGCACTTGGCACATCTGTCAAACAATTGACCCTGATCGGGGATCACAAACAGCTTCGTCCAAAAGTCAACAACTACAAACTGACGGTCGAAAAGGGAGATGGGTACGACCTGAATGTTTCCTTATTTGAGAGACTTATCCTTCAAGGGCATGTCTTTAGCACTCTCGAAGAGCAGCATCGCTGCCACCCTGACATCTCCCATTTCACCCGCCTCCTCGCTTATGAAAATCTCAAAGACAGCCCCAAAACGTACCAGCGAGAAAAGATACGGGGACTTGGCAGTAGAGTGCTCTTCGTCAATCATGAACATCCCGAGGACGACCTGCTACAAGTGGGGGACCGGGGGGAACTCGGCTCCACGTCAAGCAAAAGAAACGCCTTTGAAGCACAGATGGTACTCAAATTAGTGCGATACTTGGGCCAGCAGGGATACAAGTCTACGGATATGGTTGTGTTGACGCCGTACCTGGGCCAGCTGTCGCTGCTGCGAGACACGCTTCTGAAGGAGCACGATCCCACTCTCAATGACCTAGACTCGCATGAGATGGTGCGCGCAGGCTTGATGACACCAGCAGCTGCCAAGCTTGATAAAAAGCCGCTTCGTTTGTCCACAATAGGTTAACACATTCTTGGTCCTCACAGCGATATTCTGATACTAACTTAAGCCTAGACAATTACCAAGGCGAAGAGAGCGACATTGTCATCGTCTCCTTGACTCGGAGCAATGCCGACGGCAACATTGGCTTCCTAGCTGCTCGTGAGCGATTAGTCGTGCTAGCATCTCGAGCCAGGAAACAACTCGTACTATTTGGCAACATGAACACATTGTTGAAGAGTAAGAAAGGTGCCGAGCTGTGGAAACAGTTTCTAGGAGCCCTTAAAGACAGGGAATGCTTGCATGACGGGGTGCCTGTGTTCTGTGAGCGACACCCCGAGCGACGAGCTCTTCTCAAGCATCCTGAAGACTTTGACAAAAATTGTCCAGACGGAGGATGCTCAGAACCTTGGTTAGTGTGGCTCCTTTTCTGGTGCCGTACACTATGTTGACTCATCTCAGTGGTGCTGCTCTAGGCTGCGGCAAGCATACATGCGACCGGAGATGTCACAGGTTGACCGACCACTCCAATGTTCCGTGCGCGCAGATCGTGGAATCAATCTGCAAGAGAGGCCACAAAACTAAGCACAGTTGCAGCGGCCACGAAGAAGGCAAAGGCTGCAGCGCCTGTGCCCGTGAAGACAAGGAAAACCGTCGCCGTATTGCAAGAGATTTGGAGTTGGAGCGAAAGCGCCAGCAACAGCAGGACGAGTATGCCCGAAAGCTTCAGGAGGTCGAGGACGAGATTGACCACCTTCGGAGGACAATGAAGTATCAAGCAGAGGAGGAAGAGTTGAGAGATAAGTTCTCCCAGAAAAAGGCGCATCTACAGTCTCTCAAAGATACAGAAGCGAGGAAGGTGGCGGCTGAATCTGCTGTGAAGCAGCAACGAGAGAAGCAGGCCAGTCAGAGACTGCCAACAAAAACCAAAGAAGAGATGGAAAAGAACGAAGCCAACCTCAGCAACGCACGAAGCGAGTGGGAGTTCCTCAAGAATCAGGAGAACTCAGCGAATGAAGCTCTCGACCAGCTCATGAAACTCATCGGGCTCGAGTCTGTCAAAGAAACCTTCCTGGACGTAAAATCTGGGATCGACACGAAAATTCGACAAGGAGTGTCTTTGACCAACGAAAGATTCAGCTGCACCTTGCTCGGCAATCCGGGAACCGGTAGGTACTTGGAGTTGCAGAGATACCAAGATGACTGACAGTTTCCAGGCAAAACTACCGTGGCACGTCTTTGGGGAAAGTTTCTGACCATAGCTGGTGCCATACCTGGCGAGACATTTGAGGAGACTACGGGTTCCAAGTTGGCCAGCAACGGCGTTCCGGGCTGCGATAAGCTGCTAGAGAAGATCAAGGACGATGGCGGGGGCGTCTTATTCATTGACGAAGCCTACCAACTGTCATCTGGCAACAACCCGGGCGGAAAGGCTGTACTCGACTATCTACTCGCAGAAGTCGAGAACCTGCGAGGAAAGGTCACTTTCATCCTGGCCGGGTATAGCAAGCAGATGGAGTCGTTCTTTGCCCACAACCCTGGGTTTCCAAGTCGTTTCCCCATCACAATGAAGTTCCAAGACTACTCGGATGATGAGCTTCTCCGCATATTAACACGGCAACTTATGCAGAAGTTCAATGGAGCTATGCAAGTCGAGGGTGGACTGGACGGGCGCCTCATCAACATCGTGGCCGAGCGAGTTGGACGAGGTCGTGGCAAAGAAGGCTTCGGCAATGCTCGAGCTATGGAAAATGTACTGGCTGTCATTCAAGACAGGCAATCTAAGCGCCTACGACAGGAGCGGCGCAAAGGCAAAAAGACCAACGACTGGTGCCTCACCAAGGAGGATCTCCTGGGACCAGAGCCGGCCGCCGCACTCAAGAATTGCAAAGCCTGGGAGAAGCTCAGCAGACTCACCGGGCTAGCTGAGGTCAAGCAGGCCGTCAAAGTATTCTGCGACACACTAACGACCAATTATCACCGAGAGCTCGCCGGTGAGCCCTTGATTCAGTACTCGCTGAACAGATTATTCCTCGGATCCCCTGGAACGGGCAAGACGACTGTGGCGAAACTGTATGGACAGATTCTCGCTGACTTGGGATTTCTTTCAAACGGAGAGGTCGTCGTGAAGAATCCTGCTGATTTTGTCGGGTCGGCTTTGGGACAGTCTGAAGCTCAAACCAAGGGCATTCTTGCCTCGACCGTGGGCAAAGTTCTAGTTATCGACGAGGCATATGGCTTATATGGGGATTCGGCTGACACTTACAAAACAGCGGTTGTGGACACTCTGGTTGCAGAGGTGCAGAGTGTGCCAGGAGACGACCGCTGCGTCCTGTTGTTGGGGTATCAAGATCAAATGGAGCGGATGTTCCAGAATGTCAACCCGGGACTTAGCCGCCGCTTCCCTGTAGGATCCGCGTTTATATTCGAGGACTTTAACGACAAGGAAATGGATGATATACTAAATATGAAGCTCTCTTCATCGGGATTCCGCGCCAGCAAGGAAGCTCGGGTAGTTGCACTCGACGTGTTGAGCAGAGCGCGGAACCGACCCAACTTTGGCAACGCCGGAGAGATTGACATCCTCCTTGACAAGGCAAAAACAAGTCACCAGAAGCGCTACTCAGCAGGCAAGGCGAAGCCCAGTGTGCTGGAGCCTGTAGACTTTGACGAGGACTTTGCACGTGCGACAAAGGGCGAGACTGACGTACGGAAGCTGTTTGAGGGTGAGATTGGGCGAGAAGAACTTATTGAGAAGCTTGAAGTGATCCAGAACCGGGTGCGAGAGATGAAGGCCATTGGGATGGATGTCAAAGACGATATACCTTTCAATTTCATCTTTCGCGGGCCTCCTGGTACGGGAAAAACCACGACAGCAAGGAAGATGGGCCGAGTGTACTATGACATGGGCTTCCTGGCCAAAGACGAGGTCGTTGAGTGTTCGGCCACGGATCTCATAGGCCAGTTTGTCGGTCAAACCGGGCCTAAAGTTCTAGGAATTATGGATAAGGCTCTGGGGAGGGTGCTTTTTATTGACGAGGCGTATCGCCTGGCCGGCGGGCATTTCGCAAAAGAGGCGATTGACGAGCTGGTCGACTCGGTGACCAAGGCGAGGTACAAAGGAAAACTCATCATCATTCTCGCGGGGTATGAGAAAGACATCAATCAGCTCTTGACTATAAACCCAGGCCTGACCAGTCGTTTTCCTGAGACCATCGATTTTGCACCGCTTGACTCTGCCGAGTGTATCAAGCTTCTAACTGGCATCTTCGGCAAGAGGAAGGCCACCCTAGGCAAGCTGGGAAAGCTATTCGACACGTCTTGTCTCGATCATCCGTCACCGGAGTTTCACGAACAGTTGACCACGAGGATCGAGGCTCTGACGGCTTTGGAAGGTTGGGCTAGTGCTAGGGATGTGCAGCAACTGGAGAAAAATATTTGGCGGCGGGTAGATTTGAAGCCTCAATTTATTGAGCTTGAAAAAGCTCAGGTCCTGGAAGAGGTGGACAAGATGCTGAACGACAGATCAGCAAGGGCTTTTTCTGCTCAGGCCTCGTCTGCCCAACGCCTAATGCAAGATTTAGGTCTTCAACAAACCCAACAGCCCCCTCCACCCCCGCAGCTCCGCACCACCACTGCCATTCAGACCAAGGACATTGAAACAGTCGAGCCAGCTGAAGAAGAACAGGTCGGAGAGGAAGAAGGGCCGAGCCACGCAACAAAGCGTCACGCCACCCGAGACGCAGGTGTCGGCGACGAGGTATGGGAGCAGCTGCAGAAGAACAAGGCAGCAGAGGAGCAAGCGGAAGCAGAGTACCAGAAGCTCAAGTCAGAGTACGAAGCAGCAAGCGCTGCGGACAGAGCCAAGCTTGTGCGGCAGATGATTGAGGAGGAGGATCGGCGGCGGAAACAGGCTGCGGTAAAGAAGAAGTTGATGCAGATGGGACGTTGTCCGGCGGGATTTGACTGGATCAAGGAGGGTGGAGGGTATCGGTGTGCGGGAGGCTCGCATGTGATGTCGATGGACGAGGTTGAGAAGGCCTGTCAAAACTGATGACCTAAGTCTAGCGGAAGTGCATCGTTCATCGACTGTCAATTCGTTCAAGGGAGGAGAATTATAAAATCGTTCACAGGAAGGTCGTAAAAAGGACTCGTTCGGACGTCGTAACTACATGAGTGATATCGAGAATATGATACATGCAGACGCTCCTGACACGCTCAGTTTATTACGACAATGTAACAAAAGACAATAATTCTATTCTTTCTTGTCACCACAAACACCATGGAAATCCCCATACTGGTCCTGGCCATGCTGAATGATGTTCTGGAAGTCTTCCCAGGGGCAGGAAGCACTTGGGCCTTGTTGGCAATTCGGGATTGGTCTAGGAGCACTATTCGCAATGACACGTACGAAGCGTCCCTCGGCGCCCGATTCGGCAATGCACGTCATCTGCTCCAGACCTACATGGCCCAGGAAAGGAATAAGGTCACTCATCCTCCACGCTCGGGTCCAGTTGATGCGTTTGGTGGGAAATTCTTCCATGGCGGGTGATGACGAGTTGAAGATTCCGAGAGCGGTGGCGATAAATGGGGGCACTTCGCGGTGGGTGAATGCCAGGAAGAGCCGTTGGCCCTCTGGCCAGCCCGAGCCGGTCTCGTTCCCCAAAGAGATCTTGGAGAAGAGAGAGGTTTGGGCGGATAGCCAGGGGAATCCGAGGTACGGTGAGAGAGGGTTGAGTGGGCCGACCATGTGGGCGTACTTCAGGTCCCAAGCATACTCGTATGCCATCCATTCGGCGTCGGTGAAGACGCCGCAAATGGGAGAGCGCTTGCCGTGGATGGCAGACTCGTACCCACAGAGCTGCTGCAACCCCACGATGTCNATGCCATCCATTCGGCGTCGGTGAAGACGCCGCAAATGGGAGAGCGCTTGCCGTGGATGGCAGACTCGTACCCACAGAGCTGCTGCAACCCCACGATGTCTTTCTCTCTCAACTCAAAGGGTGCAAACGCGCGCAGTCGGCGAGCCACCATGGGTGCATAGCTGCCGATGAACTCTGCTTGCTCGTCGCTCCCGGGCTTCTTGTTGAACGCGGGACAGCTCTTGTGCGGGATCAAGGCATCCATGGAGCCGTTGTGGTCGCGTTTGATGCGTACCACCTCGATATGCTCGGAGTCGGGGAACGCCTTGACAAAGTTCTGAGCTGTGTCGAATGTACGGGCCTTTTTGTCTGCCAGGATGCGCTTGGTCGTGGGCGCCAGGTTGGGATATCTTTGAATCAGATGCAGGCCGACCTGGACGGCATCCCGTGCACCAGACGGCGTGATGTCTTCCAGGTGGTCTTCCAGAATGGGCGACTTCCAGCGACTCATGAACTCAAGCGGGCCTGACCAGCCTTTCCGGTGCTTGTCCAGCTTCTTGAGGAAAGGCTGGATGTACTCCTCGTACTCGGCGTCGTTGGCGTAGATGGCGGCATGGCGAATGATGTAGGAGGCGATGGTGACATTGCATCCGCTCGGAGCAGAGTGGCCGAGACCGAAGCCCACGGCATCGAAGTAGGGCGAGATGCCTGGGAGATGCAGCAGCGGATCAAACAGGTAGCCCTGGCTGTGATCCTGGGGTTCCAGCGGCTGCTGCCCATTGCGCATCAGAGCGCATGATGCGAGAGGGATTGAGCTGGCCAGAGCCAGGAGACAGAGATTCCGCATTGTTGTGGTTGCAGGATGGATGCCTTGCCAGACTAAGAAAACAAACATGGCCAGTAGGCTACCGTGGGATTGACGTCACAAGTCTTGGGGATCGGTATTTGCCCGTGGGAGATCGCCGATCGTGACCTACCCTATACCGGATGAGAGAGGTTTTCGACTGATTACCCGAGCGAAAAGGGATTGGCCAACAGCAAATGCCACCACTCTGCAGTGAGTTTACCTCTTTAGGATTAAAACATGATTTCATTGTTGCTTCAAGAGTTATTGGCTCACATGAAAATTGGGGAAAACCCAAGCATGGGAGAATGATATCCGGAAAGATACGGTTGAATTCCAGCTGTTTTTTCAACCTCCCTAGCAAATCGTCACCATCGCCAGTGTCAAACAAATCGTCATCCTAAAATCCTCTGGTCTCTCCATCATATCCTATCATCCTCCCACCGTGCTTCTCCTTGGTGCTATCTCCAAGGACCTTGATCATACCATCGCAGGACACATCAACAGTAATACAGGCGCTATCAGCAAAGCCGAAGTGACGGGCACCTGCTAATCCGAGGTCGGTCTGAACGAGGCCAGGGTCGATAGAAAAAGCGTTCAGCCAAGCATCCTCGCTATTGATGCGGACAATGTACCAGTTCAAGGCGGCCTTTGTGGGGCCGTAGCATGCATTGGGGATAGGCGGTTGGTTTCTGCATGTTTGTTGGCAAGTTTAGCTCAAGCAATATTCATGGATCGAGAGACTTGACAGTCTGACTTACGCGATACAACCCGCTGAAGAGCTGATAGGGGCGAAGATGGGCTCCTTGGACGAGTTTTGCAGCAAGAGGCGTGTGGCCTGGTAGAGGGCTACGACGCCGAGGACATTGGGAGCCAGGTGCGCTCTGACATCGTCCAGCTTAGCATCGGCGACAGTCGGCCATGCATACGAGACGCCCGCATTGGCGATGACAACGTCGAGGTGATCGATGGCATGCTTATGCTGGAGCTCTGTAACAGCATTGGCGGCATCCTGGTCCACGGCAGCGTCAAGCTTGACGACGATGAGCTTGCTTCCTTTCCCCTTGGGAAGCTGTGACAGGGTTTTCGAGGACGAGTGCTCCGGGTTGCGATTCCCTGCGATGACGGTGTGGTCATCCAAGGCGAGGTAGCGCTGGAGAAGGCCTAAGCCAAGGCCGCGGTTGGCTCCGGAGATGAAGACGATGTTAGACATGACTAGAGTCTTGTGTTGCTCGGCGTTGATCATACATCCAAAATTCCCAATCACGGCGTGTGTTACAACGACATTTAAACACTTTTCTCCCCATTTGAGATTCACTACTGCTGTGTAAGTCGAGATGACAAATTCTACAAGTTGGCTTCAAAAGTTCATTTTCTAGAAAAGGTTAGACCTGAGACAGCATCCGCTCCGCACACTCCGTCAGGTCTATGGTTGGTTGAGAGCGCTTTGGGCTTATGGCATCCACACGCATTATAGGTGGGGTGTAGGTATGGTTTGCGGTCCACTCTGGTTAAGCAAGGGCATGTGTTAGATGAATGGCCATGCAGTTTCTTGTTGTCCGTGAGACTGTTCCTCCGCCGCAGGCTGTCGGACTCACCGTAACTTCAAAGCAATGCATATTGGACAACGGCGGGCTGTGCATGAGGCATTCCGATGTCCATCGTTGTTTGACACTATCCTGCTCTGAGCTCTGCCCAGGGTGAGTCCGACTTAATCAAGCGATGGTAAAAAGGAATGACTGGACGGACTGCTGCTCATATCCATTGCGTTACTCGCAGGCATAGGATGTTGAATACCCCTCAATTCAAGGGCATGATACTTGAAAACAAGCACGCCAGGAGTGACGACAGCCACCATATTGCGCGTGAAGCCAACATATAAGAAGTAGTAGTATTATAGTACCTTACCATCCGTTCTAGCTCATCACAGGCTAGTGGTAGCCGGAAAGACCTTGCTCTTTGGTATCTACACCAGATACGAAGTAGAACGCAGTGAACCACGGTCCATGCCGCTTATTAGCATATCAGAATAACAGGGCCTGTTAACCAACATTGTGACTCGGCACAACCACCCTGACGCAACACGGCACGTGACAAGCTGGAACTCCCGAATGACCAACGTACGAAGACGGAATAGATGGCCAACTCAATATCAGGTCAATTTAGGTGGGTACGCAATTGGAGGAGTGTTGTATGGCTGAGAAGCAAAGTCTGCGGCTAAGAATCAGACCTGCTCTAGGGTATTTCAAGATTAATCCTATAAAAAATATAAAAAATAAAACCTTCTTAAGACCACAAACTTTTGTGACAGAAAGCTACCGACACACCACTGTCACGAAGCGCAGCAAAGACCTTCCTGATTGTTTTTCATTTATTCAGCACACAAGATACCTCAAAGATGTTTCTTCGAATTATTGAAGAGAAATAGGTATGCCACGCTAAGGCCTAGTGATATTAAGGTAGCAGAACAATCTCGTATGAAACTACCTATATAAACAACCAGTGCATAACGTTGTTGCACTTCCAGCAGACAATAGCTCAACTGAGACCATTTTTTCTATGACTACTCCGTCTGTCCCATCTTATGCAGTCGATGACTGACCTGGACAAGACCACAGACAGTTACACTCTTTTCAGAAACGCAGCAACTTGCGAGAAAGGGATTTCTTCTCGACGAGTACCACGTTCTGGCAGATAAGGCTGCCCTCCACAAGTTCCACTCCACCGCTGTGTGGCCTGACTTCTTTCCCCTAACGTCCAGCGCATTCTAATCATAGGAGTGTCATTCCACATTTATTTGTGTAGCCAGTCTTTATGATCGGAAAGTCCACCTCTCACGACTATGGAATAACCTTCTCTGGGCGATGTATGGTCCCTCTTGTGAAGAAGTGTCCATTTTCTCGCCGCCGTCCGCCGATGCTCTCAACCCCGCAGCTATAGAGCTGGCGGCTTTCAAATATTTTGGGAATGCCTCTTCAGAGACTGCGGTATGCTCCTTTGTCGCCGACATACCAACGTCGAGGTCGGGTAGCCCCAACTTCGGCATAGTCAGTTGGCTTTTGTGATTCCAACTCCCTTTCTCAGGATAGAACTTATATTGGCCGAGGAATAAGCTGGCATTGCTCGCAACGAAGTCGACTGCATTCAAAATGAATGCAAAGGTCGTCATGGAGATGAAGTAGTTGAAGTTGAGCCGCACCCAACCGGGCTTGAGACCTTCAATCACGGCGTCCGGTGCACTTGTTATTCTTTTTGATGTTGCTTCGTCGATTTTGAGTAGATGGTATCCATAAGGGCCTGCGCAGGAGCAGCCACCACGGCTCTGAATGCCAAAGAGATCGTTGAGTAGAGCGACGATAAAGTTGTGGTGCAAAAGCTGCCCCTGCGAATCCTTGATGTTAAAACTGACAATGGACAAGCGGTCCTGATCCAAGTTACCGAGGATGTGAATGCGAGGGTGCTCACGCCAATGGCTGATGGCAGCCTTCACAAACTTTTGTTCGCGGTCTTCAATCGTGGCTGCGCCAACCTTGTCCTTGAGCTGGAAGACGAGACCAGCCCGTATCATGCCGACTATGTCCGGCGTGCCACCTTCTTCGCGTTGCACGACGTCCGATAGGTAGACGCGAGCATCGGGTGTGACGTATTTGACTGTGCCGCCCCCCGGGACTGATGGAACAGTGTTCCGGAACAGAGACTTCTTGGCGACAAGGAGGCCCGGCGTCCCTGGGCCACCGACGAACTTGTGCGAGGAGATGAATATCGCGTCTTTGTTGCGAAGCCCCAAAGCGTCATTGCGATCTGGGTTCATGTCAATGTGTACGTATGGGGCAGCGGCTGCGTAGTCCCAGAAAGATAGAGCGCCGTGTTGATGCAGAAGACTTGTGATAGCGTTGACGTCGGACAGAATGCCGGTAACATTAGACGCAGCAGAGAAGCTTCCTATCTTCAGATATCGCTTGGAATAGAAGGATAACTTCTGCCGTAGATCAGATTGATCAATATGGCCAGATGAATCAAGCCCAATCCTGACCACATCGGCAATCGATTCGCGCCAGGGTAGCTCGTTGGAGTGATGCTCAAAGGGCCCGACGAAGACTACTGCCCGTTGGTCCTCAGGGATGACCGCATCTGTCGCCGAGGCTCGGAGGCCAAGGACACTGACCATCCGGTTGATGGCTGCCGTCGAGCCTGATCCAAGGGCTATGACTACATCCTCAGATCCGCCACCAACTGAGTCGTGTATGGTTTGTCGGGCGCTCTGTTGTAGCTGGTTCATCCGACGGCCAGTGAACGAGGCTTCAGAGTGTGTATTGGCGTAAAAGGGCAGGATTTGTTGGCGGATGTACTCTTCGATGAATGTCAGGCTTCGACCGGATGCGGTATAGTCGGCATAGGTTATACGGCGCTCGCCGAAGGGTCCATCAAAGACTCGGCCCTCGCCAATGACACCGTCCCGGATGGATGCCAGCAGCTGCAGGGGCTCTTGGGGCTTGGTCTTTGAGCGTTTGAACCGCAGGCCCAACGTCTTGTAGATACCCGTTTGTTCTGAATGGTACGTTGGTACTGCGGCGTCTGGGCTTGATGTGTTCGACGAGGTAACACGATCGGGAGCAGCGAGCGAGTCTGTGGACTTGGGTCTCTTGAGAACTTGTCGAGACACGTCCTGGTCGTTCTCGCGAAAGCACATGACGAATCGTGCAAGAGTTGATTGAAGAGCCATGGAAACGGTCTTGCTCACCAAGGAGACTAATCTTTGTAGAGGAAGTTGTAAGTTGAGTCCTAGGAGAAGGGTTGGAATATGATAGGGTTCGAGCAGGTAGGACTAAAAGGTAACAGCACCTCGAAGGATTAGGTTGATAAGTATTTAGCTGCATACAAGACTGTTGCAAGGACCGACACAGCCGAATATTATAGGAGCACCACGACACCCATTCGTAACAAGATGACCCTTTTAGGCTACTTTTCTACCAACAGAGAACCTGTTTCGGCAATTTTCCCGCCTGTTCTAGCCGTGTGCAGAGTTGTTCCACTTCCTGTCCTTCTTGACGCCACCAAGCAAGCTGACCACCTTCTTCAGGAAGCGAGATCCTACCAAAAGGGACGAATCAGGACCTCGGTGGCTATTTCGATCGCAACCATCACACCTAGTCGCCGTTTGTCTAGCGTCGGCCTGGGAGATAGCCGTCTTCCCTCCTTTTTGACTTGAGATACGTGAGACAGGGGCCCAGAGCCAATACATTGACTCGGATGGTGCTCTGCTAAGCCCCTCGGCCAATAGGCTGTTGGAAACGGACCCTTGGTCTCTGCGGTCAGCCTTACAACGTATTGGCCGCATATCCACAGTTGGGGGCGGTGACGGTCACGCTCGTTGATGAACCTCTCGGCGAGACAATACCCGTCAATATTCTGAGTCAGCGTGTCCCATGACTGGTGCAGAGCCAGGCTGAAATTTCTTGGTGGGTAGAAGGTTCAGGCAGCTACACTGGGTTCAGCTTGGTTCAGGCAGTCGTTCATAGCCTGGCTTGGAAATTCGCCCAGGCGCGGGGAATTACCGCAGTGAAATTGGTGTCTTGGTCCCACCTGCTTCCATAGCCACAAGGACAGGTTCAACCGCGCTTCCAACCACCTTGTATGCAACAAAATACGTGTCATCATGAGTGGTCTTCATTTTCAACTGTGGCACTGCCACGTTGAGCGGCTTTTAGGCAGGTTAGCTTTGCCTGATCCCGCGTGCGTCGGAAGCGCATCGATTCAATGAGAGATCAAATATACTATGCCCATCATAACCACATGATGAGGCAACCACAGCATCTACATTAACTTCACTAAATACTAAATTTTTAGCCTTTGAACTCAAGTTTATTGCTATAGTTTATGTGTATGTCATACCTGTTTTAAGGCATTATCGCATTCTATTCGAAACTAGAATTTTTAAAATAAAAGTACAAACGTTACAAGATTCAATGATTTCATTAACAATGGATATAGGCTTGAATGAAGATACTGCTAGTAAGTGTATAAACCTGCAATCCATCCTGGTCGAGCTCAACAGCGAGGTCCACCTTAGAGGACAGTCTTCGACCGTAGTCCCGATGACGCCGTCTCTTTGAGCGAGAGTGATGACGGAGTTGGTTGAAGAGGATGAATATTGGACATCGAGCGATAAACTAATGATGAATCGGGTTGCATACTGCAAACAGGAGGAGATGCCGCTGCCACACCCTATTCATCTGGTCCATATAATTGATTTCAGAGACTGTGGCGATGTGAGCTCAGTTGAAAAGGGTCTGCAAACTCTAGATCACAGCAGTGTTGTCAGATATCCTCCCAAACAGACTTAATGCTTCAAGCCAATGAAGGAAGTGGATATTAAGGAATAAGTATGCTGTCCACCTGCCAACTATCTGCTATCGCCACTTGGACATCAGCTTACGTACGCCGCCGACTTGAGGACGAGCATCAGGCTGGCCGTCGGGTACAGTATAGTTTATATTGTTGACGTCCAAACCTTGAAGGTTCGACCGTCTCAACCTTCAAAATGAACAATATGGTGGCCTTCAAGGACTGTTATCCTCAGCATGAAGATCAGGGACTGGTACATACTGTCCTTCCCACCTCTAGCCTCGCCCCCTAAATCTCAATATTGCCGACAAATTATCGACCTCGCAACATGCTGTTGGCGTGTTCGAGCACCAATTGGGCTACAATGGCGCGATATCGGAGGATGACATGGCCGTGGTGAACCTTGCACATATGCCAATACGCTCTCGGCTAAATTTCACGATGCAGATGGTCTGACCTTGACACTTCTCGTACATGCCAACGGCAGAGGTTCCTCTTGATGCGGCGCCAACACCCGAGGGCGGAACAAGTAGGGTAGAAATGCACTTATTGCATTTATTTTTGCTACCATTTCTTCTCTATAGCTCATCTTTCATGTGCATTCTGAGGTCAAAGAAGATGCTGCTTTCCCCGTAGAGCCTTTAAAGCGTCTGTTTAGACTAGCTCCTGAATTTCTAGCAAAGTAGCCGTTACATTGATGAGGAAATATCCATATTGTCCTGCTGAAGCAAATCATTGAATAAAGCTAGTGATTCGAAATTCGCTGCTAAACTCTCTACACTGGCATTCCTTGGGTCTTTCTTGCTTAGGCTGAGATCAGCCATGAACGTTGCACGAAGATGATCGCGGAGCTGAGGAAGTTCACCGCCCTCTAATTGCTCCAAGATCCTCTTGGCTTCAATCCCAGACATGCTTGTGTCTCGTAGGGTCATTGAGAGTAGACTTTTGCCTATAGTAGCAGAAATGCTATATGGTCGCCTTAGATTCTCATAACCATATATGCAGAGTAGGAAAATTGAGTGCCACTCTGGATCTCGAGGACTTTCTAGTATTGCGTTGATAAGATAAAGAAGCCCTGTATGCCATAATAAAGAATAGGCAGAGCTCTTGTAATTTGAGCGATAATCAAGGACAAGCCTCTTCAGCTGATTTACGGATGCTGTATATGCTGACTGAGCAGAGCTATTAGGGGCCATAAATAGCCTCCAGGGTACTGCATCTTGTGGAGTACTCCCTTTGAAGGGTCGAACAATATCCAGGAGAGCGGCGTGCATCCATATACTAGCTGATATTAGCGTTGTTTCCCTGGAGGGAGACAAGATGAAAAGAAAACCCTAGTAAAGGACTTAGGGAAGAAGGTAGGGGATAGGGTTCAGCCATACTGGAAAACTGGGACTTGAGAACTACTTTGTTTCCTTCTGGAAAGAGATAGTGGTAGCTTATTGCTCCAGGTAAGTATCTCATGATACTTATATTCAGCCAGGATTGGTCTCCACGACTCAGGCGGTGCACCTGGTTGATCTCGATAATAAATCCATATTACATCGTGGATCATAGACCAGAACTCGCAGAGCGAGTGAAATGTGCCACCCATTTGATCGTCTTCATCGTCTAGTTCCACATCACTTGTACCACCTACCCCACCTAACTTGGAAAAGTTTCGGTTCCTTGGAATAGGCGGGACCGGGGTCGACGCTGGGATATCAACTCCTGGTTGACGGTAGAACAGCGCGATAAGTCTACGAGAAAGATGTAAGCTCAACGTTCTTTTTGCAAGTGCCTGTGATTTGGGCATGAACTTACATGCTCCAACAAAACGCTCCCCAGGCTGCATGGGACTTCAAGCGGAGGTCGTCATTCGATAGTTTGCTCAAGTCAATAGATTGGAGGCCTTCGGTGGCGAATAGCCCTAGGTGCATGCCCATGTTCACTGCAGACTTGGCGCATTTCAGAACAATACCGTCTCTACCCTGGCCCATTAGTGAAAAACTCATGAGAACCAGTGCGGCCATATTCAGTGGAGTGGCCTTCTGACCCTCTGCGTCGGATAGTTGCCTTGTATCGCTCCAGAACTGCTCCACGTAACGGACAGCTTCTTCATCGACTGCGCTGTACATTTGCTATCCCATATATCAGCCAGAGCACCAAATCGGGCGAGGAGAACTCTTACGCAGCCTAGGTATAAGACGGCGCTTACAAGAAAGCGTGAACAGTACCTCTCTTGTTTCTTGACTAGGTCATGAACGAAAAGAAGTGGATCAAAGACACCAAGAAGTGGGTGGTCTGTTCTAAGATATAAGCCAATCACCCTCGCAGCGAGGGCGCTGCTGATATTGGCGTTTGTCCAAACCGAAATGTCAAGGTCACGAAGTTGCTTGTCGTAGTAGTCTAAGGACACCACATTGCATTCTGGAGTCTGCTGTGTGTTTTCTTTGATGGCGGTAGCACTTTCTGTGTGGCTAGCATCTTCTCTCTCAACCTTTCTCGACCCAGTTTGAGTAGGCTGGAAGCCTTGCTGGTCGTCCCTGGCATCAATCAGTATAATTCCCATGGCAAATCATCTTTCTAGCATATGCAGGGTTGAACATACGTAGTTTTCTCGGATGTTTGTTCGGCGTCCTGTGCAGGGCCGAGCAGGTTACTTTGTCTAAGTGCTGCCGAAGATATGGATGGGAATGAAGGATATGCAATAGGAAACTGACTGGTTAACTCCTGCTCAAAAGAGGGGTATAAGTGGCTTTGGGAATAATTTTCTCCGGTTTCTCTGTCCGATGCGGCGTCGCCAATTATTGTTGATATCTCTGTGGTGCTGTCGCCACTTTCCCTAAGGCGGTCGAGAACATGGTAGGCATGGTTCTTGGGAAGAGTTTGAAGAATCTTGATCATTTCTCCAGACGTGTCCCGTGGTGAAGTGTCCATGTATGTGCATGTTGCCAACGCTCGCTTCTGACAATTGGAACAGTGAGGCTGTTCCCCGCTGCACTTGGAGATGTGTTAGCTTACAACTATAGAGAAGAGGATCAGATTGGGTGGACGGGCGAAAGAGCACTGGTGGACTAGAACGATGGTAGGCTCAGGGATTTAAGGCGTGAACCTCAACGCATCGCAGATGGAAGCATAGAAACGTTTTCCAAACTCTTTTTCTTTTTCTTTTTTTTTCTTTCTTTTTTTTGATTTTTTTTTGAGAAACAGAGCAAATCAGACTAGGTCTCGAGGTTTTTCCTCGGGTAGAAGGCATCCAGATCACCGGACATGTGCTCAACAAAAGACTTTTAGCCCGCAGGTGATGATTGCTCACTCTTGTTTTGCGAGCCCGACACTCCACACAGGCGTTCTTATTCCCAATGCGCTTCTTGTTGAACCTCGGCGGACTACCCGAATCATTGTCAGCCAGGCCTCCGCTGCCGCTTTGGAGCGAGGACTGCAGGTTCGGATTGGGCAGTAGCGGGCGGAAACGTTTTGGCATAGCTTCTGTTCTGGCTTGCGAAAGTGTTGCTGGCCGAACGGCGGATGGAAACAGAAGCGAGAATTGCAGGCAGTGTCCTCTTTTCCACTTTCCTTTGGTGGCGTGATAGGGGCAATCAGCAACCGCCACATAGAATGGTTGGGCAGAGGAGAAAATGCGCTACGAAATCGATATGACGTAGAAAGCGTGGCGCATGCTCACTGTAGCCTATGGCGGCTTAACACGGGATCCACAGGGCACAGTACCTCATAAACTCATGACCCTGCATTCGCCACTGCATTCGTTGATAAGATACGCCTTTAAGGCACTCGTTGCACCAGTATGGGGTTCTACAGTCATCTTACATAGCAGGAAAGGTACGAGACATGCGAAACCTGCTAAGCCAATACATGACGGGTTCCGATTCAGACCCCTACAGACTGTGTTGGGGGCAAAGCAGCCATGAAAGGACTACACAGGAACTGGCGCGTCACCGCGTCACAGAAAAGCCGTCCTTGACCAATAATGAGCGAATAGAAACTTGGCGACTGCAGCACGCAACGAGATTCCGAAATCAGCCATTTGTGACAGCACGGCACTTGCCCCGAAAGGTCAATTGGATTGCCCAGGGTCGGCCCGTCGTGGTGCAGGCATTTTGGCAACAACAGGGCAAAGTGTTGGAGACTGGCTTGGCACCGTCATCCGACCATCGCAACATGGTTCATCTGTCAACCTCGATTTTCATTACTCCATGTTCAAGAGGACATCCTTTGGAAAGGGCTTTGACCAGCCGTCACAATGCCTTCAAACCAGCCGTCGCTGGGTTACAAGATCAGGTGCCTAATGGAAATGATTGTTCAAAGTGGCTGTACCATTTTGTGCCCGTATGGTCGTCGGTTCCCAAATCGCATGTGTCTGCCTTGTCAGGAACAGGTTGTCCAGAGCTCCTGGGCCTGACGATGGTCGGCTTGGGCATGTGTAGAAGCGGTATGCCAAGCTCTTATGGTTTCCGCGACAGGCGACGCTTATCACTAAAGTGCCATTAGGCGCGATGGTGGCACCCTCTTCTATACCGGACTAGGCAGTATTACACAAAATAGAGCTGTGGGAGAAGCCGAGGCGGTGAGAGTTGATTACGGCTTCTTTGGAAACTCGGTAAAGGTCTGATCAGAAATAATTACCGATGTTTAAGAAAAGTACCAACGCAAGGCTCAAGCTCATTTATGGGTCGTCAGAGCATAGAGCTTGGACATTTGGGAATTCAATTCATTGCGCTCTCCGTAGCCATCATTGTACCAGAACCAAGCCTTCATTGGACGCGTCGTCGGCCTAAAATCTTGCTCCAGGCTCGCCTTGAAGCGACTAGTCTATTCAATGACGGTCTCGGCCGCCGGTATCCTTCAGCTTTTTCCAGACACCTCGCCGCATCTGCTCACTCAGGCTGTACGTCAGGGCGTTGATTAGGCCAATGTACTGCGTGGACGCCTGCATGGCGCTCAACCAACGCGGCGATTGGCCAACAGACTCGGCCAGTCTGTTGGCAATGCCGGGGATCCAGAGAATGATGTAGGCCAGTGGATATCCGTTCATAAGCATCATCTTCTTTATGTTGGGCGCAGCCGGTATGCGAGAGGCTTCAAATGGGGCGCTGCTGGTGCCTATGTTCTCTTCAGCCGCGGCTGTGGAGTGCATGGAGCTCTCGCCGTGGAACTCGTTATTCTGATTTGATGTGTCTGATCCGTTGGGGAAATCTTGCATCTCGTGACTGACAGAAACAGAATGGGTGACGAGGATCTTTTGGGTGTCGTTGTCGGGGTCGGGATGCAACGTCGCTCGACGCTCTGGCTTGGTGCGGGACTGAGAGACTGTCGAGACGCTTCGGATTGTCTTGAAGACACGCTTAAGCCTGAAATAGATGTACGTGTAGATGGCGATGGTGATGACGAAGATACCAATGCGCCAGCCATGAGACAGACCGTATCGCAAGTCGAGTCTGCTGCTCCTGATCCAACACCAGTTACCGCTGACGTAACCGTAGGATCCTTCCAAGAGACCAACGGTGCCTATCCAGTCAGCTAGGTCCGGTACATCTAGTCCAGGTGAATTTACCCGTGATGAATCCAGGGATCCAAGCAGCCAGGCAGATCAAGATCTGCCATTTGACGTCTAGATGAGTGATCGAGTCATTCTTGATGACGGAAATCAAAACGACGATGGAGATGATGAGGATATTGAAGTCGACAGCCTGGGCATTGGACTGGCTAAACCAGCCACTGACGAGACAGGCTGTATCCGGAGAAGTCAATGGGCTCGGTGTGCGGCCACTTGCGATGAAAGTCGCGCCGGAGATGGTATTACCCAGGCCATAGATGAAGTCGGCCGCCAAAAGATTAACAATGAGGGTGTGGCGGAAGTGCCTTGCCGGAGGGCGAGCGATTTGGAGGGCAATAGCTATCGCAGAGCCTAAGCAGGAGAGCAGAGACCCTATGAAGGTCGGCACTGCAATGGCATAATCGATCGGCCTCGATTCGGCCATCACTGCTGTCTAATGATCAAGGGACCAACTCGTAGACATGAGCGATGCTGAAGCAGGTGAGCGAAAATCACCCGCCACGACTCCACAGATGGGATACCCTTCGCTCTTAATAAACGCGACGAGGACGGGAAGCCCATCAGTCAATGAAGATCTGCCGGACAAACTGGTTGACAAGTTGACAGCCCCTGGTGCTTGCATAAAGTTTGATCTAGCTGTTGCAGCCCTGCCTCGGAACACTTCCATGCGCCCGCGAACCAGGGCTGAAACAGTAGGTCATAAGCATTATTCTCCAGTTGCGGCATAGCCCATCGACCGAAGTAGTCTACTGTCCCTCCATTACCGTGGGCCGAGTTGTGAAGCCTGCGTAGACGCGGAATCTCGCGCACTGGTTCAGCATTCCAGTCTAGGATAAACCTGGCAGAACCCGGGTACTGCGACGGCCGCTCGTCGACACTAGACTGATAACACTGCCTGCCATTTCAGACTAGCCTGAGGCGATGGATGCAGCGGCCAGGCTTAGTGCTCAGGGGTGCATACGAATCTGTACTGATTTGTCACGGCACTGACTGAAGACGCCACCACCCCATTCTTGATGCCGGGCTTCTACACACCGAGTGCGTTCCGACTAGCATGACTCGCGAGCCGGCACTTTCTCCATGCTCAAATTTCTGTGGTCTTCCATTGGTCCCGGTAATCTCGGGTTCTCTGCAACGCATGCTTAGCGTACTGCCTTCTCAGGCGAGGAGTCTCGGCATTCCCACTCCTTTGGGCCCTCCCGAGCACATGGGTTAAGATAACAATTTTTTTTCCGAAATGTGCGATTCGTTCGACTCAAAATATTGGGTTGGGCTCTGCATCCCGACTAAACCACATCAGATCAGACGAGTTGGAAGGATAGAACGTGGTCGGGTAGGAAGTTCTAACGCTGGTTCCCCAATGGCGCCATGAATATTCTACCGAAACCTTTGCTGCCACTGGCGGCAGCCATTGCTTCTCTTAAATTTAACCGCATCTCGCACTTCGTATCGAATCCCCGCCTTTCTCCAGTTCCATCGGACCCGCCAGTCGTGAGTCGACGATAGTGAAAGCGGACGAACTGGAGTCTCGCCCCACAGCCAAACTGAAGCTGCTTAATTGGCGATACTCCGTACAGTGTAGGGATTTTCCATGTGCCCCTTGGAGGTCAAGGGGATCTCGATTGCCGAGGCCTGGGTAGACAGAGGGTATTATTTGAGCCACAGCTACAGGAGCCACATGGCGTTCATGCACAGTCATGATTGACGGGATTCAAACGCAGTGTAGCCACAGTCAACGACGCATAGAAGCCGCAATTGCCTCGCCCTGCCAGGCTACAGAGGCCTCAGTTGAGGTCCCAAATAGAGTTTGCATAAAATATGCCTCCAAGGCTTCAATGGCCTTGCACAATCGCCCTGGGAAGGGTAGAACCGCGCTACGTGTAGCTGCCGCTGCCAATTGGAAGGCAGACGGGAAGGCCGTCGCGGGATGCGGTCCATGCGGCGGCACTGCGATGAGCTGTCGTGCTGATTCACGGCAGTTCCTGGTCGGGCTATTTATTTGTGTACACATGAGTTGGAGCTTTGGCATGTCTGTTTTGTACAAGACTCCCGGACAGAGATTTACGCCAACATGGTCATCTCGCCCGAATACTAACCAATCGATGCCTTACTCATTGACACCTTATCGTATTGCTTGAAATACATGTATTATTATTTAACAGGATATTCTATCATGAGGTCTTCGTGACTCATATTTTTAATGCTGCCCGCTGCTACAAGATCCGTTTCCTCGAGGCAGATAGAATGTTCCCTCAACCTCAACGATATCGTCATCATTTAACCGATCGACTTCAATGATGGTTCTGGGCGGGTATGTGCTGGGATCGTCGCCCCAGAGCTCAATTTGCACCTGATTACACATCGGCCGATACCTGTACATATCGGTGGTGTAGACAACGAGCCGGACGCAATCGTAGACTTCCGCCCCCATCATCTCAACAAGTGCGGCCATGTTCTGGTAGGCTTGACGGACGCGCGGAAGGCCGGTGGGCGCAAGAGTGCTATTGGCTGGGAAGATGCCGCGCATGCCTATAGTGGTCAGCATAAGACGTCTCGAGCAACGCGCGACTGCAGCGACGAACCGGCAACGTAGAGGGTATCCCCGGCCCGGGACATTAAGCTCCATGGCCCTGTCGTGTTGAAAAAGTTGGATGGGTTGTAAATGCTGACCCCCGCGTCCGACGTGAAGTTGGGCTGGAGCTGCGCAAAGGACAGCCCAAGCAGCGGTAGGAGGGAGATGGCGAAGCGCATGATGTCGTCTTGTCGGGAATAAAGAGCGATTTGGCATCCGAGGGGCTGAGAGAGGGAGGATTGGTCCCCTTTTATGAAATTTAAATTGGATGATCGAGCAGACGCCGGATATAAGGAGGATCTACTATCGATGCTTGGTAGAACGGGGTACCCTGTCGGTCCATCACGACCCTGCGCTCGCAAATAGGGTCGAATTCGTCATAGACCAGCTTTTAGGGCAGAATCAGGCAAGGCCGGTGGGTTCCGGCGGGGTTTCGATGCGCTAACGCACAGCGCACATGTCGCCCTTGTCCACGTTTTCCTCGAGGACTCGGCCTCTCGCGCATAGGGTAAGGGTGAGATGAGTCGGGAAAAAGCGGTTGTTCCTCCAAAGATGAAGTTCGCAAGGTGGTTCATCCTCAGACTTGGGTACAGGCTTTGTCTCCACAGATGATACAAGATAATAACATGTTGATATTATGGCTATTGGTTTCCAAGAAAACCTTAGTACATATATCCTCAGGGAACAAAATTCAATAGACCGCCCCGCAGGAGCTAGGCGTCTATTCGGTATTTCTCCGAGGCTGATCCTTGGTGTCTTATCTGTCATGACTTTATCCGTATTATAGCACAAATTTCCCTTATCGAGCAGCTGAGGTAATCATAGCTGATGTGCCCCAAGTGAGAACAATGGGAATGGAGGAGCAGCAAAAGCATCAGGTAGCCAATCAAGACAAAGAGGTGATATTGTCAAGAAACCATACAAACTTCTCATGAACTGCGTGCAGCCTTCTGACTCCGCTGCCCGACATGAGCTTCTTGAGTTACCGTAGTAGCGGTGGTCATTAAAGAACCGGGATTTATCGTACCGAATTCTACCTTTGCTGGGATTCTTGGGTCTACCGTTGACACCAAATATTACGTCTTTTAATGAAGCTAAACAAAGGGCACAACCTACTAGTTCTTGACCCACACCGCACAGTTCCGATTGGACCGGCAATGACCATAACCATCTTCGACGACCTGTCCACTCTCATGTTTGATGCTTCCGCCTCACTCAACATTGAAGAATTCATATTTTGGAGCCACAATCGCAGTGATAATACGAGACTCGAGATCCTGCCAGGTCTGGTTTGACGCAGCCCAAGAACTCTCTTTCAATCGGCCGCCATGCTATTGAAGCGATATTTATGGCTATTTCGTCGAGCTAGCGTTCTGGCACTCATCTATCCGCAGGATGCGTAAAGGCTGCGGAATCTGTTTGCCGTGTTTGCCGGCAGGTGCAGGCGTACCGCCTCCTTGGTCACGGAATTAAATCATGACATGCGAATTAATATTGACCCGCCATCATGCGCAAGCAGTGTTGAGCAGATTTGGCGTGGGTCAGTCGCCGGGCCTAATACCTCGTCTAGTTCATCGCGCCCAGCGCCCAGCGCGCGGAGGGAGATCGAACCCATGCAGAACCCACTATAGTATCATGATCGCCAAATGGATCAATGTGGACTTGATCCGACATCTCGGATAGAGGTGCCGGGATTAATGTCCTTATCTTGGGGCCAAGAGCAGGAATTCTTCGTGAAGAGCCCGCTTCATTAGCTGTCCTTAAACCCTCAATATCTTTGCTGGAACAGGTTTTGAGGGGGTTCTTTTTTGTTGCTAATGCCTCTATCTTTACAGCATACCGATAATGTTGAAGGGTGCGTAAGGAACCTCCAACCAGGACAGGCTCTTCTCAGTGTATGCCTTCAAGAGCCCGCCGAAAAGGTCGATTATATTACTCTTTCTAGAGTGGTCGAGATGCCAAGCATCGAAATCGACCCTGAAGCAAGGCGACCAAATCTCAAGGTGCGTAGGCTGTGGAATGGAACCGTTTTTTTCCATCGCATTACATGATCAGACAATGGTCAAGTCAGCCTCTGCAGGTCGGAGACAGTAGCAAATGTGCAGCTTGATGGAATTAGGAAGCCATGAAATATGGCGCACTAAATTCTAGCTAGGCTCAATAAGAATCAAGCAGTCATACTACTTTTTCATCTGCTTATTTGCGTAACCCCTAAGCTTTTCAACTATTTACCTTGTTGTTTACAAATGAAAACAATAATTCATCACGTACTGTAGACTTGTCCTTGGGCTCATGGAGTGCCCCGAAAGTCTTGCGTCTACAAGGTGCAGATACAACTTGTCTGAAATATCACATCAGATGGGAGCCCTGCGATGTGCAACGGTCTTAAAAGCTTAGAGTGTCATGAAGTAGCAAGGTTTCACCCTGCCGGCTAGCCACGTTGCTACAGCATGAACCGGCTGTATGTAGTTTTGGAGTTGCGGCTTTTGCGCTAGAAATACATTGTTTTCCCGCAGTTGCTCAAAAATTGTACTGTTCAGCAATTTTTTAAAGCCCAGCACCGTTATTTTCATCCTCAGAAATGTATATTGAGCCGTTGATTTGTCTACAATCCCCAATAATCCGTCACTTGTGGGCTGGCGTTAAGCTACCCTGCAGCTGGTATCACCCAAATCAGGACCTCACAAATGGCTGACGTATTCAAGACGGCGCTACTCAGTTCACTCCATTGAGCCCCGCACTTTCTAGAAAGAACAGATACCGTAGCTTGCGACCATCCCATGACAAGAACACAGAACTAAGAATCCTCAACATCTGATCCTACCAATTGTTTCTGTACAGAAGAGATGCAGCGGCGTTGTCTCGCTTGATTGAGACGCCCAGCTTGTTGTCGCATTACGAGATACTGACCACTTCGATCACGAGCCGTTGATCAAGCAAACGCTGCGATAGGTTGTTGAGGCTTTTGTATTTTTGGTATTCAATTCAACATGGCTCCCTCATACAAGGTTGCCGTCTACCAGATGAACCCAATTGTGAGTATGCTTTGCAAACCATGCCTTGTATATTGGCGTTGATAAGTTCTCGTGTAGCCAATGCAGCCCAAAGAGAACTATGACAAAGCGGCCAGTTTTATTCGGGATGCCGCCCGGCAGGGTGCGCAGCTAGCTGTTCTGCCAGAATATCATCTCTTGGGTTGGGTTCCTGATGATCCGGGTTACAAAGCGGCATGCAGCGAGTGGGAAAAATATTTGTCGGCATACCTCGCTCTGGCCAAGGAACACAACATCAACATCATACCGGGCACAATCATTGAACTGCACGACGCTGGTACCGACACAGAAAGATTGTTGAATGTTGCCTATTTCATTACCAACGAGGGTAAAATCGCCGGACGATATGTCAAAAAGAACCTTTGGGGCACTATCGAGCGGAATTACCTGCAGAGCAGTGCTCGAGATGTGCATCCGGTATTCGAAACCCCTTTGGGGAAAGTTGGAGTTTTAATATGCTGGGATCTGGGCTTTCCAGAGGGGTTCAGAGAGCTGATCTCCCAAGGAGCGAAGCTAATTGTGATACCGGCGTTCTGGCTGTTGACCGATGCATCCGAGGCTGGCAGGGACATTAATCCCGTAGCCGAGCAGGTCTTTCTAGACTCTGTTTTGACGGCGAGATGCTTCGAAAATACCTGCGGTAAGTATAAGCCTGACGACTATGTGGCGACAACCGAGGAGAACCCTGCTGACTACTTCAGCGATTGTGTTTGCAAACGTGGGCGGCCCTCAAGGCCAGGGATACGCTGGCCTGTCCCAGATCTGCCTTCCTTTCGCCGGCCCAATTGCGCGTCTCGGTAGTCTGGAAGGAGTCATAGTAGCTGACATAGACATGCATACTGTAGAGGAGGCGGAGAAGTGTTATCAGGTGCGGGCAGACCTTGCGCGTGCTGATTGGCATTACGACTACAGGCATGACAAAAGTCCAAACACATAATATACCACCACTCATCACGGGATCGCAAGCCTAGCCCTTTCCGCTGTTCTCTACCACGGTCTGTAATATATTGGACCGTGCTCAACATGTCAAGTGAGCATGAGGCGTCAAAGAAGCCCTGAGACTCTCTGGCGCCAGATTGTGCAATTTAGAAGCGCATGTTTCATAATTTCCCATTTTATGTTGACGAAAATACTTCAGGAAGATCCAAGTATGCATTTGATCAATGTCTGCGCGTTCAAAGATGGGAAGGCCATCTTATGCTCGTACACTAAGCCTTTGCTTCATCCAGTTGTTTTCATTGCATAAAATTAAACACATTATCCCTTACCAATTGTGCTCTAGCTAGTTACTTACATTAGATGATCTTAATGGGTCACCAATTTCTGAGGTTTCTGTAGCTCTGATTCGTCACTCTTCGTCTTGCAATGCGACTTCCATCATTGATGCTCAATCTATCCATGGTCCCAATCCGTTTCTGGCAACAGCGCTGAACAGCCACAATCTTCGTCTCAGTGTATTTTGCAACGTCCATGGAGAATGGTAGATATGTTTCTGCATGTGATCTGCCGTCATAGTCCATCTCGTACCTACATGGTGAGTTGAAGCACCTCCGGGTCTTAATCTGGATTGAATACGGTCAATGTCAGCCCACGTGCTGAAATCCCATGATAGTAAAATTCACCAATGGCAGCATATGAGCATAATAGAGCATGTATCTGCAGCTGTTGATCCATCCATCCCCCCGGAACGCCAAACCATCCCCAAGCGAATGCCGGAAATAGGCACGCCAGAATATAAATCTAGCCTCGTACTCTGCTGCTCACACCCTGCTTGGGATCCTTTCCGCCTTCTGGGGAGGCCGAAAACCCGGAGAAAACTATCGCCCTATTTTTATTCGGCGTTATTGATTGCCTGATTCCTTGTCCTACGAGACAACTACAGGGACGATCCGGCATGTCACACATCGCTCGAGCTTGAGAGTTCACGTTTTCGCTGTGAGATCGCTTGCTCTAGAGACGCTCTTTGAGGATTAATAAACGTCACCCATTACCCAAACAAGGTAGAATCAAAACAATGAATAGTGTTCTTCCAGAGAGATCTTTTGCGTAGGGGCTTCCAAAGGCTCAGTGGACAGATGCATGACAAACGAACCTCGGTGGTCCGTTCAATGAAATGATGTGGAGATGCTTAACCGGCCGTTTGTTTCTTTCCTAAAATCTTCCGACTCCTCTTGAAAGCCGCCCGTGATTTCCATTATGCGGCCCATCGCACTCCGATTGGGGCGGTTTCGGCCCAAGCTTCGGCCGAGATCAGCCACGATGCGAGCTATGCTGATATAGGCTTGAATCCGTAGAGCATGGTGGGATATGTTCCACCGGGCGAAGGGAATGCCAGAAACAGTGCTCCAAGGAGTCATACGTTCCGGAAAAACCCCTGCCATTTGCCCCAGGATCGTCTTTGTAAAAAGGAATTACATACATATTATCCAGACAACAATCAACCCCGACATGCAAAACCGGCTATGTCGGCATGCTCTTTTCCCGGATCTACTACAAATAATAACCTTCTCATTCCCCGGCAGTAGAATGTCCTACCACTGTTCCTTGTGTTTCTGTCTCTACTGTTCAGCGACAAGTTGTCCATCATGGCGGTCTCTCGTATCATGAGCCTTTTGGCTCTTCTTCTGACAACCGTCACCGTCAACGCGGCGACCCTTACACGTGTCAACAGTTTCGGCTCCAACCCTGCCAATGTCCGCATGTACATCTACGTCCCGGACAACGTCCGCACAAACCCAGACGTTGTCCTCGCCCTCCACCACTGCCAGGGAACTGCGCAGTCGTACTTCGGAAGCACCCCCTACGCACGCCTTGCTGACCAGCACGGATACATCGTCATTTACCCGGAGAGCCCATACTCTGGGACATGCTGGGACGTCTCTTCTCCCCGCACCTTGAGATATGAGGGTGGGGGTGATAGTCAATCGATCGCCAACATGGTCAGGTGGACTATTCAGCAGTACCAGGCGGACGCAACCCGCGTCTTTGTTGTCGGCGGATCATCGGGAGGCATGATGACGGTAAGACCCTCCCATTCTTATTCGTGGTTTGTGTCAGCTAAAATCTTTAGAATGTCATGGCTGCCACATACCCGGATCTCTTCCAGGCGGCCATTGTGTACGCCGGAGTCCCCGCCGGCTGCTTTTATACCGGTACCGTCAATGGTTGGAACTCGACCTGCGCTCAGGGCAACTCCATTGCCTCTGTAGAGACTTGGGCCAACACGGCGCGAAACATGAGACCTGGCTATACCGGCCAGCGCCCACGCATGATGATCTACCACGGAGGTACAGATGATATTGTTCGACCTGCAAACTACAGGGAGACAATCAAGCAGTGGGCAGGCATCTTTGGATATTCGACTACGCCCCAGCGATCGGAGAATGGCCAGCCGGCCTCAGGCTTCGTCCGTGAGACTTTCGGCCCAAATCTGCAAGGAAACTGGAACGCACAGGCAGGGCATGGTGTTCCGACGGTGGCTGAAGAGGACATGAGATGGTTCGGTATCCCCAGGAGCGGAAGCACGCAGCCGTCGACGACAACCAGGGCCTCTCAACCTACGACGACAAGTAATCCTGGAACCTGCACCGCCCCGCAGTATGCGCAGTGTGGCGGAGAAGGCTTCACTGGGTGTAGAACCTGCGCGTCTGGTTTCACATGCAGGGCGCAAAACCAGTGGTACTCTCAATGTCTTTAGACGGACAGCTCAGGCATGAAGAGGAACGCTAGTAGCAACTATTATCACAAATCGCTATCTCGTCACTCTTTCCAACTGCAGTTGAATCATGGATGCAGCAACATAAGTGATTAAGAGCAGAGTCTTTGTACAGCATTCGGACTCTCAGTACGAATCTTGTACGAATCTTGCTTAGTCGTTCCTGAAGGCTCCGGTAGTTAAAGTACTTGCTCGATAAAACCCAAGGGTTTGTCACAAAGCCGTCGCCTCCTCTGCTGAAACCGAAAGCGTACAGGGCCAAATTCCCAACGTAGTAAATGCACGTATGTTAGACAAGAACTCGTGATAGTAGCTGGCCACAAGGCTGGCATGTGTGGGGCTGTGTCGTGGCTGAGATTGTGGCAGTAGATCTGCTTGGCTGGCTGACTGACTTGCTTGGCTGGCTGGCTGACTTGCTTGGCTGCGGCTGAATCAAGCTGAATGCAACCCACTTGTCGTAAAACTCTCGTGGCTGTCAGTTCACTGTCACCTTGAAACCACGACAAGACAGCTTCGGCCTGAGTGGGTCTGTACAGATTGTTCCTGACGGACAAGATGCGTTTGATCAATGCGCGGACCTTAACCTTGGAGGAGTTCATACCCGACGAGGCTCCGGCTTATGCCATTCTGTCTCACAGATGGGGTGATGGCGAGGTGACATTCGCCGACATCCAGAACCAGCGCCGCTCGCCCGAATGCAAAGATGCATATCTGAAGCTTGAGAAGTGTTGCGGTCAAGCATTGGACGATGGACTTGAGTACGCGTGGATCGACACCTGCTGCATTGACAAGTCCAGCAGCGCTGAACTTTCCGAGGCCATCAACTCCATGTTCACATGGTACAAAATGGCCCGGATATGTTACGCTTTCCTCAACGATGTGGAACCTGGCTATATCAACGACAAGGAAAGCATGTGCTGCACGTCGTTCCGCCACAGCTTATGGTTTACCCGCGGCTGGACTCTTCAGGAGCTGCTCGCACCGGCCGACGTTCGATTCTACAGTCGTGACTGGACCTATATCGGAAGCAAGGCGACATCAATTGGACTGATCAACAGTATCACAGGGATCTATGACGCTTTTCTTCTGAACGCGGACCTGCACAATGCGTGCATCGCGGAACGCATGTCGTGGGCTTCACGGCGCAGCGTCACGCGCAAGGAAGACGCGGCTTATTCGCTCCTCGGTATTTTCTCTATCAACATGCCACTCATATACGGCGAGGGCGAGGAGAACGCGTTCTTGAGACTGCAGGAAGAACTTGTCAAATCCAGCAATGACGAGTCTCTCTTCGCTTGGCATGGTCCAAGGGAGCAATGGAGCACGAATGATGCTCATCATGGAGCCTCTCACTTTCTGCGAGGAGGCGACTCAATGGGTCTCTTCGCCACATCTCCTTCTTTCTTCGACAAGTCTGCGGATATTACTCGGGCTGTGTTTGGCGAACCCCCATCTTTTATAATGATGAACGGCAAAATCCAGATGTCCGTCCTGGTGGAGAAATCGGCAAACCCGAGCAATGGAAATGTCTTCCTCGCCCTTCTCCGCTGTCGAACTCGCTACGACTTTGAGCATGTCCTTGCCATTCCGCTGGCCATGTGGAACGGTGTGTACTATCGAGTATACGGCCAGCCAAAACCGATGAAGATGAATTACTGGAAACGAGGCCATATTCGAACAATGACGGTGCTACTTTCTCCCCACGCCTTTCATATGAGGAGAAACGACACGGAAGCGCCATTCATCATTCGGACGCTGCCAGTAGGGTATAGAATAACTGCAGTTGAGCCTCCAGCCGCAGCCAGAAACGACGTCCGTTCGCACATCATCAGCACGGAGCTGAAATGGGAGAATCTCTGGAAAATGGAATATTCTGGTGATGAGATTGTAAGGATGCTTCTTCTGGAGGCCGAGGGGCAGCCCGAAGCACCACGGCTCGTACTTGCCCTTACAGTTAAATGCGAGCCTGGCGAAACCAGGGACCGCATGGGCGCGGTGTCATCAATGGCTGTGCTTGGATCGACAGATGGGCTCAGCCGAGCTACGACCGGAGGGGTTCCGGCAAACGACTTTGGCTCCTTCGTGTCTAGGGCGGCCAGGGTGGCTAAGCAGCACCGGATCTCATTAGCATCCGTCTTCTCAATAGCAGGCTTGCTGCCGGAGACCAACCACGACGTTCTTGAGAGATATTCTGCAGTCACGGCGGTGGAAGAGCTAGTCTGCGGTCCTGCGCTCGTTGTAGACATTTTAGACCGATCATCTCCATCACAAGACCGCCAGCAGAACAACAACCAGGTCATTGTGGGAGGTGGCCTGGCGGTAATCGTCAGCCTCGCTTGGTACATTGACCAATACCACCCTGTCATTTTCACACCCCCCTGGATCGGGTCAATTCGACCGAGACAGTTATCGGTGGCTGGACTTACTTTGTGCTCTTATTCGCTGGTGCGCTACCTCTGGATCGCGTACGGGTCACTGGCCGTGGATTATCCTCTTCGAAAGCTCAGGGACAATCTGGTCCTCCTGATTGGCGACGACTCGCTCAGGTACCTTGTGATCCAACTAGTATTCTGTTACGTGTCACTGATTTTGGCAAGAGAGCCTGGATTTGGGGTTTGGGTACTGGAAATGGGGATAGTGTTTTTGCTCGTAAACATCAATGTTCCTCCTCGTCTCATGGCGAGACCTACACGTTATTGGGTACATTGAGGTTTGTGGATGGACATTTATAGAGAGTATTGCAGCAACACGTAAAAAGCTGGGTTGCGTATTTGGCGGCAATCTTTAGTTCCGCAGCGTTTAGGAAGAGGTCGTGCAAACGCCTGGGGAGATGAGTGTATTGGCGAGTTTTATCTTGACCCCGAAACCTGGCGACCTCTAACATAGACTCGGTGAATGTTCCGGTCATCCCCCGTCATGACAAACTTCTCAAACATAGTTCTCAGGCTGTCCTCATCCTCAATAGGCGTCATGGCAGACCGCAAGCCGCTAGTTGTTGTCACCCAGGACGCATCAAACTCCTTATCCACCGCAAAATTTCCAACCCGATCCTGAAGACACAACACCCTAGCTCCGCCAAGGGTTGCGAGATAAAAGACTTCTTCGAGAAGCAGACCCTTGTCTTCCCCCTCGGAGAGAACTTCCCTCGCGTTGGACGCAATCATGGCTTGCCGGATGACGGAGAGCATCTGTGAGGCCCAGCCCCCGCCGCTGTCGGTTCCCAAGCCGACCTTGATGCTGCGGCGCAGGAAATCTCGCACGGGCGCCACCATGAAGCCTCCTCCCACGGTCATGTTGGCTATAGGGCAGTGGGCCACGCCGCACTCGAGGGCCTGTAGTCGCTCTTTGTCGTAGTCGGTCATGATGGTGCAGTGCGCCAGGATGGACCTAGGCCCCAGTAGTCCAAAGCTCTCGTAAAGATCGGCCTCGCTCTTGTCTTTGAAGTCGGCGAAGAGCTGTCTTGTGGCATCAATTTCCTGCTGGGCTTCGTTGAAGTGCGTCTGCATTGCTAGGTCGGCATTGCTCTTCATGATTTCGCCTAAACCTGCGAGCAGCTCTGGCGTGCAGCTGATGGCAAATCGCGGCGTTAGCACTGGTTTGACCAGAGCCTGGCTAGGATCTGCACAGCCCGGAAGCTCTCGGATATGTGAAATACATTCTCGCGTCTCCCTAAGGGAAACCTTGGCGCTCTCTTCACAGATGTAGCCGGGTGCATTGCGGTCCATGTTGCACTTCCCAATGAAGGCACGCTGTCCCTTTTCGAGACAGACGTCGGCGAGAATGCGCGTAGCCTCGGCATGGCGCGAGCTGTAATAGGATGCCGTGGTGATGCCCTGCCGCAGGAAGTCCGCCACGGTATGCTCGTACGTTTTGCGAGCATAGACTGGGTCGGCGAACCGTGCCTCAACGGGAAACGTAACTTGGTCCAGCCAGTCGAGGATATGGAGGCCCTGGCCAAGGCCACGCATCGGCCACTGCGGGGCATGGTTATGCGTGTCGACGAAGCCTGGCATCAGGAATTCTCCACGCGCAAGATGATGAACCTGCGGATTGTCCAAGGTAGGCATGGGCGTCGCATCATCGGGCGACTTCTTGAAGGCTACGATGTAGCCGGATCCATCGATGGCGAGGGTGGCGTTTTCGAGTATCTCCAGTTCATTTTCTGCCCGCGAATGGACGATGGCCCCATGGAAGATAAGGGGGCGCGTAGTCATAATGGCTGCTGCAAGGGATGGACGTCTTTGGGCACGTCGATGCTGGAGGACAAGATGCCACTATCTATGGTTCCGGCCTGCAAGATAATGGCTGTTTCAGCGTAGGCGGAGGCTAGCGGGGTTAACGACCACGGGCGATTTCGGCCAAGGTTTCACTCCCGCTTCCTCACAGCATGACCAATCTCATCCAAGCATGCCAATAAAATAATAAGAATACAGCAAAACGATGATGCAAAATTTACTCTGAGATAATCATTAAGAGACGCCATATATGAACCTGTTTCGGATAACCCACAAAGCGTCTGCAGCGTCACGCTTTGCTGGCGCTGAGTACACAGGATGACGCATTACTGTCCTTTAGAACGACAAGTCCGCTTTCCTCGATGATCTCGACGGGAGACTGAAGCTTCTGAATTGTGGTAAAGCAGGTCCCAGACAGATTTAAGGAATAAACAGGGTTTAGGAAACGCCCTTCATGGAAGATATATGTGAGAATAAAAGACAGGTATATGAGACTTAATCAAACCAAGAAGGATAATACAAGCTGTAGTGAAGTCCTTCGGCTCGAAGAATTAGGAGAAATAAGTTAAGATACACTCCGACCATAGCTCTCATACATGTCAAGCTAATTCAGTGGTATGCTTATAGATGAGCGATTATCTCGACATAACCAAGTGGGAAGTCTCGTGCTTGACGAGCCCTTCTATGATAGACACTTAAGTATGCTTGATAATCGCTATGCATCACGGCAGCGAAAGGTCGCTTGGTAAAGGGAGATAAGCCGAGACATGCATCCCCTGCGCAATGAGAGGGGCAGAGTAAGTAATCATCTCATACGCCGAGGGTAACTGATACCGCCATGACATCTAGCACACAACCCTGTACTGCCACATCAAGCAATCCTCACCGTGATTCAGACAAGCTCACCCTTACTTCTGGGTGGTTCCGCACCACTCTGTCTTCACCAGAAACTCCGTGTCTTCCCCGACTTAAAAGCCCCTCCGCTTCGACGTACTCCCTTGCTGTTACCCTCTGCCCAGTTCCCATTCTCTACCACCATTACTTCCTCTAATTAGTTATGTCATGATAGTACAGTATCAGGAGCCGGACTCCTGCTAAACTCCTATGTAGCTATGTGGTGTGTTCTTCGAAGCTCGATTGCGAAATACATAGCTGAGACTCAGCCAAATCTCCAAATATGCAACTTGCCCAAGCAAGCTACCAGAAAAGCCACAAGGCTCGAGGATTTACAGTCTCATAGCTTGTTCGCGGTCTCGATAACACAAGGGCGGATGGCAAAATGGTAGTATTTCTCCACAACCTAAAAGCCTGGACTACCATCCTAATTCTCTATACTCTACAGATTCGCCACTATGACTCTTTGCAAGCCGACAAAGGGGTTTACGAAACATTGGTTGTCTTACATAATCACGCAGAATGTACAGAGTGAGCAAGACGACGCATCACAAGCGGTAGAGCGGTGGAAAGCGCTATAGAAGGCGTCAACCTTTGAAGCGGATTATGAGTATTAGGGAATGTCTGAAAAGGACAGCCGAGAGATGGGGCGGTGCTCGACAAATTAGGGAACCAGCTCATACAGCTTGGCAGGCAAGTATGGATCACGCAGTACCAAGTTCATGCAGAAGCTCCGTGCAACAAACAAAAATTGCAAAAGTTGTTCATTTGTCTAATCAGGGTAAAGGGACGACATAGATATCACAAGCATTGTGACTCAAATCTAGGAACAAAAATCTCGTTCTTTGTTCAAGAACTACCACTTCCTATGTTCTCGCTTATATCAAGGTCTCCAACCATAGATGTGATATCGTCAATACTAGCAGAAACCCATGAGCGGGAATGTGTAAGCCTAGCTGACGAGGTTACTGAATCATGGCTTCTGTGCGTTGGTTTCACTCTTTTGAGGATGAGATTGAAGGCATCGTTGCGAACTCTTGCTAGAATCTTGTCGATCATGGCTCGCCTTTCGATCCCCGCAGTATTGCCTTGCGACGTGAGAACGTCAGGAACACGCCAGGAAATATAAAGGTTTCCGTGAGTTGGGCGATGCCCGACCTTTGGCGTGTGCTCCTCGAAGTAGTAGTGACACAACTTGCAGCTAGGCTTGCTGCTACCGATGTACATCCATCCTTGAAAGAACCGAGCGGGATGGATTGGTCCATTGATCTTCAAGAAGTCGAGAAGAAGGACCTCCGAGTGCACTACTGGATGAAACCCCGGGTTTGAATACTGGGTCTTGATGCGATCATCTAGGTTGTAGAGTTGCAAATCTTCCACGAACTCTCTAAAGGCTTCAATCTTTTCATTTTCATTCGTCATTCGGCCAATTATACTGTCAGCTGAGAAGCTTTTATTCCGGCCTGGCTTTGGAATTGGCTTGCTTGATGTGATGAAATAGACAAGGGGATTCTCGAAGAGCTGCGGCCAGGTCCTTTTGGCTGCCAGAAAATAGTTAATGGCTTCGCGATATGCCAAAAGTCGACCCATCATGTGCCGCATTTCTGGCCAACAACCAGGGGATTCATTTGGCGACCCACGAACTTGACGTGCGAGGGTGCTGAGACTCTTTCCTGAACTTGATCGATCTAGTTTCTCAAGACCATCCAGTACGCGTTCAAAACTGTGAACATCTATTCTTATGATAAATCAATTGTTTCGTGCCCAAAGTATAGTAAAACTTACCTATTGCGGTGGCTGTAGGAATCTTGACGAATACTTCCAAAAACCTTTCAAAATCGGCCGTCATCCGGGTACCTGAGATCTTTCAGCACAGAATTGGCATGTAACGAGGACACATTGTCAACTTACGCTCTTCTCCACTGAAATAGGAGCACTTTTCCAAACATTTTCGTGCCTCGGTTCGGACATTTTGCAGGTATGAGGTAACCCGAGTTTGATTGAACAACAGGACGTGGCGTAGAAGGTCTCTATGAAGCGCTTTCTTTTGCACTTGATTTTCCATGAGTCCTTTTCCGATCATCTGGAGGAGAGTCCTGATGAAGAAAGCTGTTTCTTCCAATTCTTCCTCAGTTCTTTGGTTTGAAGCAAACCAAAACTGAATGCCATGCTCCTCATCTTGAGTGACCATGAAGGAGGTGACCGTAGCACCTCCTCTACCTTTGACGTTGTCACAAACGTAGGCAAGCTTGTAGACGAAAATTTGAAAGCGTTCCTCTGGGTTGCTGTTATTCGCGAATGTATCCGGATTCTTATGCTCAGCCATGGACGTCATTTCCATATTCAATGCCTTCAATAATACTATAGGCTCATAGAACCTCTGGATGAGCCTCGGCTTCATGGGTATGATGGCTGTTCTTTGTCAGCTCTTAACGTTTGAGTCAGTGGATAAGATAATACGATGAAAGGTAGACATACAGTCCATTGCTAGCTCCGTAGTTGGCTACGGGGAGAAGGCCGACGGGAGATTAAAAGACAACCTACCTATCCAGTAAAGTATATCGATATATTTGACGAATGCCTACCATATCTATTGAGTTCACTGGTGCTCGAACCATATCAAGCGGTGAGTCTTTGGCCATTTCCAACGCATACAAACTGAACCAATCGCAGATGTTTATTGTAGCCATGACCACGTAGGAGAAGTGACCTGTCAGGAGCGCACGAAGCGTAGCTTACTAGTAGGGCATTCTGTCGAATCATTATTCTACCTTTCAGTTCCAGCACACCCTCTTCTGTGGCAGTGCCTGGCCTCCCGCATATTGCTGACTCACCTCTCGCATCACATCGCCTGACCTCCTGCATGGCATTTACTGGCCTCCTGCATGACATTGAGTGGCCTCCCACATAAATTTGGCCACCCTCTCCCATTGAGGAGAAAAGCCTAGAGCTGACCTACCCATGAGTTTTGCTGTCTGGGGAATCTTGACCACTCTTTAGGACATACACTGGGGTTCGCGTCTTATCGTCGAAGCTTCACTTTCAAATGCCAACCTGATAGTCCAGACCAGGGAATACCATAAGCGAAGAGCCACCGCCTGGTGTAAACCAGACGGGTCTGTCACCAGTTTTAAATTAATCGACCCCGCCTAATTTCTGGTGAGTTTAGGATACATTCTGCTATAAGTTTGAAAACAAAGGGTGACTGACACATGACCCAAAAGCATTATGTCAGGGCATGACGATGACCCTTTACTCCTACCATGGCCAGATCTTGCGCATGATTACGGCCAACCAAATTGTCATACATCTTCAGTCGCCCAGGAAAACATCGGAGAAGGCCAGTCAGATTCGATTCCCACTCCTCCAAACATGGGACCTTCGACCAGTGGATGGATTCCCCATTACGACAGCCCCGCTGAGTGGGGGTCTTCTACAGCCATTCAATTTTCCGGCGTACCTCATCCGGGGGCTTAGCCGCCGAATGCAGGAGGTGTTCCCAGCCTTGATTCCCATGCCCATGGGTTGGTTGGGTCCCATCCAGGTTCAACGGGAAATTTCACTGGTGATCAGTCCTTTGCAGTTGCGAATCAAGGTGCGTTTGGTTTTTGCAACCTGCCTAGATAAAAGACTGACCGAGAAAATGCAGTAAATGTTTCTTCCGATCAATGGTGGTGCTGTGGTAAATCTTTTAAGACCCAAGATAAATTTAAGTAAGCCATCGATTAGACTTTTCTGCTCAATAGCTGTCAATATTGACGTGGGGTTAGACGACATCAGACACGCCATCTGTTGCGTGATCATTGCCGACAGTGCCCTAAAAGATTCGCGTCCCCAAAAGAACTGAACTATCACTATTACATCCATCATAAGACATGGGCTAAGGCCAACGAGATCCCCGATCCCCGACGCCGCTGTCTAGGCTGTGGGACGAAAATAGCAAAATCGTCTTCCATCAAGAGGCATTTGCAAAGTTCCTCCGACTGCAACATATTCGTAGGGGGCTTACCAACCGATAGCCAAACAGCTCCGTATGACTCCGAAGGCGGGTGATTCTCAAGCTCGAATGCAATTTAGTCTTTCTTTTCTATCGCCAATTAAACTTTCATCGATCAACTCTTCGACATTGTAGTATCGTGTTAATTTACGCTACTTGAAAGCAACAAGGCCTCCGGTTGCAAATTTCATAACTACCCCCCGGAAATGCAATGTTGCAGCTGCAACCGACAAATCTTTCTGCTTTTTAAATCTGATGGTCCGTATTCCTGGCCCACGTCGAAACTTGGTTATTGGGGCTGTCGGTTCAGGGGAATTGGTCAAGGAGCTCGTGGCCTTTTGATTGGTCTAGGCTTTACAGCCCGTCTTCTTTGAAAATAGGACAAGTGGATGACTGGTGTTGTTTTTGACTAAATGAAGCCGGGCTATCAAGATTATCGGTGCAGATAGGGCACTCTCCAAACCGGGCGACACTGCTGATCGGAGTATAACATAGTTATCTCTGGGGAACGAGGTTGGGCTCAATCTCTTCTTCGCGTTTGAGATCTTTATCGTTGTCATCGTCAGACTTCGGGGAAATTGTCGTGTCGCCTCATGAAACTTTTCATTATTTGTCTGATGATTCTTGAAACTCCTCATCTTTGAGCAAGTGAACGCACGATTGAGAATTGATCACATCATCTAGCATCTCTTGTAATGCCTGCTTCTGTACACTGGTTCTTTGTGCGCGAATAGTTCAGCATCAGTCTTTCTATCTGGGGATTGGCTGTCTGTATGTGAATTTCTTGGAAGGTTTCGACATGCATTTGCTACCTCGTGGCCATGAGCGGCCTCTTTGGCCTGATCTACCTGCGGCAACTTGCCTCAGGCGGTTATCTCGTTATTTATGTTCACCTGAGCGAAACCCAGCTTGTTCTACTGTGATTGAGTCGTCATGTTGTCCTGTAGTTGTTACTTATGCCGAGTATATTCTTACAATAACAACCAGGCTTAGCTCCTTTATTTGCGTTTGAGATTCCTTTACAACGTGAAGTCAAGGTCCCGAAACACAGTACAAGTGTAGACAAAGACCTAACAGGATCCATCCTTGAACTGTAACGAGAATTAGTTACATCATAGAAAGGACGGTGTATATCCCGAATGACTTCCCTCAATCATCATTCTCTCCCCTAGGTTTCCCATTCTTTGCAACTTGAACAGAGGACAGAGCATTCCAAACACCTGAATATGGCACCTCGACTGGCGCGATTTCAGCATCATTAAATATTGTACATGATCCTTCAGGGCTTTTCAAAACTGGCCATATTGTACTTGAAGTCGTTCTGTGACCGGCGTAGGCTCCCTTAAAATGAAATCAACAATCGTACGATGCAGGGCAACAACCAACCCTGCAAACCGCACTAGCTCTGACCCCAGGTTGCCATAATCATAACAAATTTACTCGTCCACTGGCTAACCAACGAGTGTGATATATACCTGCGTGAAATGGCTAATTTGGTTCGACCAGGGTTTGGCAAGGAATTGTCAATTACTATAATCGCTCGAGCATTGAAACGAAGTAAAACTATTTACAAGGCGATAAGGAGAAAACCTAAGCAATGAGTGCAGACTTTCAGTATTTTCACTAATAATGGCTTAGCATGATGGGTTTTCAGCCATGCCACTTTGGATTTATCGATGAGTCTAGTGTCAGTAGGTCAGACATGTTTCAAAGAAAGGGGTGGGCCCCAAAGAGATAACACTAGTACAAAAGGCAAGATTCGAACGCATGACAAGAGTCCACGTAAAGAAGGTTTAAGCTATATCGGTTCTCCGATGGATTAATAGATATGCCTCTGTTTGAAGACCTTGTTAGGCAACTTCTTTGCTATTATGGCAAATGGCCAAAACAAGAAACCGTGCTTATAGTAGATAATATCAGAACTCACTACTCTGATAGAATCAAATATATGTATTCAGATATGGGCATTAAGTTGGTTTTTGCTCTAGTATACACTACTAGGACTTATCTGATCAACTAACCCTTTGGAGAAGCCAAAACCTACGTTGAAGCTTAGCCCAAAAGTTATAGATGCCTTATCGAGAGACTTCGCGACTTGTGTCGGATCCTGTCTCGAGGAAGTGGTTAGCTGACCTAGGAGTGTTGAAGGGAATTTTCGCAACGCTGGACTTTAGGTTGAACAACCTCCTGTACAGGTAACGGGTTAAAAATAAATAAATAGGTTTCAACTCGGACAATAACTCTGACAACGAGCCCCTGTCTTTTGCTCATACTGATCTTGAGAATATCCATTCCAGCTATTTCACATAGGTACAGTGCCAATGGAATCAGCACCCAATGGACCTACGCGTTGTCAACCTCAAAAAGCCATCTCATGGCAAAGGAACTGTCCTTAAACCCAGCTGTAAGATCGCAGTATACGATGGCATCTTCAGTTACCCAACGTCGACATCTAAACGGGACCGGATCATCACATGCCTGCTACGCTATATTTGAGAAAAAACAGTACGCCTTTCACAAGGCTTCAGTCGGAGGCGGCCTATAAGCCGGGGATTGGTAGGTTGAGCAATACGCTATAGTGCAGCCCATAACAAGACCAGCTGGCGATCGTATACGAGCAAAGAAGAGCAGAGCGGCGTCTAGAATGCAGTCGAGGAGGAATAGAGACGGTCCCCGGGAACCATCTAATCTGTAGAAAAGAAGCGTAGGACCACTTAATATAGCACTTAATTCAAGCAAATAGAGCAGACGAACTGTAAAAAGACCTTGATTTCTATAAATAAAAGAGGGCTCTAAAAGCCATATTTAAAAGAGCATAAATACTATAAANTTCAAGCAAATAGAGCAGACGAACTGTAAAAAGACCTTGATTTCTATAAATAAAAGAGGGCTCTAAAAGCCATATTTAAAAGAGCATAAATACTATAAAACAGTGCTCGGAAAGCTACCTGAGGCATCTTTCCCAATACACTAATGTAATAGCATGCGTTATAGTAGGTTAAAGCGGTGTGAGCCTATGCATCAAGCTAGGCTCGTTTCAACATAATCAGTCTGCGCCTGAGAACCCACAGAAAGTTGACTTAGTCAGCGGCCGTAGCAACATGACAGAAACAGATGGTACAAAAGGAACCGATATTCAACCGGCGGGGTAATGCTTAGACCTTTTCACATCTTGCACTAAGCATCCATCCTATCCAAGATCCTCGTAACAATATGGCTGATTCACCTAGACTAAATGACATGAGCCAACTAATGCAGGCAACAGAATACTCCGACATGGCACTAATCTGCCAGGGAATTGAGTTCAAGGTACATAGGGTGATTGTATGTACACAATCACCTGTACTTGCTGCTGCGATGAGAGGAGGCTTTAAAGTATGTTAACATCTACGCGAGATATTCCCCTACTAAGCTCTCGTAGGAATCACAGACAGGGATTGTGGTCATCGAGAATTTCCCGCCAGAGACAGTGAGGTGTATGGTAGAGTTTTTTTATACAGGCGATTATCGTGTTGGTCCGCACAAGGATGAAGGTATACTGACACATGCGTTTCGACAAGTAGTCCATACGAATGTCAATCTAATAAGATTTGCAGATATTTCTCTTCCCGATACTACGGGGGGTGGAAGTGGAATTCCGAAGCAGCCGAGCACAGGTCCATCAATTCCCAGCATCTCGCAACATGTACAAATAAATGCGATTGCAGACTACTACAACATCCAACAACTCACGAAGTTAGCCAACGCTAAAATTCGGCAGTTAAACCTGGACGAATGGAACGCGCAGGAATTCATTCAGGCGACGAAAGAAACTCTCAGTTCCACTGGCGACAGGTCATTGCACGAAGTCATGGCCCTTGCAGCAGCTCAAAATATCTCCGAATTGCTCAAGTTTGACGAGTTCATCGAGTTAATCGGCCACTTTGGTGCCGACGTTCTTCGACATCATATCAAGCAGGGTACGGAGGAGATTTCCGAGCTACGGCTCAAAACAATGAAATTACAAATAGATCTCGACGAAGAGCAAACGCGAGTCAGGTCTATGGAAATGAGAGCAGAGCGTATTATTGCGAATATCAATGGATGTATTCAAACCTTGAATAATACGAACCATTGTCGAAACACTACCTGTACTACTGATTTTGACTGTTTCATCGAGCAGCGTGGCCAGAGCTTTGAACCTGTATATACACTTAGATGCGCAACATGTCGTTGCAGGCACTAATTCGCCTCAGAGGACTTTTCCCCTTATTCTTTTGGGTATTAATCGCAGGTAGCTTCTTCGCTGAAGGCCTAAGCTCTGTAATAGAGTAGCTGTTCTATATATAGGGAACAGCATAGACACGACGATCTCCAGCGTCGATCCTATGTCTTCATAAAGTTTTCTCCAGCAGCAAACTTACACGAATGTTTGATAATAAAACTCTTTCTGAAGTACGATTCGAGAAATCCGGAATCACACCACACATTGGCAAAGTAGTTAAGGCCAACGCGACTTCACAATGGTCGAACCACTGCGAAATATTTCGATGGTCCAAAAAGTCACAAACAGCTGTCTCGTACCATTGAGAAAGCACGATTCATTTGATCGAATCACGCCAGATGGGCGGGGTTGAAGATTATCCGAAGTGAAAGAAGAAACATCTTGGATATACCTGTTCAATCCAGTTGAAATCCAGTAATGGAGATCCTATCTATCAGGGAGGATCAGAATGATAAAATACTCTTATTGGTTCTGGCTAAAAGCCTTCGTGTCCGCGGAATCATCTATGCGTACCAAACCAAAGCTCCTATATCGCGCCAGCCAACAACAAAAAAGCAGGACATGTGACAAGTGTTCCGAGAAGGGTGTGGGCAATAAAGAGAGAAAAATGAGTATTTTCCTTTTTGTTTACATCGTCCATTAGGCCCTTTCCAACGATACTAAATAGTCTGCACGATCTAGGTGCTTGACCGACGTCGACTCATCGCCTGTCGTATAGCATAAATAATTTCTTTGAAAGTTACATCTTTCCGGTCCACTCATACTACAAAACTGTCTCAACAATCCATAGGGTTACTAATCAATAGCTCGAAGATTTCTCATTGAGCAGGCTCGATAGTTTTCTTTGCCTACGCGCCATCGAATACCAAAAGACTCTGAATGTGGACTCCTCCAAACCCATTCTTGTATAACCGTTCCCGACCACGGTGAATAGAAAACTCTGCTACAACCATTACGTTAATATCTTTAGCAGTGATGCCAACTTCGCCTAACAGGCGCAAAACCGCAAGAAGTGTATTTCCGGTGGCAAGCACATCATCAATTACCACCACTGCTGCGCCTCTGGAGATTAAACCACGACTCATCTCGATCATATCCTCACTTGTAGTTGTGGAAACCGAAGAGGAGATATGCGACGGAGACTTGACGACGGAAACGGTGGGAGGAGGAAGCTTACCAGCTTGGCGAATGAGTACTAGGGGCAAATTGACTCGTACCGCCAAGGCTGACGCAAAGACAAAACCACCAGCCTCGCAACAAACCATCGCATCGATCTTTCCCCAATTTCCTGTGAAACGAGTCTGGAACAAGGAAGTGCACAAGGCTAGCCCACTCGGCTTTTGAGAGATATCAAGCACGTGGCGGAAATTGATACCCGGCTGTGGAAAGCCGGGCACATGGCGCACCATGAAGGCCAATCGCTGCAAGTCTTCGTGAAAGAAGGGAAGCAAATACTGTTTGGCAAACTGCTCCGCCGCCTCGTTTCCAGACCTGTCGTTGCGAAAGATGAGACTGGGGCGATAGTCCAAGGCCTCTAAATTCGATCCGTCCACAGTGCTGTCCTCGCTACCCTTTTTGCCGTTCCCGTTATTCTGGATTTCAAGAGAGGTGGCGTGCGCCCACTGCCTGTCTTCGCTAGACTTGACGCAGACCTCGAGCAATCTTCTGTTTGGCACCAAATGCGAGAAGGTCGCAAGCGGCGCCTGGTCTCTCATCCCGGTGATCAGTAGCACGTCTACGTCTGCGGCATCGTACACCACCTTCATGAAATGCTCCTCTGGTAACTGAGGTCGTTGCCGGACCTGATCCTGAAAGAATCTCGTTAATGCTGGTCGGTGTTGCTCTTTGTACGTACGATCCAGTAAGAGGCGCTCCAGGTCAGCACCGGTAGCTGCTGCGTATTCTCGTTTGCAAACTTCGCTAATACTGATTGTGCGAGCCCTGAAACCACCGTTGATGCTTGCATTGAACACGGAGGTCCAGATGTTGGCGCAGTAGTCCTTGCCGGCGTAGACCTCACCGGTGACTAGAATAATGAGTTGCTGCTCCGGCATATTTAACAGAGGACAGACATAAGATAGCACATTTTTCGGGTCCAACTTCTTCTTGAGATAGGCCAGGCGTGATCGATTTGAACCAAAAGCCTTACTCGCCAGCGCAGTGTCTCTAGGGTCTGGTCCGAGATCAGCACCATAAGCACCCGTACTCAAGGGTAATAGTTGCTCGGCAATATTATAAACCCACTGTACGGTAGCTCGAGAGATGTTGGTTCCATCATGTTCGCGGGGCCAGACGCCAGTAATCACGCAAGCAAACGTCCAGTCCCGACAGCCAAAAGCAGTGGCATCGTCCCCCAGGTCATCGACCGCTCCACCACCTTGTAACAGGTGAAAATAGCATAATGGCGATGGGCGAGCTTCGATGGCTCCTATGAGAATGCGGGTGACATCCTCTGTTCCGATGTGCTTCAGAAATAGGCATCGCTTGAACGAGGACGTCTTGCCGCCACCGTGGCCGCTGTGCATTCCGGATATGTACATCTCGCTGTTGAACAAAGAAACGCCATTTGCAACTTCGAGGCTACAGTTGGATCCCAAGAACGTATCCGCAAGAGTGAGCGTGGATATGGGGTTTCCCGAGGGAAGCTCAGTCGCGGCGGACTCGAACACGGTCACACCAAGATGGAGCTGTTCGGCCTCCCAGTACAGATAGGCATCCGCAGAGTAGTTCCGCGGAAGTTGGCTGGCGACATACTTATCAAAGTCGCCGAGTTTGAGGCTTGCTTCAGAGCTATCGCGCAATGGGATTACCCAGTTTCGAACCGAATAGATAGGAGCCGTGTAGGCTTTGAAAGTCACGCTGACCACAACGCCAAAATTGGTTCCAGCGCCTCTTAGTGCCCACAGAAGATCGGTTTCATTCTCTGGTCGTATGGCATCGACAGGTTGGTATTGTCTTGGTACATGGCCGACACATAGGATCTGGCCAGACTCGACACTGATCATCACAGCACCAACGATGGAGTCGCATGCTAATCCATGGAGCCTGGCCAGATGCCCGATGCCGCCTTGTAGCCACAACCCGGCACCAACGCTTGGGCGAGCCCCTAAGGGCACCGTTAAGCCCACCTCCATGGTTTTGCGGATGATATCTCCCGTCTTGCAACCAGCTTCAACGACAACCACCGATTTGGAATCGACACTAAAGCCCTGGCCTTCTTTATCGGATGGAATAATGTGTACCTGGTTAAAGGCGCTCATGTCGACCGAAACAACGTTCGGTTGGATGCAATGTCCACTATGCCCACCGCCCACGATAGCCAGCCCAAGCCCATTTTCAAGAGCCCATAGAACGCATTGCTGGGCATGTTGGACCTCTGTCGGCCTAACAACCGATGCGGGATAGTGAGAGCGAGCCTGCCAGCTCTTGACCGTCATCTCTCTATTTGCCAATGGAACTTGGGCGATCAGCTCCGACAACTTTGTCGCCTGTTTTGTAAAGGCTAACATGATGTTAGGCGAGCTGAATATGAGATGGTCTGGATGGGCCCCATCGCGACGGCCTAGGGCATGACATAAATTGCGCCATTTGACGCGGATAGCCCTATCAATATCCTTATCCTGCATGACAAATCCTGCAGCGAAGCGAGTAAAGTGGTCCAGCGTCTCGTCATGAATTGGGACGCGAATTTCCCCTGTAGGAAAAGAAGCTGTTCGTTGACATACCAAGCCGTCAAGGTGCAGGTTTCCGTCGCGGTGGAACACCACCACCAGTCCGTGTTGAGGTTGCTGAACAAGCATATCTAGTGCGTGTTCAATGAACTTGCGTTTAGGCTTCATGCCGTACATGCTGTGACAGAACAAGACAACGTCGAACTTCTGTTCATCCTTCAATTGATTGGTGCTGATAACGCAGTTTGTTGTGTCAATGTCTGCGGCGAATCGCATCTGGAGGATATCCGGAGTGGTTTCCAGACAGGGTAGCGGGGATTTTGAACGTAACCATTCTTCCAAACTAGTGGCGTACAAGCTATTGGGCTCAAACGCAGCATACCTCCGAATCTTCTGTCTCAAGTGAATGGGCAAATATCCGAGTACGCTCTTTGGACCGGGCCCAACTTCTAGTAGTGAAATATGGGCGCGTGATTTGAAAAGAGGAGCTAGTGACTGGCATAGCTGGGGTACAATGAAGTTCCGATATATCTTGTCGTCACCTTGCAATAAGACGTCAAAGCCGGCGCTATATTGCGTGGGGGACAACGGTTGCGTCGCAGATGATTCTGTTGAAGCCTTTTGCCGCAAAGCACACTTGAGAGCGCTGAGAGTGGCCATGTCAATTCGTGAAGTGTTTGTTTCAATAGGTTGGGGCTGACTTTTGCATTAGAACAAAGTATATTCTTCTAGAGTCAGGATGGCTATTTAACCATTCTGGCTGCACAGGCAATACAAATTCATACATGTACATAGAAGATGGCGTACTGGCTCTTTATAAGCCTGCTTTCGCACTATGCGTACCATTTCTAAGAAAGAATTGTTCTCGGATGTTCTTGACGTCTATGTTGGTATTCTTATTCGCCGGGTTATGAGTGTGTGTGGGGGGTTTTCATTCTCCGTGGTCCCAAGGTTACCTTGAACATGACAGTGTGGTTATACCGGCCGTACCTCGGGCAAGAGGTCTCTCTACTGCCCAATGAACTAATGCCACATCCACTGCCAGTCGGATGATGAGCTGCGGGGCTATCGCATGAAATGGTTGTGGACGGCCTCCTGCATAGCCTGCCAGGATCCCTCCTTCACCGAGATTAGAAGGATGGGTGTGAAAGAAAGTAGAGAATACATACATATCTTGGACATACAAGTACAGTAGCATTCCAATCTTATGAATTCATGCACAGACCCGCGTAACGGAATGCCGCCTGCCAGAAAGACGTAATGACGGAACAAAGTCAGGTTATCGATGCACAGAGCATCTGGGCCCTGTGGCTTTCAGATTAGAACGATCAACTCGGGAATCGGAGTTCTACGATTGATTTCCATAGCGTCTGACACTTCAGTCGTCTGAATGCCCAAAATTGCAAGAAGCCTGTTATTAAGTAGTAAAGACATATGACTCACGGTTTTTACAAAAGTGCTGCTGATAAGGTTGATACTATGTTGAAAAAGAGTAGACAAATCACATGGTGCATGTCATTCCGACGGCCTCCCGCAGAGGCTCATTTAGCCGATTTAACATAGATCGGCATTGGGTGTTTCCAGACATGTTGAAATCATGGACAGCATGAGGATCATTCCCTACGAGTATGGAGGATATGTCTTGAGGTGGCAAAAAATATGCCGCAGACACCTGCAAGTGGATGTTACCCTTGCGACCGCGCCTCATGTTTCTGATCGGACTTCTCAAAGTTCCAGACCAAACCGCCTAGAAATACCTCTGTTTTCCACTATTCATCTCTTCATGCTACACCCTTCCTCTCCACAACTTGTGCTCTCGATGCCTGTAGTTTCGAATACGGAAGGCTTCTGGATTTAAGACCGCTCTCCCTATGAAGAAAATTCGCAACAATTTCAACGGCTTCTCCTCAGCCAGCTATTCGACATCGAAAAGACGCATCTGCCGCGACCGCAACAGTAGACCGCGACATGCCGACGTTACGGGGGTTTCTGTTGTTGGTGAAAAGCCAAAAAGCTGGAAGAAACGCGCGGAGTTTCTGAAAAAGTCAACTGGCGATCCTCTAAAGAGGCCATTGAACTCCAAAAAAGTCCAAACAATAGATCCGCCTGGAACAATGATTGAACATGATGGATTGAGTAGACCCTGTAGGTTTTATTCTTGCCCTGGAACGGAACACTTCAGCGAACATGGTTAGCATTCTTACAGATCTTACGGTTAACACTATGACATACCAGCTATCGGAACGAGAGAGCGCCAACAAGACAGTGAGGAAGATGCTGCTTTGCGGCTGGAAAAAATGCGTGGCGCCGTGCGAACTCTCTTGGATTGTATTGGCGAGGATGCGAGTCGTGAGGGCCTGTCGGATACGCCTTCACGCTTCGCCAAAGCACTACTATTTCTGACCAAGGGCTACCAAGCCAATGTGCACGAGACTGTCAATAATGCGCTCTTTCACGAGCGTCACGATGGGATGGTCATTGTCAAAGACATTGAGATATTCAGTCTCTGTGAGCATCACCTTACGCCCTTCACTGGAAAGGCAAGTATTTCTCTATTGTGCTTGAGTTATAGAATGAAGGTTAACTCCTATACTTTTTTAGATGCACATTGGTTATGTACCTTCTGGCACGGTTATTGGCCTCTCCAAGCTCCCCCGAATAGCGGAGGTATTCTCCCGTCGCCTACAGATCCAAGAACGCCTCACCAAAGAAGTTGCCCTTGCCATCAACGACATATTGAAGCCTCAGGGTGTCGCCGTTGTCATGGAATCTAGCCATTTATGCATGGTGATGCGCGGTATTGAGAAGACCGGCACTAGCACTCTGACAAGCTGTATGCTAGGATGCTTTATGCAGAAGAATGAGCCACGGAAAGAATTTTTAGACCTTATCGGCCTTAGCCGATAATATAGGGGGAACAAATCGAATTTGACTTGCTTTGCGGACCTAATCTCGATCTAATATGGAAGATAATGTTTTTATGACCAAGAGGGAATAGTTATCTTCGAAACTCTGATCCCTATAGGTTGAGGAAGCTTCAGCATCGCGCTTTGTTAGTTCATAGAATGACGCACTGAGGTCTTCCAGGACAGCAAGTCCGCTTTCCTCGATAACTTCATCGGCAATACAGAGCCTGTTGAACCGTAATTATTCTTGCCGTTGTTGATCCCCTCTGGTTACTTGATTCCAGTACCATTTTCAGGGGAATTACTTGCACTATGCCAGTATGAGTGTGGTATGGTAATGTGACCCTTGGACTCCACGAACGATGCTCGTTCTAGCTATTTGAGCTGCGTAATATTGTAATGCCGTTCCTTGTCCAGAACGTCCCCGGTTTAACAAAACCCCTTCCCTTCGCGGGTTCGACGCATTACCTCAGGGGGTTTCGAGAATGGAATGGGATGAGACCTTTAAGATACTCCCGCAGCCCGGGATCGCACGCGTACACATACGTCCCCCGGATTCCGCGCGTCATAAGCACGGCATAGATCTGCGTGATGAACCGCAACAGGTCGTCGTCCGAGTATGTCCTCCCGAGGGCCGGGTTGTTCTCCTTGCCCTTCTTGTCAAAGTATGAGTCGCGATCGATGAAGAGACGTCGCTGCGCGGGGTCGAACCGCAGATCCAGGCCGATGATGACTCCGACGTAGTTGAGGTCGTAGCCCTGCACCGTGTGGATCGAGCCCACCTCCTCGAGAGCGTTGCTGGAGGAGATCCAGTCGGTGGCGGTGCTGTTCCAGGAGAGCCGCGTATCGCCGATCTCAATGTCGAATGCCGTCTTGTCCTTCTTCGTCTTCCATTCCCACGCATAGCCGGCAACCATGCGTGCAAGACCCACCTCTGCGTCGCGCTGGAAGATTTGGTCTCGCATGCGGGCGACGCAGTCAAAGGTGCGAAAGTCGTAGTCTCCGAAGTCGCGTAGCACACGAGGAAGGGACAATGGATGAGGGTCGAGAATCCATCGGACGTATGACACAAAGTCGGATCCCGCCCGCACGCGCATCTGCGTCCGTAGTTGGAAGTGCCGTCTCGACGCACGAGCGTCGGCCACGAGGCCCGAAAGCACCTCTGACGGCAGATCGGCGGGTCGGACACTCTGTGCTGCATCTAGCAGGAAGATCTGATGCCGGCTCTTAGCCCGTATCCAGTCCAGCTGGGTCTTGCTGGTGTCGTCGCTGCCGAAAAGATCTCTCGTGATGGTTGCGAACTTGGCGTTGAGCACTCCAGAGGGCTGGTTGGCACGTTGGTTGAGCCGATGAGTCTCGTCGACGAGCAGCAGGCTGAAGATTCCATCTGCTTGTCCCACATCAAAGGGCGTCATGACCATAGAGGGATGTAGTCCGGGCGTTTTCTTGAAGACAGCTTTGATTGAACATCGCAGTGACTGCTGTGGCACGACCAAACCGACACGGAGACCCTGGAGCAGTTCCCGGTTGGTGTCAGTGAAGAAAGTAGCGAACCGCGCGTCGCCGTCCAAATCTTCGAGTGTGGTGAAAGTCTGTATGTCTACGAGCAGCTTGATAAAGTATACGGCGGCCACTGTCTTGCCGGTGCCCGGATCGCCCTGGATTACAATCATGCTGTTTGTGCCACTCTCAATATCAGCGAGGAGCCCCTTCAAAATCTCTTCTATGGAGGCCGCTTGATCGTCCGTCAACGCCTTGAACGGCGACAACTTGAACAGATCGCTATTTTCAATCTCATGGAGACCCCGCGTGAAGACGCCGTCGACTCGAAGTTGCTCGAAGATGTTGCGGAAGCCTTCGCGATACAGCTCGCGCTGGAAGTATCTGGACTCGGTGATGCCGTTGTTCCGGTTGAGAACCCGGTTGGCACCGTCACCGGCCAGCATTTTGATGAGGTAGGATTCTAGGTCGAGGCAGACTGACTTGTTGAACCTTTCATCGAAGATGACGTGGATGTTCTTGAGATGCTGCTTTGCGGGCGTGTCGAGGTGCTGCCGCAGTCGGCCGACTGCATTAAGCGACTCCCCGACGTAGATGTCCCTCAGCTGATTCAAATTTGCCTTGGTGGTGTCGCGGCCATCGTCCAACACATACACGACAGGCCAATTACTGTGCCTCTCATCATGGGCTCTCCACGCCGCGACGGCATCCTTGGAGAAGTCAAGCCGGACGATCCTCAAACTGGTCATACTTCCTGCTGCTGCCTCGCGCCTTTTCAACAGGGTATTTCTTGCGGGTCACTTCGAGCTTCTCCAGCACGATCCGCCCTGGGTCGACTCCGATCTTGTCGGCGAGGAGCAGACAGTAGGTAAGGACGTCGGCGAGTTCCTCGCGTACGCGTTTGGGGTCGGCTTCTGCGCTCCACTGGAAGCACTCGAGGAGCTCGCCGGCTTCGATGGCGATGCTTTTGGCAAGGTTCTCCGGGGTATGGAACTGCGCCCAGTCTCGCTCGGCGACGAAGGCCGCGAGTGCGTCGTGTACCTCCTTGCCAACCATGGGTACGCGATAGGAACCAGTTCGTGCTAGAGACTGTGTCATCTTACTAGTAAGTGCGCTGTGCAACTTCGATCTTGTTAGATCATTACTTACCAACGAGAACACGCTTGAAGTGCACCGCAGTATGGTTGTCAGGCACTGTTCTGCCACAAAGTGAGCAGGTTGACAAAAACGTCGCCTCTGCAGGCGACAGCTCTACATTTGCCGGAGGTGCCGCTGGTCGAATATTCATCCGCTTACTGACCGAACACCTGTGCCCAATCCCCGAAGTTACATTGATGCCTGAACTCCATGGGCTTATCAGGCTGCAGCATGCTTTCGCTGCCTAAACTTGTTGCGGCTGAGACGAGCGATAAACCTTTTAGCTCAGCTCTCCCTTCAGCCTATGAGGAAGCGACAGCAATTAATGCTCTCACCTGACAGAAGAGTAAGTCATGACCGATGGCGATGAGTCTGAGTACATTCTTTCATCGAACATGTGTTTCAGTAAGTTTCAAGCGCGATGTGCATACAAACGCAGGGATGTGCATCACTGATTAACATTTACGGCTGTTGGAACTGTGAATCACGGATACATCAAGAAATGAACAATCGAGAAGTATTGGACTGTGTAGTACAACAATCGCCGACAGTTCCGGATAGCCACTTCATCTGCATGACCTGGAACTGAATCTATGAGCCCTGAAATCTTCTCTTCACCTTCAGGCACTGATGTTGAGTAATTCTACACTAACACAAAATCCTCCGCAGGTTCTATTTTGCAGACCAGTCGTAGGCCCTTCTATCATCTAATTAAGTACTACTAGACCATGTATAGCCGGCGTCCATACCGTCTTCCAGCGTCAAATAAGGACGTCACGTATCCTCTTCTAAGGGCTTTCCCGAAATAAAAACCATCGTCATCATCAGGTTCATAGTCATCATAGTCATCATCAGCTAGGTCAGCTCAATGACCTTGTTCTCACGCATCGTCGCAGGCAAGACTTGACGAACCCACATGTTCAGCCAGGCTCCTAGAGCCCACTTCACCAGCTGCAAAAGCAAACACTTCATCAGCCCAGCCTGTTCTGTACTCTTAGTTGCAGCAGATCCTGTAGTTATTTAGCATAACCTTCTTCGAAGTATGCAGCACTATTGTAGTGGCTCACCCTCTTCTGCCAGCGCCCAGTTAACAGCCGCGTTAACGTCCTTGGCGGTGTGATCCGGGATATGCGCTGGGATGCAGCCAGCCTTGTGAACTCCGGTTTCAACCAGGATAGAGCGCCAATTCGAACCGGTTCGAGTGCGGTAAGCGTTAGCTCCCGCGATGTCCGACTCGGGATTATCGCCAATCATGTAGACCGTCTTGATCTTCCTGCCCCGTAATGCTGGATTCCCTCTCGACATGCTGTACAGGGCGCGCTCACCGTACTCGTATGTTATGGCGGTGGGTTTGCCACATATGATGTATTCGAGCTCCGCGACGCCCTTTGTTCGATAATTCCAGATGCCCGAAAGTGCCTCGCGGAAGGCCCCCTGAGCAAATCGGGGGTGCTCATGCTGAGTTGACCACTCGAAATCCGGGTTGCAGAAGTAGAGCTTTGGCTGCTCATCTTGGAAGTAGCCGTGGTTCTGAAGCGTACTGTCTCCGATCAAAGGCGAGCGTGTCCCTACGATACCCTTGGAAGAAACCAAGAGGTCGTACGTCAATTGCAAATCTAGACACCAGTCTCGAGGCGAGGACCAGACAAGAATGGCCGAGATCTGTAGTGGGTGATGGCGATCCCACTTTCGGCCGTATTGGAGGTGATGCGTAGTGGTCATTTCTGGAAATGGGTGCACATGATCACTGTAAGCCACGATATCGGACGAAGTCACGACATCACCAAACCCGTAGTTTTTGGCAAGATTGCGAATCTGGTTTTCGTGGCCGCCAAGGACAAGGATGGTTTTGTCGTGGTATTGATTGACCAAAGCGCGGAACGGTGTGTGGGATTGAACGATCTGGCCGTTGTCGAAATTGATATTACCGAGGCGGGCTTCGAGCTTCTCGAGGTTGACCTGTTCGGTTACGCCGCCGGAATTTGTCAGAAAAATGAAGGGGACATTGTCGCGCTGCAGCTTTGCGAGAGTCTCCCGAGCGCCCGGGATCGGCTCCTTGCCGTTAACTAGCACACCGTCGATGTCAAAAGCGAACGCAATGGTAGCATCGCGCAACTCCGACTGTACTAGCTCCATCATCGTTGAAAGGCGTATCAAGTGCGTGAGAGCCGGACGGCCTCGCGGGGCTCTCGGTGAAGGCGGGGGCGTGTTGGGGAACTGATGGTCTGATGGGGTCCGGATGTTGAATTTTGAACCGAGTTCGACCACTTCGAGGCTTGCAAAGGGTTTTATAAGTCTCTCCAGATCGAACATGAAAGGTGGCGGTTCCAGAGTAGTGTCTTGCTTAGGATAGTTTCAGAGTTCACTGCCACGATTCATAACGCAACAATAGGGAAGGAAGCTACAAAGAGCCTTTTTTTCCATCACATGTAAGCGAGATATGTGGGCCAGGTGTGTATCTCGGTTCCTGGAGGTTCTAATCGGACCGAAGGCACAGCACCAGTATCTATGATACGTACCTAATCATTCCGCACTGCCTATAGTCATGGTACCATACCAAAGAGGGTAAAGCAAGGGCTGCATTAACGAAACCGATAAGATCGATTCTCTAAACCACTCATTACTATTCCATGGTAGCTCAGATTATCACGCTCTCAGACATCTCCCGCAGCTTTGATGGTAGCGTGACCAAGCTGGGCTGCTATGCTATTGAACATTGTCCAATATATACTAACATGCATTCAGAATACGTTTCTTTGTAATTCATTGTACGTATTTCGGCGCTATTGACATCAACGCATACAAAGTTGGAAGGGGCCCATTCTTATGAAGAGAGGAGCATTTTGATTGACCTGGCGAGGGGACATCAAATCAGAACAAGGAGCTTTGGCCACACTTGTGGTTCTACAAAGCCAGGAGCTAAATTGGCAAGATTGGATGCAAGCCTGTAGTCTGCACAAGGTAATCATTTTCTGATTGTTATCAACGCGGACGTTGACATGCCAACAGGCATGCTTGCTGGAAGATCAAATAATTCTGTGCTAATATCGGTGCTCGCCTACTAAGAAGTACAATTCATGTCTAAACCCTGTCTGTAAGGAAATCTAGGATGAATTATTGAGCCAACTTCAGAAGTGCCGGCACCCAACTTGCTAATCTAGCAATGAGCTAGTAGTACACGCGGCTAGATATAACAAAGACTCAAAAGTGGGGACGCTCTCGGCGATCGTTTCCGTGTATAGCAAGTCATGGCTGATTTCTTTCGACCAGCAGCTGGGATAGTGGGAGTATGAACGTCTTTTGTGGAGGCGGGATAGTTCTCTTTGCCCCAATCATACCAGCCCTGTGCGTGGGAGGCTATTCAATTGTCCGTCTAACTATATGAATCTTTGCTATAAAGGTAGCCACGGAAGAGTTTGGCACCTAAGGCAATCTTGATCTAGCTGATGCTGCCGGAAAAATCCTTGAGGTTGACCAACGAACCATCATTAGCAACATCTGTATGGAAACAATATGGACAATCCACTGAAAGCGTAACATGAGTATGATAACACACAATAAGAAAGACGGTGCTTTGGGCCCGTGGAAGTACCTGCACAATGACTAGATAGCCTGTCAGATATGATGACGTACGACAAGCGGATGAGGTTATATATCACGGGAAACAGCAGCGCTGTATGCCACGAAATTTGAGAACAGCAATGGGTGGATGACCCATGAAAGTGGATATTGGGGCGTTCTAAGCTCAAATCTTGCTGCAAAAGCTGGAAGACAGCAGTTGTAAAGTATCTATTCAAAGGCTGCGACAATGGTGTAGACGTTGATGTTTGAAAGGGCGGTCGACTTGATGGTTGTGGCGGACGAAAAAGCAAAGGCTATTGACTTTGTTCCCTGTAGAACGTGACTGTTGAATAATCTTTGATTGTTGTCTTTGTTTTTTCTTTCTTTTATTCTTAGTTGCCTTTCGTCCTATTCATGGCTTGCTTTCCGTCGAATTAACAATAGCCCCACGCACTGTTTTCTATGATTCCTCCTGCTTACCAAGTGTCCACCCGTACCGTGTCGCATTCGATGAGATAGTGTAGGCCCATGGTTCATGAGGGGTTAGGTAACACTTATCAGGAGGGTGCATTGCATGTATGCCGGCAGGCAAAAAGGGTCCGCCACCTACCACCTGGCCTACACCTTACCACAGTTGATTAGCCATAAACATCTGCGCTTCACTGTGCATAAATTCACGGCCAGAGTGAGTAATTCATTATCTTCGGCATGAATAAGATCATGGCCAGCACGATTTCTTGAAATCATTAATATCATGCCATGTTGTATTACCGTTCCCTGATCACATAAAAATAACAGGTAACCGTCACTCACCAGGCACGAAGCATGTGTTCCCCTCATTCTTGCTCCTTAATCGTCTTTAATCATACTTTTGAGGATTCGGCACCTATACTCATACTCCTAATACCTCAATCAATTAGAGTACCATGCCTCTGCACATCATTCAGCCCGAGGAAAACGTTACGATTGAAAGTGAACCTGACATTACAGCTATATGCAAAAGACTAGCATTTGAAAGGATGAAGAGAGTAACCGCAACTGAAGCGATTTTGATCAAAGCTCTGGACCTTCTTCCAAAAGACGAGTGCAAGTTTCCTCCGTGGGGAGACTTCAATATAACTGAAGAGAAGATAATCTCCCCCCCCCAAAAGGGGACTTTATTCAATTGGTCAACACGAAACGCCGAATACCCTATGAGCCGTCCACAGCTACACAGCCACCACCGGTTAATAATCCAGACAGGACATTGAAGAGAGCGTATCACAAAGCGCAAAATGATCCCAATTACCGTCCAATACGACTCCGCGGAGACGCCAAGAATTCTGATTTCCCCGTGGATGGCGATGTTCAGAACTCCAACTTTAGTCCCGGCCCTAATCCTAACGGCGTTGACGTAGCCGTCACTTTAAGCGAGAGCTTTTCTCAACCGAACAACAGTCTGACTCCGCGCCTCCTGTGATAAAGAGGGGTTATATTCTCATAGCAAAGGGGCGCAGATGGTCAGATACGAGGAGTTAACGGGAACATCATATAGATACGATCTAGTGATATCATAATCCTGTATTTTCTAGCAGCTTCAAAGTAATATATGGTATCTAGGTAAGATACTGTTTCAATTGCATGTAGAAAACCGATCATACACAATGTCTGTCCTTTTACATGCTCCAACATTCGCTCTTTGCCATATTGTGGGACTGTAGACTGATCTGCATTCAGTTTTGCGTAATGCCAGCTACGGTAGGTCTCGGTCCTGACCTTTACAGTAAATATTCCTCTTATTCAATGCAGCGACATAGACTGCGGCCGCTGATCTACATCAAATACGGTCAAGACCTTGAGCTGATCGTCATTTGATGATAGGTGCTTTTGCTGACTTCAGCGTAGCGGTTTCGAGTTGAATGTGTGGGTCAAGGAATACGAATGTAACGCGGCCCTTGTCGATTCCCCAACTCAAGGATCCTGCTTTCCTCAGCAGCCCGATCCAGTATTATGGCCTTGTGTCCGTGACACATTCAAGCACCTGGCGCCCAAACCGGAGTGGTAGCAGCTTCTTCAAGGAATTATTTCCAAAAAAGTCCATGGAGGAAGAAAGAATGAAAGACCCGCTGTTTGTCAAGATGCTTGGCCATAGACGAATTATGGCTGAGTGGAGGTCCTTTCATGCAAAAAATGGGGTGTTTCAAATATTGGTTTATATAGATTGTCTGAACTCCACCACCCACAACGCGACCTGGTGCATGTCCCGCGATTGCCAAAGCTGGTAGCTAAAAGCGGATGCATGAACTTTCATGACTAGGCAAAGGGGAGGTTCGGACTCGTCGGAAGTGCCTGTGCCCGTTGCTAGAAGGTTTTAACAGTAGACTCGCTGGATAGCGGCAGACTTGAACTTTTGCCACGTCAAATTAATTGATCACTGGAGCACGATTTTCGATTACTAAACATTCGATAAATCGAGATCACTGCAGACAGATAGAGACTATTGTCCTATGTCATCACTTGGGAAAGGGGCCTTTACACTTATGTTGCTTCCCCCCCGGCAACCTCAATCTTCCTAATGCTATGGCGATTTCACAACAAGCTTCCAGGCTTACGTGACGACCGAAAGCTTAGCAAGATACAAGCATTTCTACAATGCAGTCCAGTGGGACCCCAAGGCGGAACTAAGCCGAATCGTCGCGTGAAGAGGCCGTCCCCTTGGCTGCCGTGTTTCATAGATATTGCCGCCCCTTCAGGCAGTGGGGTAAAACAATGATCACTTCCATGGAACACGCTATGTTGCACGAGAAGTGATCGTAATCTAAGCGACGAAAACAGACGTAAACCTCCAATTTAGAGTATGCACCAACAGTTTGGACATCCCTATATAATGTGACGATTTTGTCAAGTCTATACTTGGTTCTCTTCCTCCTCATCCTCATTCTCTCACTGGATTCTTCAATCATTCTTTCATTCTCGACAGAATAACTCCCATTCTTTACAAGCTGTGCTTGAAACCTTCACTTTCATATCCAACTTTCAAGCCGGCTTGATTTCAACCAGAGCATTCGGTCTCTTTCATTTCTTTTCTTTCTTCAAGAGAAACCACAACATCATTCAAAATGCAGTACCGCATGATCTTCATTGTCTCCGTGACCGCCCTGGTCTCGACCGCCTGCGCCAGCCCTGCCAGACCCCAAATCACCAAGGCCCCGCGAGCCATTCACAATCTAGCCAAGCGTCAGCAGCCCGAAGGCGGCGCCAGCAGCGTTCTCGATGCACCCATGACCATCGCCGCCGGCGACTCCTTCGATGGCGGCAACGCCATCTTCGACCGCGGCACCTCTTGCACCGGCCAGGCCGAGGGTGGCGACTCCGATGCCGTCTTCATCTTGGAAAAGGGCGCCACGCTTAGCAACGTAGTGATTGGTCCTAATCAGATCGAGGGCGTCCACTGCAATGGCGGATGCAAGCTGGAGAACGTCTGGTGGGACGCCGTCTGCGAAGACGCCTTCAGTATCAAGAAGCAGGACGACGGCGAGACCACCACCATCTCCGGCGGCGGCGCCAAGGGGGCCCAGGACAAGGTTATCCAGCATAACGGCGGTGGTACTGTTGTTATCAATGACTTCACCGTGTCCGACTTTGGCAAGATGTACCGCAGCTGCGGTAACTGCGACGAGATGCCTGCCCGCCACGTCAAGATCACAGGCGGCGCGGCTACCAACGGTGACATTATCGCCGGCATCAACTCCAACATGGGCGACACGGCCACCATCTCCGGCATAAGCATGAGCGGTGTAGGAGATGAGTGCATCGACTTTGAGGGCGTTACCGATGGCAGTGAACCTACTAAGATCGGTCCTTGCTCTGGGACCGGGGGTGGTAGCAGCGACGGCGGTTCTTCGGCATCTCCTGAGGCTTCAGCTTCTGCAACTGCTTCGTCCAGCCCTTCTGAGCCTTCAGGTGGTAGTGGCGATGATGCTGGCGACGACGCCGGCGATGATGCTGGTGATGGCGCTGGTGATGGCGCTGGTGATGAGGCTGGTGATGATGCTGGTGATGATGCGGGCGATGACTCTGGCGATGACGCTGCGGATGAATCCGGCGACGCCGACTCTGATGACGCTGACTCTGGTTCCGACGACAATGAAGACTCCGACAGCGACAGAAAAGCCTAAGAGCTCCAAAAACAACGACAATTAAACACACAATCCAGCTAGCAGCGTGGAATTATCCAGTCTGAGGCAGAGGAAGAATCAGATAATATTCTGTCTGTAGAATGTATATTTAGCGATGCAAGACGAGCACGTCTTACAACAGTCCCTCGTTAGTGAGAGGATGAGGTATTGTCAATATATTTTTGTAAATTTCATGCAGCACTTTATCGCGCACGCAAATGTGAGAATTCCTATTGAAGTTGATGACCTTGGCTCATTTCCAATGCTGCTGCCATCGCTGCCATCCAGCAATTCTCAAACCCGTAGCCCAAGTATTCCTGCTTACTCGTCGTTGTTGCACTCGAAGCCCGAATTGTCATGGACATTCATACACTTCCACCTATTAAACAGCTCCCCCTTCTGCGTCACCCGATAATCCTCGACCGTGATGTTCGTGCACCCTCCGGCGCCCGCACTGCACTGAAATGTGCCCGAGTGTACCACGTTGTCCCTCGCCGTGCCGCTGACATTGCGCCAAAGCACGTCCGAGATCTTGAACTCGCTCGAGTCGCAGTCCTTGCCCGAGTCGCCCTCGTAGTGCTCGCACTGCCACGCGAAGAAGGGCTGCGAGCGCGCGCCCTCGATGTACACGTCCTCCATGACGATGTTGCGCGCGTAGCCTTTGCCGCCCCCGCCGCCGTTGGGCGGGTAGCCGTTGGGGTGGCCCGACCAGGTCTTGAGGTAGCTGACGTGGGCTGTGTTGATGAGGGTGATGTTGCGGGCATAGAAGTTCTCAATGTACTCCCATTTTCCGGCGAACTGGCCCATGGAGCCGATGGCGACGCCTTGTCCGCCGTGGAAGATGGAGTCGTACAGGAGGATGTTACTCGAGTTGCCCTTGAGTGCGACTGCGTCGTCGCCGTTGGTCACGCTCCAGCGGTTAAAGGTGATGTTGTCCGAATATACCGTATCGACGCCATCCGTATTGAGCGTGCCGTGCTCGCTGGTGGACGTGTTGTTGACGTAAATATCCTCGAACAGCACGTTGCGCGAGTACGTGACCGCCATGGTCCACATCTGGCTCTGCACGTACCGCATGTTCTGCACGACCGAATTGTTGAAGCCACGATAGTTAATGTTCATGGGTCTGCGTGGCAAGTTACCTCGGCCATGTGCCCAATCATACCAGACTTGCCCGTTGCCATCAAGTGTACCAAAGCCGTGGCCGTCCCAGTGGACTTTGTCGCCGCCAAAATACCACACGGTGGTCTGGTTCTGGAAGTCGACGGGCATGGACTGGGTCAGCCACCAGGCAATGTCCGGCGTCCACAGCAGGCGGCCGTATTGGTGGATAATGACATCGTCCAGCGTGGTTGTGTTCATGGTGGAGTTGATGTGGTAGGTGTCACCAGGGAACACGATGAGGCTCTTGCTGCGACAGTCCCCGGTGAGGGCCTCCTCGATGGCTGGGCCACTATCGCCGCCATCGGGATCCGGGTTGAGGACGCACAGACGGCGATCCGCTCGCGCGGCTTCCTCCCGCCAGTAGCGAAGACTAGGCATCTTTGCGCGTGTATACGAGATAGACCCCGACAGCGCATCTGGGTCATTCTGATGAACCAGGCCGCCTTGTCCAGCATGGCGCAGCACCAGGCCATGCGCCGACGCCGCCACAGATGCCAGCATCAGAAATGAGGGCCGCATGATGATCAGAGCGGGCAGCGTCTCGCCGGGTCAAGACACAAGGTGGGAATATGAATAGGGTTAAAAATCACAAAGCTGATGGCTTTGTGGCAGTGGTGATGTTGGGTGTGTCGTTGAGAAAATGATGGCGTCACCAAGATTATGAGGTAAGCTCGGTAGGCTGAATCAATCTGGACGTGCATCAGTGGCTCAAACGGGGAATTTATTGACCTTGGCTTCCCCGCAAAGATCGGCATTCCAGTGTCCAGAAACCGCGCTGTTAGACTGCCACTGCAACCTGGAATCACGATGGCCCTTCTTCCCCGCATTGTGCTCCCTTGACTCTCACCGATCGACATATACGAGGTCAGGAGGCTGTTCTGATTCCATTGCAGATCAAAAAAGAAAAAAAAGAGGTTGGAAGAAATGTGATATATTTTGAAGAAGGATCATCTGCCGGTCTTCGCGTACGTCAGTGCATTGCCGATTTGCCGAATATGGGTGCGGGATTAGTACACTCATATCAAGCATCGTTTCACACATATAAGTTCAGGTGTTATCGAAACCGTTGTGTGACCTTGCCGAATACGAACAAACAGTCCCGAAGACCTGGGCATGTGCCCATGAACTGTGAACTGGAGCAACCACCACAACATACCCGAACATGAAGTGCGTTGCACTCTTAGCAAATTATTGGCTCACAATGAAACATTTTGTGATTTCAACGGCCCTTCTCTGTTAAAAATGATGGCATTTCGGCAGTTGTCAACGTCACAACCGTAGTTCACAGACCAGTCATGGGCTTACTCGTACGTCAAGGCCGGGTGGCTTAATGTAACGTCATACTTGACGCGATATTCTCGACAACCTTGTTGATTTAATATAAGTTCTAAATAATATAAAATGAATGGAGATCATGATCTCACAAAATGAAGAAGAGTACTTACACGAAATTAATCATGTACATTACAATTACTGAACTATTACATAGCTCTTGACGCCAATATTCAAGTCTTGTACTGTAATCTATAAACTTCTTATCAACTTCTACCCTACTAAAATGGTCGGCGGTTGCAAGTGATACTGTTGATAATATTAACATGGGGATTTTGAAGCTTGAACTGCGCCCCCACCTTGCCATTTGTAGGCCAGTCCATGAGCCTCTTCATGCTGAACATGTTGCCAACTCCCTTCGGAGTTGTGCCCGGCCCTGCTGCGCCGATTATAATGAAAGAAATGGCCTTGGGGCTCGTCACGCTGGCTACAAGCGCGCCGACCACCTGATATCGACCTTGACGGTGCCTGTGTTAGACGTGAGGACGCAGCCGATGTAGATGCCCACACCGCCATACGGGTCACGCCGCCGAGTTGGCTTGGACACCTCGCCTCACCAAAGCCAGTTCTTGTCGTACTTGGGTACATTAGCGTAAAACCAATGCAAACAGGCATCATATAAGCCAAGTTCCCAAGTGCTTTTTGATACAGTGAGTCGATGTACCTATCCTTGGGTCAGTCTGGGTGGTTCGGCCACGCTGCCCAGTTGAAGAGGCCATTGATGACGCCTTGGCCCAGGAGTACGGCAGACTTCGCTCCAAGTGAAGACCAGTCCGGGACGAAAAAGCAACGAAATCACTGCGTGGTCTTTGAACTATAACCCCTCCTAGGGACTGATTCCCGTTTCTGTGGTACAACTGCTACGCCCGTGATACAACTCTCCCGCCCCCCGTATGAAATAGTGTTGCAAGGAATGCATATATTTAACCTGGATATATACAAGTAGGGGCATGTTGCTGGCTGGCTTTGTATCATGAAGTCCAAGCCGATGGCGCATGAGCCCATCCATGTATACGTATCCGAGCCAAAGTAATAAAGTAGAAGAGTTTCACTTTGACATTCGCCGAAAAGTAGAGCGTTTAGTTGTTCTGTTGGGCGGACCAATTGCTCACGGTAAAAACGGCATTTTGGCCAGTAAAGGGCTCAGTGCCGAATTGGTAGGCTATGGCGCCTCGAGTCAGCAATGATTCCCGTAATAGAGATATCTTGGTTTACATACTGATGAGGTACTGAGAGTCGGCAGGGTACGCGCGGTTATACTGCAGGTATGTAAAGAAGTCCTTGACGTTTCCACTGAAGTAGTTCAATTGCCAGGGGGACACGAAGCTATAGACCTGCATGGCGCCATTGTAGCCGTAATAGAGGTTCCACTGCTGGCCGGCAACATTGACGGTAGCAACTTGATTGCCAATAGGGTAGACATTGCCAAGGCGTCCAAGCCTAGGTACCAGTATTAGCCCGTCTCTCCTCCACTCAAGAACGATTTAAATGTTGTTCTTCATAGTCCTACTCACCAGATCATAAGCTCATAATCTCCGCTGCTGGTAGAGTGATTAGGGTCCGAAGCCGTAAACAGATCGTAGGCCACATTGGCACGGATGTTGTTGCCCTGGTAGTTCCAAGAGACTGTTGTAGGCAGGGACCCAATCCAAGAAACGATACGCTTAGTGGGGATTTGGCGACCAGAGTAAGGATACGACTTGACGTTATTATCGCCACCAGACCAATTCCAGTTGACTCGCCAGCCAACACCGTTGGAAGACGAATAGTCGATGTAGGTACACTGGTTGCCTTGACCAGAGTTGCGCCCCCACATGTTATTGTTGAACTCATAGCCGTTGGAGGAATGATAGGAGTATTGGTCGCAAAGCGACTGGGCAAACGCCAGAGGCGAAAGCACAACGACGAGAAATGCTGCGATCTTCATGTTTGGCAACTAGTAAGCTTGAACCTTGTTGAAGATGATCAATTGAAGATGATGTTCTGGCAAGTTGTGTCATCTGGCTCTGCTCCTCTGATTGCCAGACAAATCCCGATGTACTTATAGCAACTTCAGAGCTTGAAGCCATCTTATGTTCAAACGGAGCCTTGACCCCATGAGGCATCGTGTTCGGTTGACTATGTCCGTTTCCAAAGGGGTTCATTAACGAGAATGCAACATCTCGTTGGTTTAGCACTCTGGACCCATGACCAAGGGTAAGCGATTACAAACAATGGTGGATGACACTGGGTGTGTCATATGAACGACTGCAGTGTTCCGTCGGAGCATTCCGTCTTGGTCAAGTGAATTCCATTACTTGGCGGTTGGTTATTTAGTTAGCTGCGGTTGCCCTCGACTTGCTAATCGCAGCCAAGATTCTCCACCTGTTGCATGGTGTTTCCTTGGCAATGTTCTATGAGCTTGTGTTCCGTACCTTAATAGCTCATCAATTTATAAATTAACTGCATGGCCCAGGGGGACCAACCTACAGCCGCAGCGAATCACAGGTCTAAGCAGCATCCCCATTAGGAAGTGGACCTCAGGCCACGCACAAGGGTTTTCGGGCCTTTGCTTCAGCGTTAATCTATCTATCGGAGCGAACCAAACTTTGGTTGAGTACGCAAAAGCACTGAAATAGGAACACATAGAAGCAAGGACCCAGCATCACTCGCTTGATTAGCGCGGCAATAATGGAGGTTTCGGTTATGGGGCCTTAGGTGCTGAAGTCTGGTTCGGGCCGATCCGGGTAGTCCTAGGGCCGTCGGAGGGCCGTCGGAGGGCCGTTGAACGAGAAACAGACCCTTCTTGAGGTCTAAGAGAAGCTATCATATATAGCCTAGTGGATTTGCATATTAATATAGATAGAGCACTGTGATGAGGAGAAGATGCGCCTAAACGCATACAACGGATCCTCCTTAACGATGCGATCCAAAATGTATAATGTCGGGCAATTGGCCATGATCTTGCATGATTGGCGCAACCCACATGAAATGTTGAGGATGAAAAGGATGGCGTCACTGCAGCGTGGTACCCTGATAGGTAATAACCGCAGGCATCCTCCATCTAAGTCCTTCCGACGCGTGCATTTGATCTATCATGGCGCACAAGAACTGTCAATGGCTTTGCAAAGTTCAAAGAGGTTGAGAAGGAAGCCATAACTGGCAAAGTCTATGAGATACTGGAGCTCAACCCGAGTACAAAGCAGGAGATTCGCCTACCACTGTCCGCGACCTCAATGTTCGTCACCGTGGCTTAGTTAATGTTTTCTTTGCAAAGCCTTCGGACAATCTCAACCAGCCTGTTTCTCGTGCTCTTCTCATCAAAGACTTGTCCATGGTCAAGGTTCGGAAACCACAGCACCTCCAACTCATTGCTTTCCCGAGTGCTTCGGGTCCGGTTCCCAGTCCCCAAAGCCCAGTTATCCGAGCCTGTCAGATACGCCCGAATTGATTTCGTGTCAATTACTATGTCTTTGCCAGCCAAGACCACGGTCACCGGACGATCTTGAATGTCTTCCTTCCACAACAGGTTGTCAGCCCAAAAGAAGCGGCGGAACAGTGTATGAGAGACACCGATGTCCTTGGAGCCAAAGTAGGACAGCAAGTACTCATTGGCGAGACTTGGTTTTCGCCATATCTAGGCATCTGAGGTTAACTCCTATCATCGATGCGGGGGACCAAGCTAGCTTACGAAATTATATGCCACGTCGGGAAGATGAAGTAGAAATGACACTGGGTCGACAAACAATATTGAGCCAATTTTCCGTGCCATCTCTGGGTTGTGTAGAAGATGTGCGGCAACCACGCTTCCGTATCTTCGCATGGTCAATATCAGATCAGTATATAGTATAAGTGATAAATAGCACGAGGGGACACTAACGAATGTGATACCAGGACAAACTTATCCCACCCATGTGCCTGCAATGTGTGATAGACCTCCTCACACATTTCCTCTTTCAACATTGCCTCGGCTGTGATCCTAGAGCTTACCGACAAGATCTCTACAGCAATAATTCCCACCTGGCCGTCTGAGGGATCATTGCTAGCTCGGTCGTTGAGGTCGGCCAAGAAGTTTATATATGGGTAGAGGCCGATGCCGATACCGTGGATGAACAGTATGGGAAGCTTCGTTTTAGACGTATGCGGTCGGTGCCAATAAGTGAGGGTCTTCGCAGATGAGCTATAGGGACTGAAGAGAGTGAATGGACGCCATGGAAAGGTTGTGAAGAACTGCCAGATTGACGTCCGGTGGAAGTTAAACTTGTAATATAGAAGAAAGAAAGACGCTATCGTATCGACAACGAACACACACTATGAAGGAGGATGAGCAGAGTCAGTAACCAGAATTCCGTAGATAGGTTCTTTTCTTCTTAGCTAATGTGGAACTCACCAGATACCATATCAAGCTCCGATGCGACATCTCTACCTTGTCGAGGGTCAATCTAAGACATTTAGCGTCTCCGCGGCCAGGCTTAAACTTCCTGCCCAGTAATCTCTCCATCTCTCCAACATACTCTTCCACTTCCTCGTCATAGGCTGGATCGTGCTGTCCTGTGTTTAAGAACGCCCAACGGAAGAATTCCTTGATGTTCTCCAGCTTAATCTCTTCTTCTGGTGCATCCCGGAACCATTTTCTTAAGTACAGCACCGGGTCGGGGATGTTGCTGTGACATCGCCAGAACAACTCGCGGCGATCATCGCGGCAGGGCGGGATGGGGTGCCGTGCGGCCCTTTGAAGGTATTGTTTGTACGGAAGGTAGGCTGCAAGATAAAAGATGGCCTCGAGAGCAAGCCACCCCTGTAGGATCCACGGGAGCTGGAACGGGGGGTTGACGAGCAAGCTGACAAAAGAGTAGATGACGCTGAGGGGTGCGACCATGTGCAGGAAGAATATGCATATCCGTATGAAGAGGTAATCCCATAGCGACGTTCCTACCATGGCAGAGGGAGTTATGGGGCAGTCCAGGCGGGTTATGAGGCGGTGCCTCGTGAATTCTGTGCGCACGGAAGATGCCAATACTTATGTTGCAGATGTCGAGATTTGTTGGTACCTTGCCAAAAGGAATTTGTTGGGGACCCCCACCTGCCGTTCTCCCACTTATAATCTCGATTGCGCCCAATACGTGCAATCAGGACATGTGAAAGAACAGGCGTGTAAGAAATGAGTTTGACAATTTATAGTGGGGTCATCTGCCATGAGCTACCCAGCCAGCGGTTTCAATGGTGCCGAGGCTTGATACCCATAGAACATTTATGGCGTCAGGCCGACAGGACTATGCTCCGAGTCATAAACTACCATTGTCAACCAGCCAGGATAGTGTTCATCTTAAAGCTTGGCTCTCCTATCAACTCCTGGAGGTGCTGGAGGAGGATTGAAGGTATGAATACGGGGTGCATTTGTCTCCCTAACACAGCCTCGGTTCTAGGAGGCGTCTAACCGATGATGTGGGGGTTGGTTCGAGGTCTACAGGCCCCAACGGATGCATGCGCGTGCTGGAGGAGTACGTGGCATAGTAATGACTCGGAGGAGGATGACAGCAAGAATACAACGCCATATGCTTCTTCTCCCTTTGGGCCCCATTTTAGTTACTCATTGGTCGATCATCTGGCATTTTCGCTTGGTTCCTGTCAAACGTTCGCACTCGTTTTTGGCATAATTTGTAGATCGAGTGATCAGCATGGCGGAAATGGGTGCTTTCTACCCCGATAGAGCCAATGGCAGAAGCTGAAGTAAGGCTGAGTCTTGAGTACTGAGTGTTGTTGATAGAAGCATTGCAATGTCCCTACTCTGGTAGGATATGTGTCCTGTGAATTTTCGCCCACTCTTCTCTTCAGCGTACCAGGCTGCAGTAATCGTACTAGCTTCTCATGACGTAGTCAAACGTACCGATGTTGTCTACATCGGCGTTGATGTTCGTACTCCTGTCGCCACCATTTGGTACAGAGGGAAATGTGTTGTTCAACGTCATTGCACAACTGGATGCCTTTCTTTCTAGCCTTTGAAGATAATTCTCACGTGTGGTAAGTCGCCGAGTTGGCTCCCTCATTCTGCTTGTTTTCGCCCCATTCAATACGGTTAGTACTCTGAGTTACTGGACGGGCCGTGCATTCCCGCGCCACCAAATCGAATCGAATGTTACAATCATCCATGACATGTACCGCCGGGTTGTTATGGTGCCAAGTCCATCAAATCACCCTGTGAATATAGTCTACGGGGCGAGGAGCACATGCATGGGGCTTTGCTGGTACGCGCCGCAACCAAGTTGAATATGTAATATTTTACCATGCCCCGCTTGTTTCCCTACGTACTATCACAAGTGGGATGGCGCGAAAAGCAGTCAGTCAGAGACTCATGGGTGAACTAGGCGTTAGCTAAGCCACAAGCCATCATCGTCATAGCTTTGTCAGAGGCTGTACCAACAACTGGGACGCTTTCTGATTCTAGCATCTAGGCAATTCTGGGTCGGGATTCTTGCAGGTACAAATGAATAGGGGTCCAAGGAGGGAATCCATGGTTGCAACAAAGTGGCAGTCACGTGCCTTGTGCGGGTAAGGAGAAGGCGAGAAAATCAGGTTTAGCGAGACAGCGTCCGCTTACGTGATGGAAGCGGGGGTTGTTGCTGATTACTTGTTTCGGAGGGAGATTCGTAATTATGACGGAGAACCTGGCCTGAACTCGGACAACATGCTTGGAAGAGGCCCATCAGTTCAGTCTCCAGCCTCGCTGTCCATTTATTGGTCGACCTGGGCCATGAATCATTTAGTGAAGGGCGGTAGTAGCAGACAACATCCTTTAGGGCCCAACCAGGATACCATAAGCATCCCGAAAGTCCAGTCCTCATCCGGTGGTTCACAGCTCCTCAAACGAAGCCGTGCTCCTGGGGCTATTGTGTCCAACGCTTGCAATGAATGTCGGAAGAAGCGCGCAAAGGTAACTTTTGGATCCATGATCTAGATTCCTATCTCCGTTGTCATTAGTTTTATGCTAAGAATGCGTTGGAATAAATTTAGTGCGACGGAAATGAGCCTTGCTCGCGTTGCAAGGCGCAGGAGAGCACCGAATGCGTCTATGCTGTCCCTGTACGACATTCGAAGGAGTCTTTGCGAACCGAGCTCGAGAGCCTTCGCCACGGCGTTCACTCCAGGGAGCAGATCTTCGCCGCCCTCATACATTCAGATTTGCGGGAGGATATCTTATCGCGTCTGCAAAGTGGCTATCCTATTGAAGCTATAACAAATTGGCTTGAAGGGGCTCTTTCCTCTCGTAACATCAGTAGGCCTACCCTTAGCCAGCATACTGGGATTCGTATTCCTGCTCAACTGGATATTAAGCCTATCTCGCGAAGGGTTGCTGCTGAGGGTAATGAGGTCAAGAATTCCAGTCCTTTCGCTGCTCAGCAATCGCGTCCGTGGAATGACGTGAGCGAGAGCAGCCCGAGGCAATCCTCGCCATATAATCAGATTAGTCATATGCGGAGTAGTAACTCCAGCTCGGTGACAATGAACTGGATGGCAAAAGTACACGGCCGAAGCCAGACTCGCGCTAGTTCCTGGACGGTCTACATCAAACAAGATATGTCAAAACTAAATGAGCTCATGACAGAGTCCCAGTCTGCAACTTGGACCAGTATCACAGAGGATTACGAATTTGTTGAGCACCTCCTAGCTTTATACTTCTGCTGGGAATATCCAACGTTTGCGCCTTTCAGCAAGGAGCATTTTCTAGGAGACTTCCAGAATGGCAAACATCGGTACTGCTCACCTATACTAGCAAACGCCCTCTTTGCATTAGGCTGCCGCTTTTCCACGCTGCCAATGAGTCGGACCGATCCAAGTGACCCTCTTTCGTCTGGCGATCACTTCTTTAAGGAGGCACAGCGGCTCCTCTCGCAGGAGATTGACCACCACTCCTTGACGACGATCCAGGCACTTGGCATAATGTCAATTAGGGAGGCCAGCTGTGGCCGAGATTCGGAAAGCTACTACTACGCAGGCCAGAGCTCACGGTTGACTATTGAGATGGGCCTGCATTTTGTCTCCAAAGATGAAGATTTGGACAAGAATTTGGTACAACTAGTCACTTTCTGGGGGGCTTTTGCACTAGATCAGTAAGTTAAAGTCATCTATGGCAATTAGACTGATTTCTGTGCTTACGTTTACTGTGTAGCATGTGGTCCCTGGCCACTGGCTCCTTACCTCAATTCTCAAATTTGCGGCACCTTCCTCCTAAGCCAGCTATTATCACAGCAATCGACGAATCGCTCTGGATGCTTTACACCGATGATGGTGAGTCTCTTCCCCTGATGTATTAATCTGACTCCCTACGCACTCTAACGCAACCAAGGTGCCTCCACACAACGCTCATACCAACAGCAGTCCAATGAGCAGTCAGTCTACCGATGTTTATGTGAACTCAGCGAACTGGCTCACATATCCTTGTGCATCCTCCCTTCACCCAGATGCCCCTCAATGACGAGGAGCTTGTTGGATATCTATACCCAATACCTAGCATGGTATGAACAGATACCGGAGGTTCTCAGGCTCGGCATCAATTTCACACCGGCTGTGCTGTTCACCCAGTAAGTCACCGCATTACCACCAAGAAAAGCTTCTCATTTCAGCAATATTAATTCTGAGAAGTATGTATTACCATTTCGCCATTATGTTGCTCTTTCGACCATATATTAAGCTGCGAATTATCAACTCCACCGTGTCGCCTCGCGACATATGTTTACAAGCGACATTTGCCATTCAAAGCCTCATCAGGTCCTACTCGCAATTATATACCTTACGCAGGACACCGTCTTTTGTTCCATTCTTCGTGCTATCTGTAGCTATGATGCAACTCGCTATTGGCGCTGCTTCCACCCACTCAGATTCATATGATCCATTTCAAAAGTCCACACAAAGTACAACCAAGCTGGATCCACCAGCCTTAGATGCCATCAGCCAATGCATTGCGGATCTTGATGAAATGACATCATTGTGTCACTTTGCGAAGAAGGCCTCAGACATCTTGCGGCATCATGTCAAGCAGTGGAATATGGGCGTCGTACAGGCAGGTTATGGCTTACTTGGCTTTCAGCAGGCGCAAACTAAGACGCTGGGGCCTGCGAGCATGTATACGGCCCAAATGGCAGCGGATGGTACAGAGAACACCCTGTTTTCTCTATTTCCTATGCAAAGGCAACCGACGATGATTCACCTGGAAGATTTAGAACAAGCTGGGTTTTCCATGCTATAAGGGAGCATCGGCCGATTATTACGCAGTCTGCCCTATGAGATCTGATAGAGGAAAAATGGAGGCTAGCTCATTATTCACAATACCAGGCGCAAGAAACTGCCCCTTGCACTGCCTCTTAATCGCGGGGTATCCAGGCCATGTGAGATCCAGTCAGGGTAATCTTACTATGCTCGAAAAGGCTTCTTCATTCGGATGGGAGCAACGGCTCGCGTCGAGCGACTCCCCGCTGGTGGAACTGTCGAGACGCTCCTGGAGAATCGTCTCAGCCTTGTCGAAACGCGGATAGAACGCGACAATCTGCATACGAGTCCGCAAGCGTAAACAAGAAGCTGATTGCTATATGCTTACATCGATTGACGCCCAAGGCAGGAAGAACAAGCACAAGTGATATGGGGACGGAGTGAATACTCCAAATGGATCCTCCCGTCAGTTACCGAGGCCGACTTCAATGTGGCAGGGCAACTTCTTTCAACCAATCCTTTGCCGAGTATCACTCAACATGACTTCATTATGATGGCATATGAGAAGACATCTCCTCGAGTTACAGCGTCACTGAAGAAAGGCGTTGCCACTTGTGAGGAGTAAAACGACAATGGATAGACTCACCCCATTTCTTATTGGCAGGCCAACTCAGCTCATAGCCGCAAATGCAAAACATTGCTACGACTCGCATTGTATTATTTACCAGAGCCTAGTGTTTCGAGTACAAATCGGGTTGTTTTCAACGGCTATTGAGTCGAGACTTGGCCGATATATTGTCCTTCGACATCTCCTCTGAGGATAATATGAGCCCCCAGAGTTCAGCCAACCACGCAATCAACGGGAACAGCTGTACAATTCTCCTAGGCCTCAGGGACGCAAAAATTGATGCCGGTGCTGCACCCTGGGCGTGTGCTGGTGAGAAATGTACAGTTGCGAGAAGTCAGTGAGACCCTTAGCGACGACACCCCGAGTATCTTCATGAGTGCCCCAGACTGGTGGTCGACTTGAAAAAGCTAATAGTGACAGATCCAAAAAAAAAATAACAAATATAAGATAAACATGTCCAAGCAAAAGTAGTCGTGGTGGTTGCGCCGATGATATCAGCTTGCAGAAGGGTCCGGCGGTTGATCTCTTCGTGTATGTCGTCCTATCTCCGGCGAAGGTATTCCACTCGATCATTTGACTTGAGAAAAAGCACAACTTGGCCATCATGTGACTGATAAGTCCCTTCTTCTGCAGGAGTTGGATGATGTCCTGATGTGAAGTTGTAGATATCTTGCTTGGCCCAATTTTCTAGTTCATTGATGTCCTGTGGCTTGGCTGACACCTCATCTGCAGGTCCGTAGATCCAATGGTCGCCTATCAGCCAGCTCGTCAATGGGTCTTGATCAATGACTGTAAATCTATCAGAGTCCCTTAGTTCAAGCGGTTGGTAAGTCGGAGGTATCTTACTACACAGCCATAGCTGCCAGGCAGCCTAAGTAAACACTTCTCGTGACTGGTGCGTGGGTTTATGTTGTATCGGGCTAAGCATTATCGCGAAGGAAGCTGTAGGTTTTGCTTAGGATCTGAGATTCTACCTTTGACCTTGCAATATCTTTGCTAACCATGCGAATATTGTTATTGGCAAGCCCCGGGGCCTGAGTACCGCTGCCTACGCGGATAATTGCCTTCATCTCTACATCAAGGAGGTGTTTTAGAAACTGCTCAAAGGCGTGATTGGTGTAGCAGCTGTGGCCCAAATCAGTCAACGTCCCGAGTTGCATATTTCGACACTATCAGCACCAAACGGCAGGCCTGCTTAGAGCTATGGCTTAACCGAACGAGAGCTTATACCATAGAAGATAATAACTTTTAACCTTTCAATTTTCATCCTTGTATCAGAACTATTGATTAGTGAATATTACAGTTCTTAAAGACCAAGAGATGATTAAAATGGGAAGAAAAGACATAGATCTCCATAAGACGCTCTTAAATCACGTCTATCTTTGTGGTTATTGTAATTTTTTCTGACAAGATTGCATTCGGTTAGGCTCCAAAGTTATTTGTCTAGGCCTTGATCCATTGGGTATCCCTTTGACGCACGTAAGGCTCCAAGGCCTTTTTTGACCCACGACACCCCCGCAGCCTAGTCGGTACCTCAAGCTACAGAAAATCTTCCCCACCTAAATTAGTATGCATCTAATTCCACAATGCTTCAACACCTGACATCACGATGGCCACGATGCCTCCACAACAACCCGCGTTCCTCAACAGTGCCGACGATTATATCAAGGTTGTGATAGATAACTGCCGCCGCGAGCAGCCTGCCGATGCGACCTATCGGCCCGACCAACCCCCCGAGCCTCGCTACGGCACACAGTTCGAGCCCTTAGNTATCCCTTTGACGCACGTAAGGCTCCAAGGCCTTTTTTGACCCACAACACCCCCGCAGCCTAGTCGGTACCTCAAGCTACAGAAAATCTTCCCCACCTAAATTAGTATGCATCTAATTCCACAATGCCTCAACACCTGACATCACGATGGCCACGATGCCTCCGCAACAACCCGCGTTCCTCAACAGCGCCGATGATTATATCAATGTTGTGATAGATAACTGCCGCCGCGAGCAGCCTGCCGATGCGACCTATCGGCCCGACCAACCCCCCGAGCCTCGCTACGGCACACAGTTCGAGCCCTTAGAAATGCCCCTACGAAGACCCTAGGTGGCAGCCGCTGCCGCCTACAGCCCTAGAGCTGCTACAGACCTTCCTTCCGGAGGGCCTTGTCAGCCGCTGGGTTGACTACACAAATAAGGCTGCCGCAGCTGCTGTAGTTAAGGATTGGGCTCCTGTGTCCCTGCCGGAGATTTATATATGGATAGCCCTATTAATTTACATGGGAATTCATCCACAAGACTGCTTTCGGGACTACTAGAAGACGCCTACACCCGAGACCTATCATCCAACGCACCCTATCTCAAAGTTGATGCCTAGCAGCCGCTTCGAACAGCTTAGAGGTCGTATACGAACCTGTGCCCTAGCCCACACAACCACACACACACACGATGCGTTTGATTGTATTGATGAGTGGTCTTCCCACTTGCAGATCGCCTCTTTGAGCCTTTATATTCCAGGAATTAATATAGCAATTGATGAGAAGATCGTGGCCTTTACTGGCAAGTCAAAGCTGAAGCTGACGATCAAGACCAAGCCCACGCCCACAGGCTTCAAAGTGTGGGTTGTGGCCCAAAAGGGCTATTTCCTAGGCTGGGTCGGTCACCGGCCACAGCAGAAATACGGCCCTGCTGGCAAGCCGCCCAAAGCTCTTAAAGGTGCCTTCGAAAAGCCTGCCCTCAACCCGACACAAAGCGTGGTGCCTTTCCTAGTAAAGCTGCTGCCAGCTTCCAGCTACCATGTCTTCCTTGATAACCTATTCTCGTCACCACAGCTGTTCCTAGAGCTTAGGCATGAGGGCCACGGAGCCACCGGCACAGCGCGTTCGAACTGTGGCATCTACAAGGGCCTTGTTGATGCAAAGGTCCGTGACAAGGCCGGCAAGTGTTGGCCGTGGAACAAGCCCAGAGCCTATACAACAGTGGATAATAAGGTCAGCTATCTAATCACGATTTCCCTATAAAATACCCTACTAATCGGTTCAAAGGTCAATCAAATTGGGTGGAAAGATAATGCCCTTGTGCTCTTATTGTCAACAGCCTACACCGGCACGGAATTCGAAGCCTGTATCCGGCGGCGGCCGACGTCAAAGACAGCAACCTCGAAGCCGGTCAGGGCTGCCTTCGGCAGCGAGGCCGTCAAGGAGATGAAAATACCCTCGATAACGGTCACCTACAACCACGAGATGGGCGCTGTAGATATCGGCGATCAGCTTCAAGCCACAGATAGTCTCCAGCATCGCGTTTACCGCGGCCGTTGGCAGGCATTAGCATGGACCTTTCTCCTTGATACGATGCTTGTGAATAGCTATCTGTTGCAGGCCCACGAGTGGTCTTTGGAGGGCTCCGGGCCCCGGCGTAGCCTCACACAACAAGACTGGAGGCATAGGCTTGTTAAGGAGATTTGTGATCACTACGGTCAAGGAGGCATCTTAAGGCAGAGATATCGGTCAGGAGACACATCTGTGCCTGTAAACGCACATGAACATGTCTCTAGAGGGAAAAATTCGCCTTGTGTGGCCTGTCAGGGTCATCGTTATGACGAGCCTCGCACAAGGCCTCCAAAGGCAACAGGGCGCGGCAAACAGCGCCTACTACAGCCCTTAGGCGAGGTCAGTGGAAATAGGCCTAAGCAGGCAGCCCGGACCCGGAGCCGCTGGGGTTGCCGGCAGTGTGATGTATCTATTTGTCAATTAGCAAAATGCTGGTACTTCTATCATAGGCTAGATTAGGTGAGGAAAAAAGTAGCTTTCTAGGGCTTCATTTTCATTGGCAGACATCCCTGTACGATGGTGGGCTGGAGCCTTACGTGCGTCAAAGGGATATTTTCTNCTAGATTAGGTGAGGAAAAAAGTAGCTTTCTAGGGCTTCATTTTCATTGGCAGACATCCCTGTACGATGGTGGGCTGGAGCCTTACGTGCGTCAAAGGGATACTTTTCTAAGATGGAGTAACCTAACTCCTTTAGTTTAATAGTATGCTAACACTAACGCGTCCGAACTATTCCCGATTAGCCACTGTCAAATTCAGCTGCCTCGCCATGATGTCTTGGCAATTGCTTAAATGTGCGGTGGCGCTCACTATTGCCTGCTCAGCTGAGCTTCCATCAGGCAGATGAACCGGATCAAGGCTCAGGTGAGTGAGATTTTAGTCATGAAACTTGGACCTGTGTGGAGACGTAGTATAAAGACCGAAGTAACCTCTCGTTTGTCTCTTTTCGCGTGATTCTTCCTTTCCGTCTGTTGAGCTGTTGATCAAGGCCTCATTTTCCTAGCTCGGGCTCTGGTTAAAATGGAGACGGACAGAGGCTGGAAAGTTTCCTTCTTCCTCATTCTGGCATCCATCACCGAGCTTGGCCTCTCCGCTACCGTTGTCACCCAGGCCTTTGGCCCATATCGAGATGCTGCCATATGGACATTGCTAGTTGTGCGTCCACGCATACCCCTCACAAAAATCCCCTGATGCTTGAAAGTGAACTAACCCCCAATTCTTGAAGTCTCTTGTGAGTGTAGGTCTCTTTGGATGGATCATTTCACAACTCCCGGACGGCGTTCTCAGCAGCAAATCGCCATCTATGAAGACACATCTGGCAACCAGTCTGGCGTTGACCTTATGGCTCACCGCATTCGTGGCTCTACTTGTGACACATGTCCAGACAGGTGGCGGCGGGATGGACAACAAACAAAAACTACGTCGTCGCGCACCTGATTCCAATCTTTCTCGTCGCAGTCGGCTAGGACCAATAATCGATGGCGCAGTTGCTCTGGGCGAGATGGAAAGCATTAGCATTGCATGTGATGCTTTTGCTGGCTTACACTTGTGAGACTGCTTTGCTATTTGGAATTCTGTCAACGTGGGAGGATTGATTGCTAATCTGTGCCAATTAGTTTATGTGCCATTTGGGTGCTTTGGTGGGGGGTAAAATATGAGAGGTATTTGGTGCAGCAGAAGAATAATCAGCAGGATGGTATACCATTGACTGCAGAGACAGAGCATACGGCGTAAGCTTTGTAAAGGGTTTTCATTCTTGAATCTAATGTAATCTTCAGCTATGGCAAGATCTTGTATCCAGTCATTTGGAAGCTCAAGTGTTATTGCTACGTGAGATGCCTGTATTAAGGTAACAGCAAAATTGAGCCGGATCATGATTGCAACTGCAAGAAAATTGAACCAATCGTATTTGTCTCGGATAATAGCTACCTGCAGAAACTTGCCCGAGCTAGGGTCTCTATAACCATGCTATTATGACCGTAGTAGATAACCTCGGAAATCTCCATGGCCTCGAAGTTCTTCTCAGAAAGCTCAACTCTCAGTCTGGCCGGAGTGTTACAGTTGCTGCCCCTTCCTGGATTTAGAGGCAAGCATCACTCTATGAGTCGGGTGTTCCCATGACGCCGAATCCTTTTTTTTTTTTGAAGAATTTATACTAGGTACAACGAAGTTCTTATGTACACAACGCCGTAAATGTGGTATTAGCCTCTGCTCCAAACTTCCCTTTCACTCCTAACTGCCAGACACCGGTACACCACGCTGCTTTCTGGTAGCTGGTTGTCAATGGCTCTCTGTAGAATCACACCCATTTCTGCCCCAAAATAACCCCACTCCAGAAGCATCAAGCAAGCATTTACTTCCTCCATCGAGTTCGTTCCCCACTAAAGGCAGTCTGGCACGACCGCCAATTCCCCCTCAAGTCGAGTTCCCACGCAAGCCTCCTCACAATGCGTCGAGCACCCGCTCTACCTGAGGCAGTCACCCGAAATCGCTCCAGAAGAACACCACAGTAACCGCTGTACATCATTCCAATATTGTGGCCATCGGTAACACACTCCCATAGTCTGTCTCTCTGCAGGTCTTGCCAACCAAGACGTAACGCAGTCTCAAACGCATGCCAGACGCTCAGTGTGTAGGAGACTTTAATTTGCGCTTGCGTTCGCCGTTTGAGCAGTGGGAGTAGCGCATACACTTTGTCCCGCTTATCGTAGCAATCTTGTTGACCAAAGGCATCGAATGCGTGGTAGAACGACAAACCGTCCTCCGTGGTTGTGGAGGAAAAGCCTGCTAAATCGCCCGCGACAAGGTCAGGGCGTCTACTAATTTCTGCTGAGTACCGTAACTTCAACAGATTACGGCCCTCTTGTCCTTGCAGCATGTCGATGGCTCGGTTCAGGTCATTCTCAGCCTGTCTCGCTGCGATGGAAGCCTCAGGCCCAAGTAGAGGCATGCCACGCTCCACAACCCCTTGCGCCTCGGCCTCCCTGGTGACGAGACTTGGGAGATACCCCGCGAGAAGATGCCCCTCGAATGCCTGGCGACCGCATACGACAGTCCATCTCCGTGGAGCAAGAAGAACCTCTGGTACGATCCACATTCGCGTCCAGTACATGTCTCGACACAAAATACCGAATGCAAAGAGGTCGTCATGGGTCCACGAGGTGAGTGAAAATATTTGAGCAACATCCGAGGACGACATTGTCGCTGGGCCGCCAGAGACTGTTGCTCGCGGCCCATTGGTCAACTTGGAATTCAGCGTCCGGAGCATGCCATGAATCTGCCGCTGCATGCTCTCGTCAGAGCAATAGGGCTGGCCGAGGTACGTGATAACTTGGTCAGCGCTCCTGTAGATGTCTGCCATCTTGGGGACCTGGGATGCCCTCTCGATTGGATCCAGCTGATTGATGCATATTGCGTCAATGAATATTGGCATAGAGCAGTTAAATTGCAGACCAGATTCGTCTCCCGCTCGACTCCAAGCGAGGGCATCTTGCGTGAATTCGAAGAGTTGACGGCGAATCCAGAGTTGTTGGTCGCCTACCCAAACAAGCTCGATGTCTTCTGACGAGTTCGCAGTCCCCCAGCGGTATGAGAGGGCATTAAAAGCTATACCGTCCAGATCGGCAAAGGAGACGATGCGAAAGTTGAAGGCGTAGCGCCCTTGGCGCTGCGCGGGCTCGAGGACAACTAGTCGTAGCTGTCTGGAGGGGTCGATGGAGAGATGGGTGAAGCGGTTTTCTTGATTACGTACTTGATCTAAATTTGAGCACATGGCGTTCTGAGTTAGACTTTGAGTAATAACCTATCCAAAAAGTGACTGGTTGTCGTAGGAAAGAGGAAATAGGGGTTGGAGGTGGTAGTGGTTATGTTGTCGTTGAGTTGAAGCCGTCATGAGAGAGTAGCTGTGATCCCAATCGTCAAGGCCCTGGTCGGGAGCCGGTTGAGCTTTTCCCTGTTCGGCTGTGCACTGGCGGCGTTGAGACCAAGGCTGATAAGATGGCTGAAAGAACAGGGAGACAGGGGTGGTCAGGGCTACATTCAGGTCTATCATTTAGCCCCCGTATTCCTGTCTTGTAATCATCTGTCCTCTAAACGGAGCCCCTAGCATCCAGTCGTCTCTCAGCCGCCTTAGTAAAATACGTCACAAGGACAATGCTAATCTAGAATGGGCGAATTCAGTGCCTTCTGTCACAGCTGCTACGCTGGTGACCCTGCCTGTTCTGCCGATCTGCCTGTTCTGCCTGAATAGCTTATGTATGAGAATGCAGTGTGAAGTCGGGGACTTCACATCCTAGTCTTTTGTGCCAAAATGGCGCAGCGGATAACCCTTGAATGCATCCAAGGACCCGATCCGTGACACCTTCAACTGGGCTTTGACCTCCGCCCCTCGCAGGGCTGACACTGCCCATTCAGCCGCACATTAACCCCACCCTGGTTCTCCCCGGTGCCTAGCATAGTCTGCCTTGTGACAGTCGACGGGTCACGACAATTAAATCATACGATATCCCTTACTGTCACTCGTTCTATGCGGTGTGCTTTACGCTTCGAGACCCTCGGCTCGAGTCAAACCAGCCTACTACTTGCCACTCAGCATATCTCGGCAGGAGCAGTATTGATGCCTCTGGTGCCTTTCACTCGTTTGTCCAAAAACCGGTCCATGCGGACATGTCGTTCAACAGGCTAGACATCATGTGGCAGAGACGAAGCGGAAATTGAAGAGGACGGACACTGGGAGCAGCCAGAGTGCCAAATTCAAGAAACTTCCCTAGTCGAGGCCCAGTTTCGATTCATCGGGTTAAAACCCAACTCGAGGTCACGTTGCTCATTACAGTGCCTACCGGCCGGTTGCTCCTTCATGCGGGCTGGGTTCGCTAAATGCGGCCGTAATAAGTGGTGGGTGGGGAGATGAGTCGGTTCTCCAACCCAACCCGAGAAAATGTGGCTGGGATGATACAGGCGACGCAATAACTTTAGTGCGGCCGCCAGAAGCCATGGGTCAGCACAATCAACAGCTGAAAAACCACCGCAGTCGCAGTCGCGGTTTCTGTGCCGTCACCCGTCACACCAAGACGGGGATCTGATGGACAATACGTAATGTGCCTCGAGGATGCAGCCAACCGTCTGATTTGAAGATTTGGAGAATGCTCCAGTCTGGCCCGGGTTGCTAAAGCCTCGCCCCCGGCGGCAGCCATGCGTGGATTGGAGTGGCTTTATCGTCACGGATATACCTTCGCGGGCAACCTGGGAAGGTATATCTACGGGCCTCTTCGATGGCCGGATAGCGTTCGTTTGATTAACCTGCTGCCCGGAGACCCTGGGTCCAGGGTCCAATGCGAACTCTTCACGACACGACTAAGACGGGCTCCACCGTATCGAGCATTGTCCTACTGCTGGGGTGGCATAAGCTACACGCAGAGCATCAGCTGCAACGGACAAGAATTTGAAGTCACTGCAAATCTTCACGACGCCCTGAAACGCCTGCGACATCCCCACGAGCCCCGAACGCTGTTCGTCGATGCAATCTGCATCAACCAGCGTGACTATGCGGAGCGTAACCAGCAGCTGCTGCTCATGAGGCACATCTACCAAGCAGCAGAACAGGTGGCCGTTTGGCTCGGAAGGGATACGGAAACCATTGGTCTCGTCATATCTATGTTGAGCAAGCTAGGCGAGATCGGGAGGAAGAAGATGGACCACGGAGTTCGCCCAGGGCTTACCACTGCAAATCTGCAAGCGCTTGGGCTACCAAAGCATCCATCCCCGGACTGGAGCGCACTTCGTTACTTCTTTCGTCGGGCCTGGTTCCAGCGAGCCTGGGTGATCCAGGAGGCTGTCAACGCTGCCGACTTAGAGGTGTTGTGCGGCGACCATTCTCTGAGCTGGGAGGATATCGTGGATGCGGCGCGATGCATTACTGATAGCACCATGTATGCCACGACCGACACAGCGCACATCTGCCAGCACATTTGCTTCATCAATCAGTGTCGACGGAAGTTTGACCACAGCGGCAGTGCCGATCTGCAGCAGCTATCCCTTCTTTACTTGCTCAATGGCAGCAGGCGTTGCGATGCAACCGACCTGAGGGATAAAATCTACGGACTGTATCCCCTGATCGCGTCTAAGCATGAGCTTCCGGCGCCTGACTATGCCAAGCCCGTTGATGCTATATACCGAGAGACGGCAGCTCACATCATCCGCCAAACTGGCAAATTAGACGTTCTGGGTTTTGCCGGGGCCGCTCGACACCCCAGGACGCGACATCTCAACTTGCCCTCCTGGGTTCCTGACTGGCATATGCAAGACCGGGCTAGACCTCTGGTGGGCATGTTTTCCTGTCAAGCCATCCAAGCCGATGTCCGCTTTTCGAGTAACCTGGACTCCATCACCATCAAGGGGGTCATTTTGGACGAAGTCGTGTCCATGTCAGATACGATCCAGCCCTTTCAAGGCTCCATCGATGGGAGTTGGGTTGATAGGATGTTACGGGATTGGCCAAACGGGAGAGAACGTTTGGAGCCAACGGGCGAAGAGGTCGACATTGCTCATATAGGGCTCCATTCACCGTCGACGCATGACCATGGCTCCGTCCCGACGCCCACGCCCCTGCCCTCGAACCTTGACGCGGGCTACGGGAACACGATGCGAGACAATACCGTGAAGATTGTTTATGCGCGGCGTGTTTTCAGAAGTAGCCGCGGGTACCTAGGGTCAGTATCTTCATACGCCACGATTGGCGATAGAATCGTCTTATTCCGGGGAGCTGGGGTTCCGTTTGTCGTTCGACCGACAGACTCGGGCGCTTATAAGTTGATTGGGGAGTGCTTTCTATCGGAATTCATGGGAGACAACTATTCCACTGGCGCCGAGGCTGATTGCGAAATCAGATTGGTATAGAGTAATGGAGTTATTATTGATATCATGTTTATTTTTATCCCGTTGCTTAGCAGCCAAGGTCTTGAACATCCGGATAATCTCCTCAATGTAAAAGGCCTTCCTTCCTAATCCTTCTCGAGACCGGATCTGCGTTTTGAGGCCAGCCGTATTAGAAGGCAGTAGAAGTTATTGTCAGTTTCTTCACTTTTATAGCCCTCTCACAGTCTCTTTTGAATCGGCTGATCCAAGCTTCCAACTGGCCATGGGCCTGCCGAACGTTCTTAGTTACAAGGATCAGGAGACCTCCCAATTGTATTGGTTTCGCACCCGAGCCAAGTTGCGCCTTGCAATATGTTCACGGGATGAAGCCGAGTCTCGTTCCATTAGCCTCAGGTTCAGAAGTGATGCCTTGAAAAGGTACTGCAGCTATGGCGCAGCGAGATCGCCAGCTCGAAGCTGCTCAAAGTCGGACCGATCCACAAACGACCCACCGGGAACGCGCTGCTGATATCGCTCCTGAACCCGCTGTCGAATCCGCAGTTTCCGCAAAAGCACAGCAAACAGCATTCACGGCGGGACTCACCTATGCGAGTCGAACAACCCACAGCGTCTTAATTGGCCCTTGATGCGTCAAGTAGACCTGAGTATGGAAGCGGATAATGGAGACGCCAAGACACACGGCGGCATCAAATACAGATGCAAGACCACCGGACCGTCACAACAGACTCGATGATCTGGATTTAATGCACGTACGATAGATATGAGAAACCCAATGCAGATCCTTACCCATAATGGCTTGGTTGGTCGGTCCGCTTGTGACATTCTGGAACGCTGCCGGGACAGAATCTGGATTCAAGGACGCGTGAGAGTGGAGCTCAATTCCTTCAACTCCTGGAAAGTTCAATGCGACTGCTTCACTGTCCCTCAATAGAGCTACTAAAGCTATATGTTGGCCTATCCGACAGATAGCCTAACGGGGCTGACGAGCTCTACTGTCCATTTCTCAACGAGCATGTCTCAAACCATCAATGGTTTGTCTGACCGTCATTCAGCGCTATTAACAATTGGTTTGAGTCGCACAATTAAAGGTTGCTTCTCATAAACCACAAACACTCTCTGAACGGCAGCCCAATCCTGTTGTCCTGGCTCCAGCTCAAAGTCAAAGTTCCAAAGCAATCGGGCTATAACCAAGTGCATCTCAGCGTAGGCGAGATTCTTGCCAATGCAGTCGCGTGGACCGTACGAAAAGGGCTTGAAAGCTGCCTTGTTGTCCGTATCGAATTGTGGGTCGTGGAGCGGATGGGTGGTTGACAGCCAGCGTTGCGGTGCAAAGGCATGCGGTTGATTGAAGTTCAGTGACGAATGGTGTGTAGCCCATTGGTTGACCCAAAGAGTTGTCTGCAACTCCAGTCAGTAGCTGGCACTCGAGACACTAGCACCTGCTGGATTACAGTCGATGCTGTACTCGTCGTTACTTACTCCTTTTGGAACAAAGTGCCCGCCAACAGATTCACCAGGTGAAACACGAGGCGGCGTCATCGCAGCTGGCGGATAGATACGAAGAGTTTCCTCGAGGCATGCATGGAGATAGGGAAGGCGTGAAGATGACTGAATGTTGATATCTTCTTCCCGTTGAAAGCTTGTTCGGATCTCCTCAGCGAGTTGTTGATACACAGAAGGATTCATGCCAAGATAGAACGTAAGCCCTGATAGCGCAGTTGCAGTGGTTTCGCTACCCGCAACGATAAGAGCTCGGGAATTAACCAATATCTCTTCATGCGACATACCCTGGCCGTCTTTGTTGTTGCGCATGATATACGTCATGAAGTCCTTTCGGGCTTCCTCCACCCCTCTTTCCATCCTCCTTTCGGTCTTTTCGGCTGCAAGCTGTATGCTGTCTTTCATGGCGCGAAGTTCTTTCCTACCAACATATAGAACCATCAAGGGCCTCAAGAGGGGAAAGTGGTTAAGGAATGCAAGTAGCCCATTCGATTTGATGCTTGAAAATATCATTGCAATCCATGGATGATAGTTTCCGTTTGCTAGGGAATTGAACGGGTCCGCGAATGCCAGCTCCCCAATAACATCAAATGTCATGAAATTATACCATTGGCACATATCGACGGTTCCAACTCTCTGCGCCTCTTTCTTCAGCTGCTTGATGAGGAGGTCAACATAGTACTTCACGTGTTCTTCTTGCTCCAACAAAGCCATGGTTGAGAAGGCATGGCTCATGAGTCGCCGCTGACGCCGGTGTTCATCTTTGTATGCGGGGAAAATACCGACGCGTTGTTGCAGGCCATAGAACTCGACAGTCTTCTCAAATTCAGGCCGGCTACCGCGCGGTGCAAAGATGTCGGACCATCCTATCGACCCATCTACAGCGAGCTGCCCGGGGGCAATACGCACAATCGGGCCATACTTTTCGTGGAGATGAAGCGCGTCCTTCACGAAACTTCCTTGTATTTTGTCCTTGATCAGGTAGGGGAGGTTCGAAGCAGCATAGAGCATTGGGCCCGGAAATCTAGCCAGGGGGTGGAAGAAAAGTCGGTAGACAACGATGCCCAATTGGTAGATGAGGCACTGGATACCGATGAGTTAAGTAACAGCTTTTGTTCGGGGTGTTCATACCGCTCCACAAGCCAGACCCACGGTTTGGGCAATCGAAAGGAGAAGAGCGTCAAGCATTTTCACAGGTGCTCAAGGTTCGATGAGATGTGTGAAGCGTAGATAGCAGCCGTGAGGAGAAAACTTCCTGTGTCGCAGATGGCTTTTTAGGCAAATCCAGTCAGGCGGCAAGCTTATCGAGCCTGATGATAAGGTCTAGGATGAGCAGATTTCATTTTTTCTCTGCTGCAACTCTTGTCCAAAGAACAGCCGGTCCCAGTCCGAGTACCACACCCCCTCTAAGCATTATTGGACAGACACGACGCGTAACCAAACCTTCAACAGGTCATCTCCGCATCAAGAGGGGTTGCATGACGACCAGGCGGAAAGAAAGCATCAAGCCGCTAGTCCTGGCGCGAAGCCGTCCAGCTAAGTGCCAACGTTTCAGGCACCCTTACCTCGGGTTGCATGATGTTTCCGCAATACTGACAGGTCGGGGTCCACCCAAAACCCCGAGCCCGAGCTGGCTGTTGCAGGACAAGAACGTCAAGTCATTACATGTCATTCGTTCTCTTAATCAAGCCCGCAATCCATTTCCCTGCGTTACAGAATTAGGCCAAGTGTTCTTTCCTTTCTTATAGGTGTCTGTTGTGGAATTTTCGAACTAGTAAGGGATGACTAGCTTAGCTAGTAAGGCTATACGGATTTGTAGAGATATGGTCATGGTAATCACTAGGCCAATAGAAGATTACTGTTAAACCAGAGGCATCCTGCACAAGGGAAATGCATCATAATGTTACGTGGGTCATATGGCTAGAACACGCCTCAAAGGTACAGTCCAAGAGTCATATTATTATACTACCCTGAAATGGGCAAAGCACAAGTGGTTTCCCTTACAAGGCTCTCAAATCAAGGAGCCAGAGGAAGACATGAAGAACACGAATAATCACGGTTAAGCAATTACGCTGTTGGCATAATTGGGGCGGGCCCTCGCAGCCAACTGACAACAACCAGGTACCTTTCTTATCACGGACCATGACAGGGCTCTTATAGGCTATTGCGTGATGCGATAATTGCTACAATTGCGATTATTGACCAATGTTTTGGCCCTGTGTGTTATAGCGGCCAGTAGTACAGCCGTTACATTTCTAATCATATAGAATAGGTGCGAATTGAAGTATCTNCCCCCCCCCTTAGTCAATGATAATTTTCCCGGTCAATAGACCCCCAACCTAAAGGTGGGAGGATTAACCAAATCTAAACCCAAGTACGTATCGCGGTGGAAAGTGAGCCCCTCGCTGATAAATCACGTTAGGTGCCAGGCAAAAAGTAAGGAACATAACGCGCAACGAGAATGTCGGAAAGGATCGAGAGGCTAATGCAAGCTGCCTACCGTGCTTTTAAAGATCTTACATGGGGGCGGCACGTGGAGCCATCGCCATTCCCATGGATCACATTACGAATAACCATGCCCCTGGTTAACTCTAATCCTCGAGTCAATATCCCAGCAGCTGAAAGCAAGGTTATGTGATGAATGGACCGACGTCAAAGCCAAACACCCACTTTGTTGACTAAGCCCATGAGTACCTTGAAGCTGCCAGGCCTGCCGATGATGTGGCAATGCAACCCGACCGTAATCACACCACGCTCTGCAGCATGGTATTCCCCCTACAGCACATTGAAGGTGTTCTTAATGTGGCTGTAGGAACCGCTGGGTTGCGGAAACCGGCGAGGTAACACGCACTCGCAGTCCTGGATCGAGGTTTAAAGAACCGAGACGAAGTGACTGCGGGAAATGCTGTGAAGGAGGAAGGCAATGACAACGTCGGCCGGTCATCCGTCCCTGTCTGCTCTGCGTTTCCGACCAAGAGCGGCCTTGGCATCTTCAGCCGATACGGCGACACGAAAGCAGGATAGACGTATTTTCTTAGCAAAGTATTCAGAACCAGCGATACAGGAACGCAGACGCGAGTGAATCCCGTCAGCAACTGGTCTGCAGCAACTTTCTACTACTTATGTCTTCCTTTTGGTTTCATCTAACCTCTAATCACGTCGGCCTCCGCCAATGACCCATTGGCAAATATCACCTTGCCCTGAACAGGGTTCATGTCAATGATTGCAGTGTGAAAAATCACCCTTGCTGCCTCCGGGATCTTCATTCTCTTTGGAAAGATAGAGATGCCCTGGGCCCCCGTTGCCACCGCTTGGTCACCCCTTTCGTACACTGTGACGTGGTGCCTTTTACGGAGAACCCTCGCTGTCGCCAGGCTGGCGAGCCCTGACCTGACGATGATATCGCGTAGTTTTCCTGTATCCATATTTGAGTTGTCAGTTGTAAAGAACGTGAAGTGCACAAAGGAATTTGTATAGCCAGTAAGGAACTGCGTATGTGCAAAAGGTCTTTCCTTGACCGCTATCCGATGAAGCGAAGCCCCAGAGTCGGAATTCGCAGGCGGCTCCCGTGTTTCTGAGCCCCGGACTGGGCATATCAATCGCTTCGCTGTTTTCGGAGTCCCCAGCTCGGCGAACCCGGCGACACTGCTCAGCCTCTGTAAGACCCGAGGTGCAAGGTAGCAGCAGGGTTCTAGTTAATGCTAACTCGACGCTTGATGAAGAGCCATACCAGCTTGCCCTTGATGGAAACGCTAATGCGGACACTTGTATTGCGATGTTATCAATCTCGGCATTTAGACAAAGCTGCCCTTTGGGATCTTTGTTTACATCTGCCTTCATTTTTACGTCAAGAGGAGGCCGGTATGACTCCTTGTGAGGCGCTAGTCGGCTTTGAGTCGTTCTCGATGATCCTGACCAGTCCGACCAAGTGTTTAATCACTGATAAGGACGAAACGCAACGCACGGGAGGATCCGAAAGTGCGAACAGAAGCTTCAATGAACACTTGGAGGGAAACGAACATCTGAAGCCGAATTGCTCCAGCATAGCACCTGACACCATATTTGTTACCATGCTAACAATAGCAGATATCTCGGCTACTCCCACGGAATGGGCGGCGGGGGAGGTACTGGATTCGCCAGACCATGAGCTAGGAGTCAGTGTTCAGATTCGGCGACTGGTGGCTGTGGGAGCATTTCTGCAAACCCTCGGCGCCGAGACAATCACGAAGGATGGACTCCAAGATTTCGAAGTGGAGCTCGGCAACTGTATATGCAAATGATAGTTAACTCCGTCAATGTGCGAAGCCGCCACCGATGTATCGGACAGACATGGACATGGACCTAATTCAATTAAATCCGGGGAGAAGCCTTGGTGACATGTTCCGAGACCCGTGGAAACAAGGGGGCGGGGGTTCCAGGAAGCTTGTTCGTCACGGTCTAGGTTTGAGATCTTGTATCGCACGTGGGCTTGGGTGGGGAGATAGAATGCGGTAGAAACGACATGGGACCACTGCTGTATGCACACGGCTGACAAGATTGCATGGGAAAAACCTGGTCTAGCTAGAGGAGAAAGATTGCCATTGTGAAAATCAGGCAGGAAACTCTATCACGGGTTCCATAATCTGCCGACGCGGAGCGGGGCTAGAGGCGGAGATGCGGAGAGAAAGAGGTTCGGGAGGGGTGGGGCGAAATCAGCATGTTTGCATTAGTGCCAGGTGGTTTGTCGGTCTTTTCCTCATTACCGGCAGTCTTTCCGATGGATACATGATGCTTGTTGAGTCTAGACTCGATACCATCCTCTATCTCCTCGGTACTCGAAAGCCACATGGAAGCAATGGATATGGATATCATCCAATTAAAAAAGGGGAAAGCTAGTGGCGTTAGCTGCCCGGCATTTCTTGCCTATGATGGGAATTACCAGCACTGCGGCGCCTTAGACATAGCTGCATTACATATCAAACAACCCCACACTGCCACGGTGCTGGTCTTTGGCCAGGGGCTGAATTCAACCCATCCGCACTGCATCATCCATCGACTGACATCACATTCTCCTTGAGTGGCAATACGTCGGGACCGGCCGCTTGGTTCCACACCAAAAATTCGGGCTCTTCAAAAAAGCCTGTATGCCCCAGTCCCCTCGGTGTTACCAGGCGCCAGCGACAAGGAGAGGCCAACGAAACCGTGAACCCTAAGCGACAACGAGACTTGTGAACAATGGCTGCCTCATGCGAGAGCCCGGTTCTCAAGTCGATTATAATCTTCAATCAGATCATAAAGGAAGTGACTCGGTGTAGGGAAAAACTTGCTGGTATCCAGTCGCCAGGGCAGCAGCATCAAGAGGATTTGCGAGCTGCCCGTGCTAATCTCGACGTGGCATGGGGCCGTATCTTTCGAACCGATAAGTTATCCGAGAGGCATCTACTGCAAAAAGAAATACAGGACAATGCCGGCGAACTGCAAAGACTTGAACGCAATTATGAGTCGTGTGTAAGAGATGTAGAGGCAAAATACGAATGTCAGATCAACGCTATTGTGAGGAATCTTTGCGAAAAACTCGGTAAACCAACCAATACGGTGGTGGATAGGCGCGACTGAGAGATCTCTAGAGCCGGTAATATCCACCAACCGATGTCACCAAGATCCAAAAGAACCACAGCGCAACAGCCAGCATTCAGAAACAGAGTTGCCTGACACAAATCGAAATGCAGTAAGTGGGGGAAAGCTTTCGCGATGCGTTTGCTCTAGTTGCTAATAAGGCTTAGTCTATACGCAAAAGGAAAAGAGAACGGAATGTTATGGACCAACAAAAGGACCAGCAAATCACAACGGTCAAAAAAACTAGAAAGACCATGAGATCAGTCCATTTTAGTAAGGTCTTTCAAGATGGGAATGCGCCTGTTAAGCATTTCATCGTTCAATGGCCTCCGGGTAAAGGCAGTTGGTACACCATTCGTTGTGAGGAACACGATCTCAACTTCAGAGACAACCTAGCCGCGGGTGCAGCGGCCCATATACGCAGTAACCATAGGGAAAGGTCGAGTGACTACGCTACAATGCTCGAGCTGTTCGGTACTGAAGTTTTAGGATGCAATGAGACCTTGGCCGAGCAGAACAATGCTGTTGCCCGAGCGGCGTTCAAAAACGGTTATGGACAGCTGTCAGGGTCACAGTGTCATGGTTCGGCTAGGACAGTAGGTGGGCAGGGAACGCATCAGCGGGCAGGTTCTATTGCTACGCAGGATCAGTCTGCACAAAGATAAGTAGGTCCTTGTAACCTCTTGTTGGTCTGCAGACAGATAAGCGGGTCCTTGCAACCCCCTGTTGGTCTGCAGAAGGATAAGTGGGTCCCCTGACCTCTCTGCGGTCCAAGCTATAATACATAGGAGCCTCTTAATGAGGGCGCCAGGAAGCCCCAGGGAACCCGGGCTACCCGACCGGAATATAGATAAGCCGGCTCTGCGAGGGTATAAATGCCCTTGTGAGGCCGTAGGTTAGAAGGTTAAGAATTGAAACCGTNGAACCCGGGCTACCCGACCGGAATATAGATAAGCCGGCTCTGCGAGGGTATAAATGCCCTTGTGAGGCCGTAGGTTAGAAGGTTAAGAATTGAAACCGTCACTAAGAGACCCCTAGCTCGGCCTCGAAGAGGCCGTAGCTAGCTCATCGCGAAGTCGTGTACCTTTTCACTCTCCAGTAGCCCCAGATCTCTGACAACAGCCTGCCGACGGAATTGCTGCTGGGAGTATTTTTGTCAGTAAGGACATAGGGCTAAATGGCGAAATAGAGCGTATGCGAGGGGTAGAAGAAACGAAGGAACCCCTTTTCTCACTTCGACAAAGTCATCGAAGGGAACACGAAGTGCCTGAAGTAATCGCCAACCCAAGAGATGGGCAGGTGTATCAAGCGTTCTGTAAGATGTCCAAGCAATGGCTCGCGGCGCTTCTGCTTCCCATGGGGAACCTGGAGGATATAGGCATACCTGACACAATCGAAGGCTTAGGGTTGTTAGAGGATTTACCGCAGTGTTATGCTTATGATTCTCAGAGGAAGACCTTTTCATGGAAAGAGGGATATGAAGACAATGGACCTCGGGTCATGATGCGCGAATTTCCGGTCATGTTCTTTGACGGTTCGCCCTTGCCTAGCAGGAGCTGTGTCGCATGGGTCAGTGCCAGAGACCTGCAGGTATACGATGCGTCTGCCCAGGACCTTGTCGAATACAACCATCAGGTTCTCAATTATCTAGAAGCTCGCAAGAGCGGAGGCCTACAGAAGGTTGCCTTGCAATTTATAGGCAGAGATGCCGCCGCGGCTGACCTAGACAGTGAGTGCTTACCAGTTAACTCTAGGTTTCAAAGGAAGTGTGACAAGTGCCGATGGGACACTGACTGCTATGGAGTAGAACCGAACCAAAGCCATGAGTCTTCTTCTTCACCGGCTTCTGGAGGCCAAGCAGCATCAGAGAAAGTCCAATGCGACACGACTGCGATATTGCCTAGTGCAATACACCACGGTACTGCCACCGATGAGGAGATTTTACCACGGCGTGCGCTGCAGACGGACGGGAGCAACCTGTCGCTCCCCATAAACGAAACCACATGGTTCCTACTATTTTGACCAACGACGAACCAGAAGAACTGCCGAATACCTCTGTAGAAAGTTCAGAGGAGCATGTCTCGCAAGGTACGCGAAACGTACACGTTAAAACGAAAACCACACCTAGCGATCAGGAAACAATTATAGTGGCTCAACTGGCGTGCGATGCGATCAACGAATCGTATTCTACGACTGTCCACAAGCACCCGTCCAAAGTTTTCGGTGGGCTGGCGTTGCAATCTGAATATGTGTCTCGAGTTGAGTCCAGCATCGATCCGGGGAATGATATGTTAGTAGCCCTGCCATCTACGACATCTCGACAGAACCTCACAACACAACAACTTCAGACGTCCTGTCAGCAACTACCCCCCATTCGTTCCACTCAGAGAAAATTCTCAACCACCCAAGCGGGGCTGTTGTTGGGGCCAAATGAACTGTCAGTCTCCTCGGGTAACAGCTCCCGTCCGTGGACTGGGCTCGCAGCCAAGACGCAAAAGGATATCATGAAAGAAAAAAAAATCCAAAACAGGATGTTCTGAGCCCGCTAAACAGACTCCCCTGCTACTTTCCATGTATCCAGCAACCCGTTCCCGCCGACTCCGAGTTATACGGCAATTACAGAAAATGAATGAAATAGCTTAGCGCAGCGGCCTTGTAGGGGGATTCAGTTCGGGCGCAAATAAATAGCATAACGCACAGCATAGGTCAGGTGAATTGAACGTGAAAGCTGTGATTTGATTGGTTCTCGGCCCGTTCTAACAATCTGCCCCTGTGCCTCAGCCAACACCATAACCTAACACCAAACTTTACAAGTCACGGACGGCAAGCCGTGCTACGATAATGCTCGTAAATTCAAGATTAACAGACTTCCACCAACTGCCCCTTTTATGAGCCGTGTATTTCCAAATCCCATCGACCCAAAGATAGCCGTATCACTGGTCCCGGGCGTACGAAAGTCTTTCAGAGGTGGCGGCGCATCTGGCAGCATCATGGTTGATCAAAACGGCATGGCGACTATGTGCATTCCATTTCACACAATCGTCAGGGTCCCTAGAGGTAGAAAGTCATACTGTCTTTCTCCAGGCTTGGGGAGAGATTCCCTGAACTTCCTGTGTCGTTTGTAACGAAAGGCGGCTTGTTTCTCCCTATCTAACGTATGTGCAGTTTTATCCCCCAACACCTGGTACGTGCATATACTAACTGTTTAACCGGACGCATTCTGGATGGGGAACGGCATTACAATGTTACGCACCTCAAATAGCTAGACGATCCTCGTGGTGGAGTCCGAGGGTCACGTTATCACGCTACCACTAAATAGGCTTAGCGCAAATCTCTCTTCTCAAGGGCTCCAGAATCAAGGAGCCAGAAGGGGACAACAAAAAAAAAAAAACAAGAACGGTTCAACACATTTCAACTTCACTGCCATCTGCTAGGAACGAACAGAGCAGTTTTTTAACAGGGCTGCGGGGAACTTCCAACGACAGGGCTACCTAGCCGATTCACCCTATAGAGGGTGACCTGGAAAAACTGGCCGGACAAAGGGTCAAAAGATTTCAATGTGTAACTGACCAGATGATGGACCCTACGCAGCTCTTAGGCATTGACCTGCAGTCACCGAGTACGTATGACATAGGAGGTCCTCCAGGTTACCCGTTTGCGAAGAAGTCTGCGATTTCAATCATCGACCTGCGTAATGATGGAATCGGTAAGCACATCATCCACAAGCCATTGATCATATTGAAGACGACGCTGAACCGAGCGACGACAATTGTCAGCGAGGTCCGATAGTATAGATGATATTGGCTACAAATCCGCCTTCAAGGTACAGTTAAATTTTACCTGACCACGTTTGAACTGGCTTATGAATGATATCAGGACCAAGAATACCGTGAAAGAGTATTGTAAGCTTAAACGCCGCAGTCGAAAATCCATACTTGGATTCACTAATACTGCGAATTAGATGCGTTCCTTGGTCTCGGAATTTACAGATGCAAATCTCTCCATCGCTTTTCCAGCTCATTTGCCGGGAGTACGACCTTCCGGTGGCATTTCAATACGCACTTCTCTCTCGGGACAAAAGCCTAGAGTCTACCAAGGGATGCTTCTTTTTCAAAGATAACAGTCGGCAATCTGACCGATTCTGTGAGTTTTATCAACCATGATTAAGAAAAATGAATCATGTAGCACTAATTGCGCAGGCGTCTTTCACAAACTACAGATCGAGTTCAACGCGACACTTGCCATATGCACCATCTATGAACATGCTGATGACACAATATTCCATCTGGTCATTGGCAAAGTAGCCTACCTTCAACCATGGAGCGACCGGGTAGGCGCTTTGCGAGACTTGCCGGAAACACGCAATCCACTTGGGGTCCATATATTGCTCTTATACGAAACGTACATGGGGGCTCTTAGAGACGCAAGAGAAGACCGAAGGGTCCTCGTAGGCCTAGTAGGAGTACCGAATTCTCATCGGTAGACCGCACTGTCTGACTTGACATACATAGGAGAACAGCAATCCCCTAGGAGAAAATGCGGAAACCCCGGATGAGGGGATCAAGGTCCTACATAATCTAGCCCAGACACACCATATAATCTTGGAGAATCTCGCAAATATCGAACAAGCTCTTGATTTCCTCGACTCAGCGATGGACCAGCTGTCGAAGTCTGGATATCCGATAACGGCCCAGGCCATAGAGACAGACAGGCAACTCCTCCGGTACATACGATCAGCATGCTTACATTCTAAGAGATGGGTTTCGAACTATAAGGATCGGGTAAACATTCAAATCAATCTCGTGAGTTCGATTACTATATCACCTGATGAACTTTGCTTAATTACTAAAATCACAGGCTTTTCACCTATCGCAGCAACAAGACAATCGCGTCAACGCCCAACTAGCGGAGGATTCTTACCGCGAAGCCTCCGCAATGACCACCATTGCCGTGGTGACATTGTTCTTTTTACCAGGGACATTTATTTCGGTGCATTCCTGCCAAGCCTCTACGCACTCAATGTAGCGTGGTTTTCTTACAATACTGATTCTTTCACCTAGGCTATCTTTGGCATGGTATTCTTCGATTACGCTTCGGACGAGAATGGTGCGGGCAGCATACATACGTCTGGCTACCTTTGGTGGTATTTCTTGTCTTCAGCGCTTGTAACAGGCACTGTTTTTCTAGCCTGGGGATACTGGAAAAGAACTCGTGAGAGGCAGTATTTGGAGCGTCATAAAGCGCAGAAGAAGAAGGAGCCGGGAGAGGTCCGCTGATAACCTGCTCAAAAGCATGCTCTGATACTCGACATAGCTGACTCTACTAGTAGCCGAGTACATGACAGAACCCGAGAATCCAGTACGCGGCCTTGGCAACACCCCGAACGTTCATTCTGAGGTGCCGCTAGACTGATGACTGCACTTGGCCTTAGGGATCCTCTATGTCTAATTCGGCATTCTCGTTCTAGCGAAATCACGGAGTGGGATATAACTATCTACCCAGGGGTGCGTCGAACGCGTGTGTGAATGTTCCTTGACCGTGCGTCTGTTGCGCCTGCACTTTCACTGTATGGCAGTCTCTCTCAACATCGTCGGCACTGCATCGCAGCCAACCTAGATCAGGCCAACCTCCGTACTACTTATAAATACCGTCACGTGGAAGCGGCACTTAGGATGGTCGCGTTATATCTTTTCAATACTAAATCTGCGTGCCTGCGCACTACTAAATGCTGGATGTCGAAGTTGTTGTTAATGACGGTAGGCTGGCAACGTGAAGGCACGCTCCCCCCAGCCAGCTAGTCCCATTGAAGCTTCCAGGACGCTTCAAGAACAAGATCAGTAATTTCAGTACCCTGAGCCCATATAGTCTTGAATAACTCTCAAAAATGATAGATCCTTCTGGTTATTGAATTTAGCCAGTTTGGATGATTTGTAAGAGCTCAGGAACATTAATTTACCTCCTTTTTAGGGATATTTCGCTAATGTGCCGTCGAAAATGTCTATTGGTGGCGAATTGGCGATGTCGGAGTTTTTCTGTCATCACCACTAACGAGTACCTTGATGGCCACAAAGCGACCCCTCATTCTATGAAGCTGCGGTTCAAATACCCAAGCCTTACTTTAGGCAATTTCCGGCTCCTCCATCATTTGTACATTACAGTAATAGCACGCAGAGTTTAACACACCTACACACAACGGTCAAGCATCTTACTAAGCAATCATGTCTCGTCCATCAGCTACATGGACTCGCCTCACGTCGAGCAATCGCCTGCAGCGATCGTCACACGCGCTTTCCATTGTCGAATCCAAGGTTTTCATCTTTGGTGGTGAATTGACGCCCCGCCAGCCCGTCGATAGCCAACTCGACGTGATTGACTTGAAGGTATCGGCAAATGGTAAGAGATGCCAATTCATGTCGTCTACCGACCCGTCTGACCAGCCTCATGCAGCCACAGTCGAGATACTTCCCGCCCCATCCCTTGTGCCCTCGCCCCGCGTTGGCACAGCCAGCGCCGTGCTGAATGGCGACATTTACATCTTCTCGGGCCGCGGTGGCATCGCTATGGATGCGATCGACGAGGGTGGAAAGCTTTGGCGATATTCACCGTCGGAAACCGCATGGTCCGTAGTCGAACTTGCTTTCCCTGATAACCCTGCTCCTGCTCCCCGAAGCTACTACGCCATGACTTCAGACGGCATATCCAAAATTTACGTTCACGCTGGCTGTCCTGCCCAAGGCCGTCTTTCCGATCTGTGGGCTTTTGATACCCATACCTGCGAATGGAAGGAACTGCCGCCTGCCCCAGCGCCGCCCCGCGGTGGCACATCGATCACATTCAGTGGCGGTAAGATCTATCGTATGGGTGGCTTCGACGGCAAATCCGAGCAGGGGGGGAGCATCGACGTATACGATGTAGCCAAGGAATCGTGGGAGAGCATTGTGTTTTCAGCCGGACAGGATGGTCCCGAGGCTCGGAGTGTGGCGGCGCTCCTTGTCGTCAAGGTACAAAACAAGGACACGCTAGTCACAATGTTTGGGGAAAGAGATCCGTCGGCGCTAGGTCATGCGGGGGCTGGCAAGATGCTGGGCGATGTTTGGGCATTTGACATTGAGGAGAAGGTATGGTGTAAGGTCGAGGGTGAGGGGGAGGCCCCTGCGCCGAGGGGCTGGTTTGATGCGGATGTTATGCGGTCCAGCGATGGCGATGCAGTAATTGTCCATGGGGGTTTGGCTGAGGATAACTCGAGGCTTGGAGACGTGTGGAAGCTGGTGATTGTGTGATTGCTCCTGTAGGTCATTTCCATGTCGGAGTGACAGGACAAGTCGGTCAAAATCGTGACTCTCCTATTCATGGCAGGCCGAAACATGCAGGGTTTTGAAGAAGCGTAAGGTCGAGGGAATAAGAAAGGAGATATCCCAAACTCATACTGATGATTTAGTGTAGAAGCAACGTATGAATAGACAAACGATGCATGGTTTTCAACGCAAGAGAAAAGCTGTCAGTTTCGACTGTGGCGAGATATCGACAAGAGGTGTTCTACCCAATGACCTACTTAGATGTAGATTCTTCAATGGCACACGGACTACAACCCCTAATAACATCTTCATAGAAAGCATCACTCTTTGCTTGGTGTTGAACATGGTAACGGGAACTCCGCATTGGTCAGGCCGCAAGTGGAATAGCACACACTACAGATTGGTCCAAATACGCTATTTGTCATCCTTCTGGTACTGCAGGCACTGGCATAAGCACCGTCATTTGCATCTCAATATTCTCTACCTCGCCAATTTCCTGCTCAGCCGGCCGCCATGTCCCTCCGCCGGAGATCGTGCGAGGCGTGTTTTCGCGGGCGACGAAAGTGTAACCTCGCTTTTCCAACATGTCAATATTGCCGAAAGACCAAGCGCTCTTGCCACTATCCCTACCGGCCGCAGCAACTATTGGATTACTCATTCACCGGGGAGAAGGCCCAAGCTGATTCTGCCGCTCAGACGTCGCAGTCCGTCGGTAATCAAGCTTGCTTTCTGACGCCATCAGCAACGGGCAATTCTTTGGCAGATGAGACTGCCGGCTTGGGTCATGACTACGACTGGACCAACTACGGGAGAACTCCGCAATACATGCACTTGGCCATCCCGAATCAACTCGGAATCCTCGGTGATCCACAGCCGATATCCGGAAGTGACCGGAGTTGGCAGTGGGTGGTCAAGGAGTTGAAATACTCACCTGCGACACTGGTTCAATTTGGAGAGTCAACTTTTATTCACAAGTCGCTTTACCAAGATGCCCTTCCGCCATCCATTCGAACAGCCTTTGGGATCTGCGCGGCGCACCTCACAGTACCTCAGGCCAACACACGACTATTCTTCCGTAGTCTTGAGGCTGAAGCAGCCGAGTTACTGAAGTCAACAATATCTGGAACCATTCCGGAAGAACTGTCCAAGCTCCAAGCAGCCGCGCTTTACCTGATCATCGGGCTCCTGCACGGAGGCATCGAGCAACGCGTCCACGTTGAACGCCAGGAACGTCGCCTAATGATGATGGGGCTCCAGCTCCTTCGTCGAGCAGATCAGGAACTCGACCATGCAGAATTTAAGTGGGAGACCTGGATACTCGCAGAGAGCATCCGTCGGACCGTCATGGTAATATTCTTGGTTTACGGCCTTTATTCACTGTCCAAGGACGGTATTTGCTGTGGCTTTCCCACAATGGCGGTTTTGCCCGTCTCCACAAGCGCAAGTTCTTGGATCTCTGAAAGCAGCTACGCCCGAGATCCCAGTCCCAACGCCATCACCACATATGGCGACTTCACGCAAGGCTGGGTCGCGTCACCAGCAAGAAAGCTGGAGCCATTTGAGAAACTACTCTTGGTTGCCTGCAAAGGCATTGATGCCGTTGAAATATTGTCCTTGCCTTGATGACTGCTGCCATAGTTATGAAAGGAAAAGGTTAGACTACCAGCTGAATGCTTCCTAATAACTCAAACCTTTGAGCTCTCTTCAAGTCCGGGTGTATCGGCAATCCTATAAACCAGTTTCCTTCCGCTAACCTCGCGATTCCTCAAGCGATTCACTCCTTCAAGAACGCCATCCAGCCCGCGAGGTCCGATCTCAATGGCATGCGGCTTAAGCTTCCCTTCAACCAACAGCTGATCAATGATGGACGTCCATTTTTTTCCGAACTGAAATGCATCTGGATCGGCAGGAACCGGAACCTTATCGCGGCCGTATTCGAAATACTCGCCAATAACGGTGGTGGCATCGTAGAAACGGGACTTGACGTCGCTTCGAGGAAATTCGACCGGGAGATTGCAGCAGTATCGACCGCCTTTGGAAGACATTGCTTCGGCACATATTTTAGCCGAGCTAGGCTGAGCAACGGTGTCCCAAACAATCGTCAGGCTGTCCTGAGTATGCTCTCGGACCTTGCGGCCGCAGTCCGGGTCTTTGTAGTCGAAAGTCTTCCGAGCGCCGAGACTCTTGACAAAGTCAGCGTTGGCCGCGGAACAAGTCGCGATGACTTTGTAGCCAGAGCTGGAGTCTGCATTAGTATTTTCCACAGACGGAGAAAGAGAAGGCCAATAAGGTCTGGTTCTTACATTGCCGCCAGTTGAACGCCAAACATGCCAGAGGACGTGCTGCCGCCGTAGATCAAGACAAATTTGCCCTTTCCATTTTCGACATCATAAGGCTTCTGGAGACCCAGGTGCCTGTACAATGCCATGCCGGCCGAATGTGATCCGCTTCCGATGGATGCCGCATCTTCGAAGCTCATGCCTTGGGGAATGCGGAATTGAATGTCGCCTTTCGCGACGATGTACTCGGCGAATGCACCATTCTGCAGCCGGCGGCTATCTCCTCCACGCACAAAGCCGAAGACTCGGTCCCCCTTTTCGAACTTTTTCTCGACGGCCGGTCCAATATCTTGAACTATTCCAGAGTAATCGGCTCCTTGAATGGCGCCAGGTGCGTGAAAATTATCAATCTTCATCCAGTCGATGGGGTTAAGGGCGACGGCTTCCACTTTAACCAGGATGTGGTCTTCAGGGAGGGCTGGGAGAGGCTGATCAGAGACAAGCTCGGCATGGCCAGATTCTCTGTTAACGACGGCTTTCATTTTCTCAATGAGTCGAGTTTGTCAACTTAGAGGTTTACTGCTTGTGTGAATGAAGGTGGTTGATTTTGAGCAAATACAGGAGATGGGCGTGGAGTTATATACCTCGGCCGCATGCCGCGGTTCTTTCGTTTCCATCATCTCCGGTCATTGTTGGCGTGTCTGCCACTCAACAGACAACCCACGGCAGTGTCCACATTTGGCCGCAAAGCTTTACAAGTTAGAGCGCAAGACATCAGGTGCTGTGAAGGCTGCTTACGAAGTCCCCCGACTGCTTAGACAAGCTCCACCGAAGACCGCACTCTAGGTCCGGGCAAATGTGGAACCCTTTGTCCAAGCTGGAACCCCCCAACATGGCATCTTCCAGCCCAATCAAAGTCCTCTTGCCGAGTCTGATGCCACGGATACCTCGGAAGCATAGGTATTGACTGTTACTCACACTAGCTAATGCAGAGGGCTAATAGCAGCCTTTCTTGCTTATCCTTTCCACCATCCTCCTTGGTATACACTAGCTGTTTCCTAAAGAGACGCTGCAGAGGCGCCAGATGATAATAATCGGCCTCCTACATATATACAGTCTTATGGCATACACGAATAGAGCTGCTGGAGACCCCACTTCATCAACAAAAGTTGGAGCTGGAGCGGAAACTAAAGCTGAACTCGAGGGCAGGATCAGATGTGAGACTCCCTACGTTTATACTGAGGATGCCCTGAATCTTGACAAGCATGCTCTAGATGCCATGGTATGGCCAACAGTGTGGCGCTTACCATTGGTACTTAACGCCTTTTTCTGGTCTCCTTTCAAACCCAGAAGGCCCACGTCTGGTGCTGGTTGTTGGTTCGGTGCTCGCCCGGACAACGTGATCTACGGCTCGTGTTGGTTTAATAGTTATTGATATCCTAAATGTAGACTTAATGGGAAACTCAAATAAACTAGACATCAGCCCCCCTGCTTTCTCTGTCTCTTTTTGCCTTCGTGTTCCTCCTTCTTATGACGGGTCACATAATCCCACCGCTTGTATTTCTTACCACATATATCGCATGTCCCTCCAATTGGTGGATAATTTGATTGCTTCGCCCACTTTTCATGCTCAGTCCAGACATGACGGCTTTTTTCTTTCTCGTCCTTGGCTTCGTTCCAGTGACATGTCTCCCTGGGGCATTTCCGGTGCTCCCCCATATGGTTTCTTCATCGTTGGGTTAGCCTGAGATACGTCAGACAGTTGAAGACGCCACGGAACTCACTCAAAATCGTTCCAGTCAATGGCTTTGTATGGGCAGTCTTTCCAGTTACACTTCAGTCGCACTCGTCTCATCGCTGTTTCTTGTTCAGAAGAGTCTTCTTGAGCAGGAAAGTACGGGGATTCATCAGAGGTCATGTGCGTAGCGTAATCTGATTGCAATGGCTGATAATCAAAGCCGTCGGCAGTGGCTGTATAATTCGTTTCGTCAAGATCGGACAACATCGTTTGCATCGGAGTTGCATCAAAACCAACAAGTTCTTGATGAACAGATTGCAAATCGCCAGTTGCTCATACCTCGTGGGATGATGCTGAAGGTCCTGAGATTTGGTTGTATTGTGTGTTTTGAGCCAATAGAGTCGGATCAATCGTCGCAGAGTAATATTGCTCTGAATAGTCGGAACTCGACGTCGCGTTGGCAGATATGTGCCACTCGGACTGTAGGAGATTCGAGTTCTGTGTTTCGTACTCGTATGACTGCGCATGCGTCTCATCATCATTTCCCAGCATGGGCGGATCCTCGGCATCCGGTCGGAATGCAGAATGTAATCTGCGAGACATGCTGCACTCAAATGGCTTCAGTGACTGTGACCTATCTGGTAAGCCATCTATACGACCGCAGGATACGTATAAGCAGGGTACAGTGGCGGACTCGCACCTTTTGTGCTCTTTTTCAGGGGTCTCTTCACACCTTGATGAAAAGAGGGTTTGACTTCAGGAGCCCCGAAGCTGGGTCATGGACTCGGATGTTTGCAGCGGAAAGCAGAATTATGTCCTAGGGGCTTGAAGGTCTTATATATATGAGTTCACAAGATCGTAAAGCAGTAAAGGGATATGAACTAGCTCTATCAGTACGTTGTCATCTGACTGCATTATATGTGGGAGGCCAACGACTGTGATCATGGCACCTCTTCAGCCCCTCTTTTTCAAGCAGATAGCTTGTGCTCCTTGGCCTCGTAGGACTTTTCGAGAAGTTGAAAATCCTGATTCCTGCTTATCATCACGATGTGCGTGACTCATTTAATGCAAGGAAACGGTGGTATCAGGTGTGTGTACCAATCACCGGATGCAATTGTGTGTGGCCTCCCGCGTGGAACAGGCAGCCGGCGCAATCTGCATGCATAATTGCATTGTGCACATGCAAATTTAGCTCCGGCATTCGCCCCTTCAGGCAGGACGGCCTCCCACATGAGACCGTCATGGGACGCGCACCACACTTCTCCTGTGCTTTTAACAGCTATGCTGGCTATTTGGCAAGGGAGGCCTCATAGATTTTCGCATCGCCATTCAAGAGAACTTCCTTATCTAGCCGCCGTTAGGATTAGATTGGCAACCTTCTGGGCCCTCTTTGGGCACAGGATAGAGCCATATCGACGTATATATCATCCTGACTACGCAGTGCAGGTTGAACAGATATCCCCGAATCTTCATACGAATCTCTCCTTGTCAGATAGACTAGAGCTGCGTGTTTGCATTAATCATATTTACAGCCTCGGCCACTCTCGTAACGAAGTAAAGAACATGTAAAGGCCATTCATTCGCTAGTAACTGAGAGGAGTGCCAGAATGTCAATGAGAGTACGAGGGAAAACACGGATCTGCGTAAGGCTAACACTAACGAGTCTGGTTGTATCTGCCACAACTTTGAGTTCATAGCCGTCACCAGGTGTCACCGTGTGTGCTTGAGTGTTCGTGTGCTGTCTAGCTAGTCGGATTTTCTCCGTGAGGTACAACTTCCTACGAATAGTTCACAAGCTCTGTCTCTTGGATTACTCAAACCCAAGCACCGTTCATGTCAATGCCCAGTCCGTTTGTGGCGTTTCAAGTGCTTGTCTGTTCAAGCGTGGTCCAGTTGTTGGTCGTTCCCTCCATTTTGGAAAATCTGGCGACTAAGATAAAATTGCGACACTGGGACCTCCCATCCTTGTTCCTGCAAATCCGGTGTCTCGGGGTTCTTGGCAGAAGCGGGAGGTGTTGGAACAATCTCTTCCGATGCCTGAGATTTCGGGACAGGGGATCGCGACGTTCTTTGCACGAGCACGGCAGTTGCGTCTCGGTGTCTTTGAAATCGTTTGATGTCCTGCAGTCCCTTTTGCAGCGTTTGAAGCTTGTTAGTCAAATTTGTTCTTCTCGAGGCAGTTTCATCATTTTCGCCGACGAGATGGCTGATTTCGGCTGACTCAAGCTCCAGCACCGTACTAGGCGTCAAAAGAGATGGGAGTCTTCTGATAAGGCAGCCTTCAACGGCAATCACACTGATGTCATCGATGAATCTATCCAAGGCCACCTATAAATTTTCCGTGGACATCGTCAGAATGGATGTGGCAAGCACGAGGCATGAAAAGCCTGCTATTTGGTATGGGCAACTTACGTCGTAGTATGCCTGCATGTAGTCCACTGCAATTGAGCAACCAAAGCGACCCATGTCTGGCTCGATCTCATCCAGGAATAAATCCATGATCTGAGCAGGGTTAATATTAACCTTGCTGTCAACATCTTTGAAGCCTCTGGTGCCAAAGGTCTCGCGGATCTTCTTCTCTATCGCAGTTCTGTTCCTGGCCCGTTGAGCGGCTTGCACGTTTTTGGTGAGCTGGTGATTATAGGTGATGGCATGCATACCATATTGCGGCTGCAATAATTCAGTGATCTTCTCGTCCATATTAGCCTTGCATCGTTCGATCCCGGCGTCAAGAAGAATTAATATCTCGTCCACAACATCATCAGCTGCGGCTTGCTGAATAATGCATCTTGTAGTTAGGTGAACGCTATCAATAATATCTTGTGCCATATTCGTGACGACGTCGCGCCATGGCTGACACTGCTCAACGAACAGTTCGTTGACAATGGCAGGGTTGAACAAGCCTGGGAGTTCGCAGCCTCTGCTATGCGACATTTTATCTTTCACCTCTCCGATGTACTGTGAGCGTGAGATGCCCCTGTCGCCATAGGCATGTTCGTCGTCGGACTCCGTGATGACCAGGCTTTGGCCACTTTTACGCATTTCTTTGGCAAAGCCCTCAAGTCGGTTTTGGACAACGGCTCGAAGACGCTTTTCATACCCAAGATAGCCTTTCGTGTCTCCAAAAAAAGCGTCGCTGTATCTACCCTCAATAGCCGATGTCATGAGACTGGTAAACTCTTGGCTGACGCGGGTCAGGTATCGCAGCTGCTGTTCTGGAGATTCTCTAGCATCGCCTAGCCGAGAGAGTTTGGCATTGCATCCTTCTATGCCATCCTCGACATCTGCGACCAGACTCGGCAGTTGATCCAATATTTGCTGCTTGAGAACCGAACTGAGTCGTGACTTCAAGCTTTTAACGGCACAACTCGAGCGATCGATGGACATCCATATTCCCGTGGAGAAAAATTCTTCCTCATCAGCGTCTCGCTGGGCTAATGTAAAGTCTCTCTGCTCGTAGCTTCTGTTCTTGAGTACATGCCAGCCCAGAGTCAACTCCACATCCTGGTTTAAGGCAAGTTGAACCCATGATTTCTCGCTGTCGGAGCCGGAATCCAGCGTGTCAGGCTTTGTTATGAGGCCCATTGTGCGAAGGCCTTGGGGGTCGGCTTGCTTGGCTAAAACAGTCACGTCCTGCAAGACATATTCGTTTTTAGCGGATACCACAGCCAATATGATGCTTCGAGGCCTGTTCATGTATCTGGTAACCATATTTCTGACTAATTCAACATTGTCGGCAGATTGCTCTTTGTTCCCTGCTCGGAAGAGCCCGGGAAGATCGACTAGAGTTAGGTGTGGCTGTGTGGGGCCCGAGAGCTCGACGCGAAGGATGTCGTTGCAGAAAAGTTTGGTTGTCGAAAGGCCCATCGCTGCCTTTGCTTTTTCGATGACTACCTCGAGTCCTTCGCCTTCGAGGTCGACGTCCGGTCGCCAGCTCGAAAGGAAGTCCTTTTCTTCTTGAAATCGATCATCCCCTGGCATAATAGAAATCTTGATGCTCGTGATAGGATTTCGGCGAAGAATAAGTTCGGTAGCAAAGCGAGTACAGAGATTGTCCTTTGTGGGGAACGACATGCCGGATATGGCCTCAAGAACAGAGCTTTTCCCAGCAGATTGATCCCCGCAGACAATGATTTCGGGGAGATCTACATAGCGACTGAAGCCTTGAGAGCGGAGCTGGTCGATAGTATCGAGAAGGTCTCGATGATCCTTTGATTGGAGGTCGGTGATAGCCATGGTAGATTATGGCAATAACGATGATTCTCTGGTAGTCACTGCCAGTGTACGATAGGTATGTATGACTGTTTGGAACGAAGTTGCAAAGTTGGGTTCTGAAGGACCATCTTCTCACTTTATTTATATTTGCATCATGTTAAAAGACATAGAGCGTGTGCGAGGTGCCCCAAGCTCCAGACATTCCACACACCTATTTCTGCACGAAGGCCGGCCTCCCGCAGCTTGCTCAGGCTACCGGTCAGCAGATGTACGCCAGCCAATGAGGAAGAGAAATAACCATGCATGGGTTCTACTGGTGGATCCCGATATGCGTTGTGCATTGGCAGCGGGCGTGAGGGGAATGTTGGAGTTAATTTATTTACATGCAATTGGCAGCCTTCTCACCGACATCACAGATGCATCATTTTCATGCTCTTGATGGGCCTCCCGCATGTGAATGAAGTTCTAGGCCATGTGATTGCCTTGAAAAGGCAACCACAGGATGCAGACCAGTAAGTCATGTGCCACGGCACGACGTACCTATGCTACAATTCGTCCCTGCCCCTCGCATCTCTATTCATCTGTTCATTTTACTAAGAGCAATTCATTTGTCAAGAGCTGAAGCAATGAACCAGCAGAGGGCTCTTGCGGTTAGCGCTTTCCATCAATTCATTGTCGTCTCGACACTGCTAAGCCTCCTGGATCCGGTCAGAGGAAAACCAACTGTGCATAGCCTGGACAGGCACCCGCATGATTCTGCTGGGCGACACGACTACCTCCTGACAAGATTCTTGGATTCATTCGCACTGATCTGCTCAACAGCAAGGAAGGGTGGGGAAACCGCCTCTGCCGTCTGTTTGGAGCGAGATCCTGCTAGTGGCACCATACTGCGCCTCTCCCGCAACCGGGGTGTGCCTCGTGATCTCATCAATCGCCTCCAACCTGTGTTGCAAAAGCTTACGACAATTGCACTCAAAGGTCTGTCTTGACCGCTGGAATATCCCTAGCACCTGGCTAAGGTTATTGTTGCTTAACAGGACATCCCATGCCTGAGCTCGAGGATCGTATACTTTACGATGTTATTGAAATCGACAAGGACAAGATTAGAAGCCTTCTTGAACGGCTTTGCGCGGAACGTGTTCGTCAGGATGTTGACCGCGCCATGTTAGCGATGAAAGATCGCATTGCCTACCAGGAAGAGTACAAGGGCTCAAGCTTCAGCCACTGGATTAGCAGTCTCCCAAGCTTGTTATCACTAGCAGTTGATGCAGGGCCAGTGACCCTCCTCCCTCATATCAAATGGGCATCTCGGGCACGGTGGGCCTATTCGAAGCAGCTCACGTCGTGTTTATGTTCCAGTCAAGCTGATATGCCCCAATGGGTCAACATCATATACAAACTGGGCAGATATTACGCGGCGACCCAGGCCATGGTCAAGCTTGCCTCCAAGCAGCCTGAACTGTTTCGCTCGATTCGCATTGAGCCTGTTGAATGCCCAACATCTGAGGCCTTCCTACTAAAGGATAAGAACGCCCTCACAAGCTTGTTAACAAGATTGGGCAGAAAAGACGATATTGATGATCTGGTGTCGAAATTGGGTCGGTTTTGGTTCATGGACGATCCGGAAGGCTTCTTACGGAAGAACCCAGAGGCCTATTTCCGCAAGAAGTGTAACCATACATTGACAGTCCATGCCGAGATGCAACTTCTTGCATTTTACGATAGTCGTCCAGAGCTTAGCCTTCGGCTATTGTTCATGGGCACAAGTAAGAAGGCCTGCTACCTCTGCGAGAAGTTCTTATTGCAGCATCGACTTAAGATGATTGTGTCGGCAGGCCACCAGAAGATATGGCCTTCATGGATGCCGCCTCCATCATCAAGCCACCTTTTACAGCAGACATATAGGAAAATTCTCTTGGATATGAAACGTGATTTGGAAAAGACGGCAGCTCGGGAACTTGAAGGCGAATTGGGCCGCCGGCGCCCACCAAATCTTGATTCTACGGCAGGCCCGCCAATCTCTTTCACAAGCAAATCCAGTACAGCACCTATGACTTTGGAACGAGGAACACTATAAATTATTCATGTGAGTTTTGGAGCTTAGGTGCGTGCATATCTTAGTTGATACTTCGGGAAGCCTATTAACATACTGTTGCAAGGTGAAGGGTCAATCAACTAGCTGCATGATAGAAGCAACATAACCATTGAGATATGCACACCGAATCAACCCCCCCTTCCTTATCAGAGAAAGGCTCCTCGTTTTTAGTCTAAATGTTTTCCTCCTGCAAACCTCGGTTGTAATACGGTGACTACGTAGATTGAAAACATCATGCCTGGTCCTACCACTGCTTCACTAAAGTATTGTTGACCATCCAAAACTTGTCGGCTCCCAATAGCTATAGCCTCTTCAAAACGGTGGCGTACTCATGTATTATTATTCGCGGCATCTCCAAATATACTGATTCCCACCAGAGCCGCAAAGGCTCATTCAACTGCTAACACCAACTGCCAGCTGACTCGCATCGCGCCTTCGTGCTACCTTTGTCGAGGCTCGCTTCAGTCGCCAAAGATAGAAACTGAGGTCCTAGAGGAAACTTCTTTCAACGCAGGATCTCCATCGCCACCTCCAAGTCCCCAATCTCCTTCTTCAGCCTCTCCCTGTGGTCTCTTGTCCGGCGAGATTCCCCCGCCACGCGAAGCAGCTTCTTCGATTCCAGGCCGAGGACCCATTGCTCTGAGAATAGCCGAAGCGGACTTTCGGGGCCGGAAAGCAGCTTGTAGTCGACCGCCTGGGTGAAGACATTGTCGACGAACCTTTTGTACGCTACCTTGTAGTAGGCCTCGAGGGTGTCGTGGATGGTTTCCGTGTCGTGCTCTGCGTTGCTCTTGTTTGTGACTGCGTCCGCAACATCATCCAGGAAGATGCAAAGCGAGTTATCGTAGCCAGACGGGAAGGGTCGTGCCTTGGGTCGCAGAGTTTCTTTGATCCGCGCGCCGTGGCTCCTTTGTTTGTTATGGTTGAAGTAGTGGTTCAGCGTATACGGCTTAAGCTGTCGCTCAACGTTGACTAGTAGGGTTGCCTGGTTCATGCCGCCCTCATACTTGGCGCAGAGGTCGCCTAGTATGGCGGATGAGACGTCGTGAAGAACCTGAGTATCTGCACAGACTATCTTTAGCGCCGCCAAGATGAATCGGTGAACGAGGAGAATGATCTTGCTGAGATATTGCTTCGCGACCATCTCCCACTTGGCCGATTGCTCTCGGAAGACACTTAGAAGAACACCATGACCGAAAGTACCCAATTCTAGGCCACGAGAGCGCTGGTGGACAGCCTCAATCCATTTCATGATGCCTTTTTTGGGAAATTCAATGGCCCAGTCTGTGAAGATGATCTTGTCCAATTCTGGGAACGTCTCAGGAGTGGGAACGTCGAATGCATCAAGCTGCAGAAGGCTACCACTATGCTCCAGCTCATCCTCGTATTCGTCAAGAACAGGGCTTCCTGGAGCGGTCTCTCTCCCGTAAACTGGGGCCACAGCCTTTGTCTCCGACTCGAAGAGATAAGTGCGACCGAGACTGTCGAAGTCGGTGTTGAACTGGTCCGTGGCGTTGACGACGGCCGTGATGAGCCGTAAATCGTTGCTTTCAAACGCCGTATGTGCCGAGTAGTCGGCATTCAGCGCGGCACGAACAAGCATCTGGAAGTTGCTCGCAATTTCGACGAGGTATTGTTGTTGCTCACGCTCTGTCTGGCGAGAGGCGCCGAGCTCCTTGAGCTTCTTCTCGGCAATTCCCAATTTCTGGCGCGTCTCTCTGAGGAGCTCCGGGAACGCACGATCAGTGATCTCGCCAAGTAGGTCCTCCAGCCGTTCCCGTAGGGAATGCACACCGACACGATCCCCTGGAAGATTGCCCCAGGGATGTTCTAGGAACATGGCTTCGCGCTCGCGCTGAGCTGCCGATGCATCGGCCTCTTCGCCGTCGTCATCGCCCCCACGGTTCGTGACCACATGGTAACCGAGCTTAAGGGGTTTTCGGTTACCTTCCACTAAGCTCACAACGGTAAGTTTTGCGCTTCGCTCCTTTAGCAGATCGGCCTTGGTCAAGATGCCAAGGGTCCGGTCGCCCGCCGGGTCAGCCTCCTCTGCAAGAGTTAGAATCTCTTGGGTGGCGACGTCGACGTTGCTAGGCAAGACGGCGAGGATGATGGTCCGAATGTCTTTTATATATCTCTTTACCATTGTCCTGACAAGCTCCTTGTCCTTATTGGTGGTGACACCCTCGGTGGTGGTGCGGAAGATGCCAGGTACGTCGATGATGGTCAGGTAATCCTCGTTCGGACCACATTTCTCGATTTTCAGTACGTCCTCAGAAAATGTGTTTTCGCCAGCTGGGTTGGAATCGGTTTTGATGCCCATGAGAGTATTAGCCTGAGGTGGTGGTTAGACTGGAGGTTTCATTCCATTCAGGGTGATGTAGTTACCTGTGCCAAGATGGCGGGAAACTCTATGCGAAGCTGTGCAGTTGTCTGAACCTGCCTGCGGTACGGTTCAAGCTTCTTTTTGTGGCCTTCCGACGCATGTGGTCCCGGGATGATGGTGATGTCGATTCGTTGCTGTGCCTCGCGGCGATGGGTGATTTGGGTAGCGTACCGGGTGCAAAGCTCCTGGCCGCGAGGGAAGGGGATTCCCGTCAGGCTCTCCATTAAAGACGACTTACCCGAGCTTTGATCGCCTACGGCCACAAGCTGCGGCAGGGGGAGATAAGTTCCAATATTCCTCTCGCGGAGTTGATCGATCTTCTGGAGCCGATCTGGGCTCGTCAGGAGAGGGGCGTGCTGGTCAGAAAGATCAGAAGACATGGTAGCGTGTTGAAGTACGGAGAGCAAGAGATGTTCTGATGGAAGAAGCAGGAGTTGAATTGAGATGGGGTGAAGGCAGAGGAGGTCTTTATCTACGTAATATGATAACTGGTGTTTGCTCAGAAGGCCCCCCACAGCACGGCCTCCTGCAGCAAACATGACTGCTAACTGTGAAAAGGGCTACGGATGCAACGCGCGTCAACTGACACTGTGATGAGAGTCACTCCATGGCCCAACAATATCACCTTGCAAAGGCGAGGTGGCTGTGTCCGCGGATGCGGCTGAGCAAGGCGCCCTCAAGGTGTGGCCTGCCGCGCATGGGGTCTGTATGGGCGAGGCTGGTCGTGAAACATGCTGCGCCTGGTACCCCTGGACCAGGCTGGCGTCTATGGCCTGGGTAACGGGTCCTCCGGGTAATCTGTATAAACCAGTTGGTCCGTTTGTATTTCGATTTGCGGCGGGACGGAAGTGTGCGACAAAGTACGTCCGTAGTGGTTTTTGTGACATTATTTCACTCTCATACTCCGCTTCTCCACGGGCAACCGCCAAGGCGCTGCGGAGGTATGCGGGGGGCCGTCGAAGCGATCGGCGTCTAAACTCTGGCGACAATCTGCCTCTTCATCGAGGAATCGTAACTCCCGTAGCCTCGGAAGACGTCTTCGCGATCTCTTGCTGGCGTCGAGCGGAGGAAGGCAGCGGATGCGACGGGCGAGCGCAGCCTGCAATATCATAAGTAGGAGACTTTCAAATTACCTCACATTGCGCTTTGGCTGAATGAAGGGGCCGGGCCAGCAGGCCTGTTAATGCCAAGCTATGTACAAGGGCGTGGCCGCCGATCAGGTCGCGATAGCGGACCAACTGCATTCACCGATAGAAAGCCCGCGGCCAGGAAGTCACACTAGGCAGCAAGGTTGAATGTAGCTTGTAAGCAAATGGTTTGTCAAGGTAAACAGCGCCCGTGAACTTTGGCAAGACGTTGGTTCTGAGAATTCGTCAGCGGGAGTGGTCCCAACGACCTCACCAATAGGTGTCAATGGCTAATTGCTTGATCCTCTTCGTTAGTACCCCTTGCCAGAGCACGACTAGGCTTGGGGTGCTCTAAATCGGCAACATGGCGCCTAGTAGCCATATTGCTTGAGACTTGCTATCAGGATGCCAGCGTACGGACACCTGCACAATATCGTCTAATTGTTTGTTTCCTCTTCCCAGTGAAGGTACGAAGAGGGGTCACAAAGTAAACAATATCCAATCAATAAGACGGAGGTACACAGCGACCCTATGTACTGCCAAGTATGCCGTCTTAGAAATCATCGTCAATAAAAAGAATTGAAACTCGCGTACTACATCAAGCTCTCAATATCTTGACCGCCCTCTTCAGACTCTCCAGCTCTCTCGTGAGAAGCTGACGTTGGCTTTTCCTCGCTGCGTCCTCTCCTGCAATCATCTCGAGCTGCTCGGGGGTGAGCCTCAACACATAGTCGGCACTTAGCACCTTCAGCGGACTCTTGGGACTTCTAAGAAGTATGTGATCCACGACGTGCTGGCAAACTGTATCCACGAAGCGCTTCCTAGCGACTTTGTAATAACTCTCAAGGCTATCAAGTATGTCTTCGCACACTTGCTGGCTGTTATCCATGTCGGTAGCATGCCGTCCGATCTGGTCGACGGGGATGAACATTCTGTTATTTTGCTGAGGAATGGAGACGGCTTGATCCTTCAGAGACTTTGCCAGCCTATCCTGCCGTTTCTTCTGCAACGTCGCATTAAAATAATGGTTGTAAGTAGCGGGCCAACTCGAGCGTTCGATTTCAAGGAGAAAACGCGCATGCTTCATGGCGTGCTTGTACTGCTCGCACAGCTCATCAACCACGTTTTCCCACAACTGATCCCCGACATTCTCATCGGGGCACAGCTCATAAAGGAGATTAAAAATGTAATCATGAACGAGAAGTATGGCCTTGCTTGTGTGGGATATCACGAGCTGTTCCCACTTCTGCGATGCTACGTCGAAGACGGAAGCCAGGACAGTTCCATTAAACTATGGTCAGTCTCAGCTTCTTGTCCCTTGGCCAGTATAGCGTAGGGAAACACTTACCGTACCGAGCTCCGGACCTCGGCTAGAATTGTAGATCTCTTGGACCACTGCCGTCATCGGACCCCTCAGTGGCTTTGGACAATCGTAATCAGTGTCAATGATGTCATCTAACTCGTCGTGGACATTGTTGGGCATGTCGAAAAAAGACATTTGAACACCTTCACCCAGTAAATTCTCTCCTTCATCTTCGCATGTAGATCTGAAGTGTCGATAGTGGCCGCACTTCCAGAACACATTAGCAAATTCTTCGTTCAACTGGATCATTTTTGTTATCAACTTCAAGTCGGGTTTCTGTTTGAAAAGAGCTTCACCCGCGTAATATCCGTTCAGAGCACTCTTGGTAATGTCTTGTGCACGCGAGGCAATTTTTACGAGGTACTGTCGTTGGGCGTTCTCGTCGGCCCTGGGCTCGCCCATTGCATCTAGCCGAGCCGTACTTTCCCGTATACGCTTATCAATTTCGAGTTTGACATTCGGCATTTCGCGCTTGGAAATTTCCATAAGCAGCTCTCGCAGTCTAGCCTTCAAACCCGGGATACCACAGCTGGCAGCGATCGAAGACCAAGGAGGCGCCATAAAAAAGGCTTTCTCATGAGCGAGGCGATCGGGTGCAGTAGAGACGTTGTCATCTGCGCTTCGGTTCTTGACCACAAAATACCCAAGCTTTAGGGTATTTCGTCTCCCCTGGACTAGGTCAACGACCGCGTCTTGGGTTGCTCTCTCAGTGGCGAGATCTGGTTTCGTTAGGACTCCCATGGTCCGAATACCATCCGGATCGGCCTCTTCAGCGAGCTTCAGAATCTCCTGGGTGGCGACATCGACGTTGCAAGGCATCACAGCCAAAATACTTGGTGCATTAGCTGGGCAGACCATGAAAAGCAGCGGATTAAACCATACATTGTTCTACGGTTGTCCATGTATCGCTTGACAATGTTTCGAACGAGTGACACATCACTTTCAACTGTAAGACCTTTGACGTTGATGTTAATAAATTTTGAACACTCTGGATCGAAGATTCGCGCTCACCAGGCGTGGCAACTCTGAATATCCCGGGAACGTCGATAACGGTGAGATGGATTTGCTGTCATCGAAATTAGGCAGATAAAAGAGAGAGACATTGCTGGGCTAACATCAGGTCCACTGATTTCTATCTTCAATATATCTTCGCTAAAAGCAGACAGGGTCGGAGCGTCGCCGTTTACACCCATCCGGATGCCCATAGCGGAATTTGCCTTGGCTCATTGTATCAGCGCCCAACCAGTGCCTAGGGTATCAACAATGCGCGGAACAAACTTCGTCGAACACTCTAGCGAGTTCTTCATCGTTCAGTTGGGTGAGCTGTCGATGAAAAGCAACAAGGCGGTCTTTAAGGGGCCCTTCCGCATCCGGTCGAGGAATGATCGAGACCGAGACCTTGCTCAGAGCCTGTCTTGCACAAGTAATTTGCGTAGCATATCGAGTACACAAGCCAGAAGCTCGTGGAAAGCAGAAACCAGTCACGCTCTCTAGGACAGAACTCTTTCCAGATGATTGGTCACCAACCACGATGAGCTGTAATCCATGTCAAACATTTGTAAAGAGTTGGTGCGAGTCTGCTTTTCCATACCTGAGGTAGCGGAATGATCGCACCAACATTTGTCTCTCGAAGTTTATCGATCTTTGTTAGGAGAGTCTGGTTTCCCAGGGTGATTGATTTGGTTTCAGTCATTTCAGGGAAGGTTGAGCCCCGTGAAAGGTTGAAGTTACTGTATTGTAGGATTTCGAGATCAAATGGTGAGAGCAGCGCACAAGTGAGATTTTGTTAGAGCAGCAGTGTTTGCATAAGTAGAAAGTTGTATACCATCAATACCCCGAGTTTCTCATGCCAAGACGAACTCTGGACCAAACGCTACGATGAATGCGGCACTGCCGTGAGAACCATCCCTCCCAAAAACGGCATTCAGCAACCAACAAAATGCGCTGGGCCTACCACTAATTCTCTCCTGTTGAGGGTTTGCGTGGGACTGTATTTTTGAAAGATGTCGTGCGTAGGTGGTTAGCATCCTGAAGCCAGGACGTGACGGAAGGGGCTAACCATGTGATTTCTGACTACGGACCGGAATGGGATGAAGAAGCCAGTCTCTAATGCAGTGATGCAGTAATAGAAAGCGTATTTGGCAGTCCGAGGTGTGCACAGTGTGCGTAGTAAAGAGTTTCATGCGTCGCGGCAGTGGCAGACCTGTTCAAAGAAGGCGCCCGCTTTCGAGACTTGGAAAACTGGCGATGAATTCTGCCTATAGCCCACGATGAGCCGCCTCTGATTAGAATAAGATTGAATCCGTTGACTGAGTTCAAATTTTGGTCCACGACCATCCATCCTTTATTCTCATTAGCTTGGCTGTTATTTCTCGTGCGACCGCAAACGGCTTCTGCAAGTGTGTACGCAGAAAGTATATTCTTTCGGTTTCGGCTAGACTAAACTGTGCCGATAAAATAGTCTGCTTTCTATTTCACGGTCTGATTTATGAACATTGGATAATATTAAGCTTTTTCTTTTGTTACACTTCCGTTTGCAAACATGCTTTCCACTCCGCGCCTGTTTGAAAGTTGCTAGATCCTGGTCCAGTTTTTTCATGTCATCGCAGTCACATAAATGAAATTATCTATTTGAAATATTGCATCTCTCAACCCCGCGGGACTCTGACTGCAACGTAGGTCGAACTTAATCAGTCCTGGGTGTGTGATAATAGACAAATCATGGCCGTGACATGCTTGGATAACCGAATTGCTCCGTTCTCGAGGCAACAGGCGAGAAGTCGGCCTTCCTCAAATTAATACATGTGGCGGCTAGTTATTCGGGAAAATCTCAGTTCTAGAGGCTACTTCCAAAGTGACCTCCCACACCAAGGATGCTCATGCACCCATGTCGCTAATGAACCAGTGCTTCGCCGTTCACCGGATAAGCATAACTAAGCCATAAACCTTTTCATAATTTCTAGAAGGGATCAGTTCGAGTGGGGATGGAAAACCTTTGATAAACCTCAACCCTCTTCGCTCAACATGAACTTTAAGGTGCCCAAAGCGGCGCGGGTTGTCCACTTGTCACAAATCATACTGATCACGATTCGAGAGTGGTGAAAAGGGCTGTTTCCTCCTTGTTGTATCTCACATGTCTGTTTCAAAGTTGGCTTTGACAGCTTCTACCTGTACTCCATCAATTTCCATCGAAAATTCCATCAGAGCAGATTTCAAGGTCACAACAAGGTGGTAATCGATGCTTTGGCTGTCTAACTATTAGTTTGGCACCCCTCGGGTCATGGTAGCACATACTAAGGACTGCCTCTGTAGTTTTTCAATTTCTTAAACTTGCATCGATCAATACGCTGAAGATCAGCGATCAAGGTACAGTTGGCACCGATTTTGCGACCCTTGGATCGATGTCTTGGGGCTTCCCTATATTAAGTCAGCAGCTGTCAATTACTTTTGGCTTGCGTGCAAAGCTCATACGGGTCTGCACATTCGATGAGGCCAATATTAATTATGAGGTCGGTTGGGGAGCACCCCTTGTCGAAATCAGCACTGAATGGTAATCGAATTTCCCGATCTCGGCTAATGTCATCTCCCTTTTTCATGTACCAGGTCATCTGTGATTCATGTCAGCGAGAATCGTAAGGAGCGTGATTATGAACTTAGAGGTGCCTTTTTGACTCTGGTCGTGCCATCTCGCAAGATTTCTGTGGGTTGGTCCATATCTGCAACGGGGTCGACAATTCCCAATGACTCTACACCATAGTGCTTGGTTAACGAGGTAGAAATGACGGAGGCCTCTCGCTCGAGTTGACTCAAAACAGCTCCCCTGCCTGCAGTCAGTCAAATGGTTCCTCACGAATTCGGCACATTGGAAACATTTACTTGGCGATGGCGCCCCAAGCATCATTTGGCTGAAGCACCTGAATATCAAGGTACTTCCTTGCGACACATGCTCTCAAGTAACTGCTGCCACCGAAACCGCCTACAAGAAAGATCCCCTTCCCATGTCAGCTGCGAGAAGGCCATTGAAAGCAGTAGCTTCTACCGTGATCGGCTGACCAGGCCGTTTGAGCTGAACAGACTTGATCTGATCGTCTATCAGCCGCAGGATGTCTGTGATCAGTGGTGCGAAGATTTGACTGAGTTCCTTTCTGTTACTCCATCAGTATCACGCCGCTTTACGAGCATCTCATTCGGAACCCACCCGGTCACTCTCCAAGTGTTGGACTCTAAGCCAAGGTCAGGCTTGTCGTCTAAAGAGGCCATTGGGAAGTTGATAAAAAACTCCTCGTTTAGCTTGCCTCGAAAAGCTTTCTTGACTTCCTTGTCAAATGTCTTTTCTGCCAACCAAAACCCTTTCGTTTTTCTCAAATTATGGAACTGATGCTCGCCTACGAGGTTCTTGACGGCCTCCGCAAAGCGCTGATTCAATCCCAGGGACCCGGCCATACCACCTTTGTCATATGTAGTCAGCGCCGATCGATTTTACAGGCTCTTATTTGGCATACCTTTGCCAGGAACGAGCTCCTTGAGCTGAAGATTTGGCGTCAACCGCGCAACTTCGTACGAGATGAGGTCCACGGTCCCACCACCCGCATCGCAGACAACGAATGCATCGCCTTCTTTCATAGCAAAGTCGAGTGAGTGCATCGTGTACAATGCCGCCGCTTCAGGCTCTTTGATCAAGGTCACTGGATATAAACCAGCTTGTTTTGCAGCCTAGAGAAGAGCGCGGTGAGCTCCTGCTGGTGATAATCGTCAAATCGCCCGCATACCTGCATTGTCACGTTTTTTGCAGCGTCAGACCAAACTGCTGGCACTTTCAAAGTAACTGGATGAGCATAGACTAACAGTTTAGGTCAAGGATTTCTAACCAGATAAAACAAATTGCTTCTGACACATGGCCAAGTACTCTGCAGGAACTTGCTTCGAGATCTCACCCAGAGCATGCTGATAGATAGCTTTGATGAAGTCGGCAGCGATATGCATTGGTGGCTTTGGGAGCGTGCTAATATCCTGCCCGATGTCTTCCGTGGGTAGATATACTGGCCGCCCTTGCTGGGGATCCAGCATGAGTTTCACACCCATAATAGTATTGTCCATCCGGTTGACCGAAGCTCCCCAAGCAAAGCCATTGGTCTCAGGGTCATATCGGATGAGCGTGGGGATCTTGGGGACCGATTGCCCTTCGGCCCCGGGCCAATTCAAAATGCTGGCAATCTTGGCATCGCGCTGGTTGAGGAAGCAGAACGCGATGCCTGAAAAGGTCGTGCCAAAGTCGAGGGCAATGACGAGCTTCTCGTTAGGGTCCTGGACTCCTGTGGAAACCCCCTTCATTCGACGAAGATGGCCGGTAATGTCTTTAACAAGCTTGCGCTGAGGATCAGACATAGCAGGATACATAAGTTGCACCCTGATGACAACAATAGTTTGAAGAATGGGTACTTAGCACTGAGCAATGATGAACCGGGACAAACATACTTTATCCTAACCAACCTCTTCCGCTACCAAGCCACTCCTCCAGAACGGTATTGTGCTGCACGCCGGAACCAGCGGTTATTGACAAAAGGTAAACATACGCTACCCTAGGGAGCCGCAAACAGCCATGGACACAAGATAGGACTTGGTTTTAAATCGAAGTTACACTTATGATAACAAAGGTTATTCCGTTTGCATAACGGATTTTAGGGCAGTAACGCCAAGCTCGGGATGGCTTTGCGCGTTAACCTGGTTAACCTTGTCGTGGCGGATTCCGGCTGCTCGCACCCTTATAAGCGGCGCTTGGTTCCACCTTTTACCGTCGCATTCAAGCCTTCGCCTCTGATGTAACTGTCTGATTACAACCCTCCAAGTCGACTGTGCTCGTTAACGGTTGAGGATGGTGACCGTTCAAGACGATACCACAAAGCCTGGAGCTCCATCTGTCGCAGGGCTTTCAAGAGACGTTAACGTCCCAAAAACCGCTCCGGGCAATACTGGTATGCGGTTTGTCGATCATAATCCCAACGCTATCATTACCGGGGTACAAATGATATTTGGAACTATCGATAAAGGTCGCCAGATCATGAACAACCGTTTAGGGAATCTTGCAGACTCAGGACCAAACGTGAGTGCTCTTTCCGCAGCTAGGAACGTTGTGCTCACAGAGATAGAGCATCTCTGGGTCTTACCAACGCCAAAGCTATCAGCAACTTCGAAACGATGCCGAGTACTGGCGTACAGAGCATGGCAAAGCTATCCAATATAGCAAAACTTTGAACGTTGGTCTTGAGCAGAAAGAGAAGCAGCTTCGCGAGACTCAAAATCAATTGCACACAATTATCCAGCAAAATGAATCCTTGGCCAAGGATCTGGCGGAGAAAAACGACAGGTTTCGCGAAACCTACACACAACTGTTGATGGCTAGAGAGAAAGAAACCGTGATGCGTGCCATCCTCTTGGAGAATACGAGCACGAACAGAGTCGACGATGACGAAATCAAAGACAAGTTCTTGTCCATCCGCCAGAAAGCCCAGGCGATATCTAATTCTCCCGCCTATGATCTGGAGATGTTGGATCCAACAGTTTGGGGCCATCTAACTGTTAAGGACCGTAGGAACAGAATGATGGCGCACATCTTTGATCTGCTTCAATATAGAATTTTTGACAACAAAGTCTTCTGCCAATATGAGCCTACGCATGACAGCTGTGACCCAAGCTGCAGCTTGGCGATGGAAGCATGGTTGGCTCACATTGAGGCAACATTTGAACATAATAATAGTAAGTCATCTACCTGTCAGTGTCATGGTGACAGCGAATTGCAAATTGATTGCTTTCAGTCAACAAAGCATTGCTCGCCAACTGGCGGGTTGCCACCATCGACTGCCTATCCGAGCTCATCGGTCCATCACCCAGACGCAGAATGGTCGCACCTGCGATATTCGCACATTTCGTGCCCGTCATTTCACCCAAGTCAGGTACTAAACAACAAGGTGAACTTCAAAAACAATTTCAGAGCATTTGCGACGAGGCGTGGGATTTGGCAATTCTTATGCGAAAATCTCGAGAAGGGTACAAGTGTATTGTGCCACCTACAGGAAGAAGCAAGTGTTTCATCAATGCCTATGAGACATTGGTAGAACCAATCACCGTCGAGGGAGGGAAGAATGAGGACAGATCGGATGAGATTGCCTATTCCCTGTTTGGGGCTCTGGTCAAAGGTGCCAATCATGAGGAGTCGAAAGGGGGAGTGTTGGAGAAGGCACAGGTTGTTTTGAAGAGGCGATAAGGTCGCCTCTACTGATTCGCCGGCGGACTTTATGTGGCTTGTCGTCGGAACAACAAACGATGGAGAAGGGTGACTCATGCGGGTTTCAGTCTTACAGAGCTCTGCTGAAGCATTGAAACAATGTCAAGCTAGATACAACTTCGAACTCAGGTCTATATGTTATAGTCTCCATGACTCAGTGCCCAAAGTCAAAGGGTTCTGTTGCAAGCATATCTATCAGTCTGCTAGCAAATTGCGAGATGGCCTTGTAGAGCTCAGGGCCTCTGATGTGGACTCAATGAAAGCAGACTTTCCAACCTAAGAAGCGGTACATTCAAACTGCATGAGGTTAGCGATCAGAGCCCTCTTAGAGAAGGCGGGTTGCGGCATTCAAGCAAGTTGAAGTGAGAGCAAAGACAGACCTGAGCGAGTTTCTGAAATAACCGGCCATCCAGTGGAGAAATCGAGAAAGTTCCATCCAAATTGCTTCTGCCCGTCACCGTAGCCAACATTTATATTCACATAGTGATAGTAAATGACCTATGGGTTGTAAGAAGTTGTACAAGGGTTCGATAGAGATCATCACCAACTTACAGGTCCGTTGGTGGGATCGTTGTAAACACCCTGATGACCGGCTCCATAAATAGAGCCATGAGATTGAAGCACAACCTCGCCGCCACCTTGAATGCAGGAAGCTCCTCGAGAGTCTACGTACTCCCCATCGACCGCGGCAGAGCGGCAAACCTTGATCTGGTACTCTTCGCCGGGAGCAGGCATCTCTTGATCGTAGCCGCAGCACTTGCCCTTGGAGAAGAAGAGATAGTAGAAGTCCCCGTGCTGGAAAATATAAGGAGCCTCCAAGGCGGTTGTGGGAGGATCAAATGCGATTTGTTGAGGTGAGCTGTTAGGAGCGACGGTGAGGGGATCCGCCATGGGCCAGAGGAAGAGGTCTTCCCAGAAACTGCCGAAGCTCATGTATAGATTGTCATCTACGTTGATCAGGTTGGCATCGATGGCGTTAAAAGGGTCCCCTTCAGCAGACTGCACTCCGGTTGAGCCGTGGTCGGTCCAGGTGCCGACATCCATTGTCGGAGAAGAAGCGACACCGATTGCGGAGTCTTGGACCCCAAAGGCGCTCACTGAGTAGTAGATGTAGTATGTGCCCTCATGCTCGAAGATATCTGGCGCCTGCGCGCTTTGGAGTCAATATAGAACCTTCCGCCATCCTGACTGACACCGTGGAACACTGACCCATAAGTCCTGGTTCCCTTCCAAGGGAATGTTAGAACCGTCAGGGAGAGCGGCACCCTCGTATTCCCATGGTCCCTCGAGAGACGGTGCAGTGTGGATGGCAACGCGCCCACCAGTTGAGAAGCGAAAATAGGTGCCGTCGTCGCGACGTATGATTGTCGGGTCATGGGTGTTGACGCATGTGCCAGAGCAGGGCTCTGGGTCAGGGAACTGAGCGAGGACAGTTCCCGCCAGCAGGAGTGCCTTCAAGGTCATGGACCGAATCATTTCGAAGGATTATATGTTGCAGTGAATCGGAATGTCAAATACTAGCTGCGATACTGGGCAAATGAGAGGGTTGCGTCGATATAGAGCACAGAGAACTGTGGAAGAGTCTATGTCTTACATAACGAGTGTTGCATGGCATTGATGTTTTCTTGGAGCTATCCGTCATCTTACGCGTGCACTGTATTGCTATCCTCCAATGCCACATGTAGATCCCAGTAGATGAGAGGCTCGTCGTTATAGATGGGGAGCTACCAGCGGCGGCAATGCTCCTGCAGCCATGTGTTGCAGACAAATCAAGGTTGGTGCCGAGATCGCGCCGTGCTTTGCATGCCAAGCAAGACGCCTACGCAATTCCGCTTGGTCGTCTAGATGCTCCAGCCATTTGTGGACGGGAAATTCAGACGGACGTCCCGGGCGATCTACATGGCACGGCACAATTGGCAAAGAGTGGGTTCCCAAGATCGGCGAGGTTTATCGCACCCATCACAGCCCATTTCCCGTTTTGTTTCGAATAGAGCCCAGCCAAGCGTGTTAGCTGAGCAGCTCCACCGCGTTTCAGCATGGCCCCTTTTGCGCGCCCAAGGAATTGGACGAGCTCGCCTTGCGCCCCAATAGAAGGATGGGAAAGTCTGGCCCCAGGGCGGAAATAGCCCGAACTACTGGGAACCGTCGATGACCGAAGCATACCAACCTGCTGTCCACCCGCTCCCAGTAGAAACCCGTCTCTTGATTTCTGTGTGTCGCAAACGGATCATCTTCAGTCGGTCGGTAGTAATGCCGAGCAGCATGGCGGACAACGGAGGCACCCGTGACACGTGTATTCTGCCCAGACTGAACAACACCTGTACTTCCTCTCACTCCGATGGCTGGCTATATGCACAAGTGAGCAAGCGTTATCAGCTCTCGCAAAAATTTGGCGGTGCTTCAGTTAGGAGAGAAGCCATTAAATGCTATGCAATGTCCTAGTCCAACCCTGGAATGTCCATCAGGTCATCAAATCAAGGTAGTCGATCCATGCCATGAGAGCGTGCGCGTGATCCAGGCAATATGGTGGTGGGCCTCCACAGCCCCTTTCCCCGTCGGATGGACACAACGGCCAGGTTTCAGAAGCACTGCATTCGGTGGAGCTGCGGCCTTCATTGACGGCGGGCCTCGAGCATGAAGAGATCCACTACAGAATGAAATACGGGTGCATGCTCTAGCATGAAGTAATGATGGATCCGTCGGGAGATACCAGATAATCTATTATCCGTTATAAATCCTTTCCTCTCTCGCGTTGATGCCATTGCAGCTCGGTCTTAACTCTCGTTGATCAGCGTCTACTGTAGCAGACGACGTATTGCCATCGAGTGTTATCTCCCTTGAAATGAGACTCTCCAACTTTCTCGCCGCGCCCCTCGGGCTTCTGGGCATGGCTTCTTCAGCCACTGCCTTTACCAACCCCCTCCGAAACCCTGGCGGTGCAGACCCTCAGATCGTTTGGTCCGGAGGTTACTACTACCTCATTTCGACCGAATGGACGAACCTTCAGCTTGCGCGTGCCGAAACTATCGAGGGTCTCAAGACTGCTGAGCCCAGGGTCATTTACTCGGATGCAAACCCAAATAGATGCTGCAGTGTTTGGGCGCCCGAACTTCATTACTTCGACGGCAAGTGGTATCTGTACTACACTGCCGGAAGGAACGAGGACCTTGATCTGCAGAGGATGCATGTTCTAGTTGGTAATTAAACATTAGCTCTCGCGTCAAAGTACCCAAGACTGACATGGCAGTGAAGGTGGTGCTTCTCCATGGGATGACTGGTCGTACGGCGCACAACTCATTGAGGACTGGGGCATCGACGGAACAATTCTCCGTACTAATGAGTTCGGCAACTACTTTGTCTACTCGTGCATGACTGGCGTACCTCACCAGTCGACATGTGTTCGCAGCCTCGGCTCCAATTATTTGTCTGTAGGAAATGACATTTCCATCATCTCCCAGCCGGACCAGCCATGGGAGCAGAGCGAGGTGCCCGTCCAGGAGGGTGCGGCCGCTCTCTATTTCGGAGGCCGAACCTACCTTGCCTACTCTGCCAACTACTGCTGGACCCCCGACTACTGCGTCGCCCTCCTTGAGTGGGATGGCCGCACCGACCCGGCCAGCCCCGATGCCTGGACCAAGTCGGATGGTTGCGTCCTTTCGTCGGCCAACGGCAACTTCGGTACCGGCCACAACAGCTTCTTCACTAGCCCCGATGGCAACCAGACCTGGATCACCTTCCATGCTACGGATGTGGCCGGTGGTGCCTGCGACGATAGGCGATATGCGATGACGCAGCCACTTACGGCGAACCCAGATGGCACTCCCAACTTTGGTGTCGCCGAGGGGTTCCAGTTCGAATGGCCGGAGCCGAGCAGCTAGACAAGATCATCGTCATGAGCGGCACTCTTTACAGATTTTCCCCTCTTTACGAACGAGCAACACATGGTGCCACAAAGGGTCATGGACAAATAGCAGGAGACGGTCATGCTAGTCTTCATTATTGCAATTTCCTCTTTATGTTCGCCGTATATATCTCATATAGTACATACAAACGATACCTTGGTCGGCATTCTGCCGCTTGCTAATTTCAAAAGGGTAGCGGGTAAGCGCCTGACCTGGATAATCATTGTTCTTTTCGTATCATTTTCAAAGGAGCTTGGTCTGAATTCTTGTCCATCCGGCATGGACTTCCTGTACACATTTACAGCACCACAACCCGCAACAGCATTGTCGAAAGGCAAAACGACTACGAAATATTGCAACAGCTGCCAAGGCCTCGTTTTATGATGGAAGTTACTCAATCGTGGTGTGTTTCTACTACTAGTGCTAGTTATTAAGGTCTGCAAGGTCATGTTGCATCAGTTCACAATGACAGGTATTGTGATTCAGGCTGAGAGATGAATATAAATTTGCAGGAAAATACATAAGAATAATAGAGCATGTTCGGCGGCTTCTACCCTGTCCCTCCATGATACCTGAAGCCATCTTGGCGAATCGGGTGCGAGAAGTCCAGCCGACAATCAACCGATCTCTTGCCCATCGGCTACATACTGGTAGCATAGTCGCTGTTTCCTTGGTTAGGGTCGGAGTTAACAGGGTGGCCGTTTGGCTTCCGGCCATTGGGGTTCTAGAGCGCCGTTGATAGGCAAGAACTCGCGCTTGTCCCATACCATGGCCACAATGTTCAGTCCAGCCCCTGGAGTCTAGTCTCTGGAGTCAAACCGTTGATGAAGTTACCGTATGTGCAGTAGGCGTTGGCTCAGGCCTACCTTGGAGGCGCCTGGCCTTCAAGCCGTTGGGCAGCGCCCTACGCAAGGCTTAGCGGATGCTGGAGCGCAGCTGCGGTATCGACTTCACGCCCTGGGGACACCATTTGTACGTGCCGCAGGTGCGGCTCTTGTAGGCCACCTCGAGCGTCCGCTTGTCGACGCACTGGAAGAAGAACAGCAGGGTCTGGAGATGAGTGCCGCAGGTGTGGCTGGGGAAGCCATTGGCGTCGACGGGAACGTTCTGCGTAGAACCACACGATCTTAGCATCAGCAGGCATTTCAATGGTTCTTCGGCTGTTGGCGACATTAGGAATCATCCTCAGGTTCTAGGGATCGCTGTTGTTTCACCAGTGCCAACATTGCAACCTCATGTATCCTTGGCACAATTTCGAGGCATAGCTAACCCAAGACGACGATGATTAACAAACAGGCCGGTGATAGCACGTATATCAAGCAAGGACGATTTGTTTGGCTAAACCCCTACGATGTCGGGGAGCATGGGCTAACAGCGTTGAGTGGTGGGCGCTGAACTCTGTCGCTACTTACGGCGAACGGCATGCCCGTCAGACGCCGGTATTACGATCACGAGACTAGGGACTGGGACCGATATTGAGAAACATGTGATTTCGAGTTCTGGCAATCATCTCAGAACTAGGATTCAAGATCAGGTCATACCCACGGCAAGAAAAGCGTATAGCACAGGTTTTCTCGGCACCAAGCTTGCATGAGGTCTCCTCAAACTCAGACAAGTCAGCAAATGTTGCAGCATTATCTACCACAGTGTCGTAGGCGTTCGTTCCCATCGTTGCGATGAAGAAAGGTTTTCCCGCGATCCCCTGGAAAGCTTCCGGGTCGAAGCACGAAGTTGCTGCTTGCTTGCACACTGCTTACAGCAGTTTAAGCCTTGGCCTGCCCACCAAACGACGGCGTTTCCGTGCCATCTGCCTCTGTCTCCAGGCCTTTGCTCGCTCCATGAGCCTCCCAAGCTCCAGTCTAATAACATCTTCATAATCCCAATCCTCGTAACCCCCACGTTTCAGTGTTTTGGTCCATGTGGTAAACCTAGAGTTTTGTCTTTGTGCCCCTAAGATAGCAAGGTCCTCTTCGGTCACATCATCCCAATATTGGTATTTGTGCCAGGGCCAAGGTACGTCGCCACAACACGCGTCACAGCTCTCTTTCGGCCTCAAGGGTGGCAGAAAACCATCCACCGCTCGCCACCAGCCTTCCCAGATCTTCAGGATTGACCAGGATGAAAGCAAATGCCTGATTTTGCGGACAAAGTACAGGAATATTCGCAGCTGTCGTAGCGACGCTTTGTCCTCAAGCCTGATCCCTTTGGCCATGCTTGGGAGGATCTCCGATTTGCAACATGTATGAATCATTCCCAACCGTTCGAAAATTTCGAGTTGGGTGATTTGGTAATAACAAATCTCACGCTGGTAGATCGATGTGCACGACATCTTAACCCAAGACCGCAAACGGCTATCGCGGTTCCTCGTTGTCTTGCCGCACATTTCGTGAACATGGTTGTCAAAAAAGCCAAACCATTTGTCTGAATTCCCCGGGCAACGCCATAGTATAGTTGCAGGACTGCAGCCGTCATTAGAGCAGAAACAGCGGCAGTTATCCGCCAATGGCTCCGCGTGCTTTGCGTAAGTAAATGTGTGTGGGTATCTGAGCCCATATCTCATGTAGAACGAGAGGTAATATAGTAGATGGGGCCATGACGTGTGTGATCCCTGAGTAGTGGTGAAGCAAGGACTTGCTCCCTTTTCGAGAAACCACATGATTACGTCACACCAACGTAGCCAGTCGTGTGAGCGTGAAACGATGGATTCTGGTCCACACCTTTCACAATGGACTGCTAGTGGTGTCTCGTTGTCTGATAGAAACGGGACGTCGATGTTTGTAAACCCAGCATTGTACAAGATATCGAGTAAAGTCGTGGATGGCAGGCCATTGGTATTGCAGCAATTGAGGCTGGTGCAATCAAACAGCGATCCAGATAGATACGACAGTCTCGAAGCTAGGGCCTCCACCCAATTCATTTCAAGGCCTTCTCTGTCAATTGTCCTCGCTCGATTCAATGCCACGGAGAGGCTTTCGACCAGGAGCTCAAATGGTTCGGTGTGTCGTGCCGTCGCACTCCATAGATCCTCAATCAGAGAGCGCACAGTTCTGTCGGGGTACTCATCGCAATGAAGAATATCTTGGCGATGATTGTTTGGTCTTGTCGTCAAGAGGATTGCTGCAGACTGGGTCTGGCCACCTATTAAAGCATACAGCAATGGCCTCCTAATATCACACTCATGCTGGATGAGGAATTGTAGCCCCTCTGGCCATCCAACTGCCAATATCGCTAAATAGGATATAAACGCTTTATCAAAGGTGTTATTCTGCTTCAAAAAGAGCTTCACTAAAGCGGGCATTTGTCTTTGCAGGACCGACAACTCAAGATCGCTGATTCCAATTGCTATGAGAAACTTGTCAGCAGACACCGAAAAACCAGCTGAGGTAAACTTTACCTTGAGGAATCTCTGGATGACTTCCCCAGAACTGTATTTCGGCCTCCAGGTATAAGTTTGAATGCAGAGGGATATTCACATCATTCGAATACGAATCGACTATCGCCTCGGAGAGGTAAGGTTTGATGCGGCTGTATAATGGTATGCTCTTCGTATGTGAGTACCAATTGATGTTAAAAGTTATGAGAGAAACCTGATATAATAGATCCATGGCTGTACCCCTGAGTTTTTGGCTTGAATCGACATAATTTTCTTCGCGTCCCCCCCTAGAGTCACGCTTCACCGTTATGTCAACTCCCGCGCGATAGGATATTTCAAGTAATTTACCAATGAACTCTAGGTGTTCATCGTGAATGCCCGAGAATCTATTGATGAAGGCTGCTAAACAAATGGTCTCCTATTGCATCATGATAGGTTAGTCTCCTGTTTTATGACGATGCTACCAGCTGCTGCGCTTACGGTAAGAATTGTGTTTCCTGACTCGTCGCGATCTGCTCCTTGTGCTTTTCCGGTGTGAATAACATCTTTAACATCCAGCACCAGCTTGTTCAAAAGCCTTCCACAAGCTTCAAAATTAAGTAAGTAGGACTGTTCTTGCATGACTCGATATGGTGTTTCGCCGTCGGGTTCGAAATGATGTACCGGCTTCCATTCTTTACGAAAGTCATCAAAAAGCCTGAAAAGCGGGCTTTTAGCCCTCTCGACCACGGCCTGATACTTCACAGGTCTTAGAAGCTCCCAGCCTTTCCTTCCAGTCAAAAAGCCTAATGTAACTTCCAGGTTTCCCCAGATAAATGGACTCAGGTGAGTTTCCACAGTCACCCCCCATTCTTTCTGCATGCCATGAACCATGCATTTTCGAGCAATGCCAGTCTCGACCCGGAAACTCGTGAAGCCAACCCTGTATAGTCTCCCGGGTTTCTTGCGGTTGCACGTACACTTCAGTGGTTTCAAGAGGTGGGTAGACTCTTCGAGAGAGGCAGACTGTGCGGTATAGGGTACAACATAGTGCGACGATGTGTACCTGGCAATGCGTTTCTGCGTGTCTAGCTCGAATAGTGACGATGCTGGCATAATCGCCAGGTGGGAATCTCTCCTGAATTTCCCTGCACCTGCTTCTTCCAGAAGTTTGCGGATATCGTCAAGAAGTATTGCCCGATCTTCGATAGTTTGGTTGCGAGACTCGACTGCCCGTATGCGCAAATTATCCTCGATCCTTTCACTGCTGGCTTCAATTCGGGTAATTGCTTCAGTCTGGCTAGCCGCTACTTGGCTGGCATTGGCAAATGACGCGCTGCTGCTCTCGACTTTGGCTTCAATGTTGGCTAGGGTCTTATTTGTTTGAACAAACCCGTTGCTTATTGATAAGAAGCAACTTTTCTGTAAATCCCCGTTCACGTCTTGATTCTTCTGGATCTCTCGGACAAGTGATTGCGTCTCCAAGCCGCAAATCTGGAGTTGGCGCAACAGACTCATATTCAGCCTTTCGATAGAAGATATCTTGTTTTCTATCTCCTTTTCCATGGCCAGAGACTTGAATGAACGGGCCAGTGTCTTCAGCCGCCCATTGTAGAAGGTTTTGCTCCCCGCCTGTTTGGTGTCGACTAGCGGTTGCAAAAGTGCCCGCAGTTCATCGATCGCTTGTCGTGCTTCCGTTGCAGGGCTTGAGAGCTGGATGTATTGGTCGTCGGTCAGATGATTGTAGATGGCGGAGTCAGTCCGGAGCAGGCTGTTGATGGAGGTGACTTCTCGGTCGAGATGCCGCAGCAGCTTTGCGAATCGGTCGGGTATCTCTTTCAAGTCGTTTAGGAGCTCCAATGCTTCCAAAGAGCCTTTGATCGCGAGTCCGCCGAGCTGGAGGCTGGCTGCGACTGCGCCGAGGACCTCCATGATGGACGAATGACCGACCCACGGCGATGGCGGTTGCGGGATGGACGATGAAAGAGATGGATTATGGTGAGTTGGATGATGGATGATGGGTGATGGGAGGGGAATGGAAGAAGCAGTGCAAATTTGCCTTTGAGGTGTGCATGCGGGTGACGGCGTGCATGTAGGCTGCCGTCGTTATGTCACATGTATTTGCCATCATTGGCCAGCACTGCCGTTTTCCTGCATGTCTACGTGGCGATCAGCTCATCCATGTTGCTGTGCCTCCTTTTCTGCACTTTCACTGTGAGAAGTGATAATCAATAGGTATTCTCCTCCGGGCCCCACACTGCCGAAGGCTGTGGTTGCGGTTGGGCCAATCGTGGCTGCATCTCGTTCATGGTATTATGTAGTGCCTATGATTGCGTACAGGAAGAGTCTCTCGGTAGACAGTGAAGGAAAGTAGTGTCTGAAGTGCAGGACACAAAAAAATATATAAATGAAGATGTATCACGGTTTTGGGCAGTTTACCCCAGGTTTGTTTTCGTAGACGAGATTCGTGTGTTAACAGTGCCCGCTCAGTGTGTCCATTTCCTGCATAAACCGACCGGCCTAATTTGTCCAACCGCATTATGGGGCGCTACTTGTGAAGAGGGTGATCATCGTCCTGGTTATTCTGAGTACGAAAATTGAAGTTTTCCTGACTGGTATTTGGCAAGATGGAGCGCTGCTCGACTTGAAATAGGGTGGTTGGGGTCTGGTTACAGCTCCAAGCAAGTAATTGCCTACGAGCAAGCGGGGTCTCCAGGATCACCAGATGGGAAATGACTGCTATAGCAGGCTCATGTTCCGCAAAGCCATTTCAAAATTCCTGTAAAAGTAGCTGGTGCCACCAGGGCCCTTCTGCCTGGTTGACAAGAGGTTGCAGTTGTGCGCTTATCTTGCAACACCCTGGTTTGCATGCTCCAAACCGACCCTAGAGGTCGACCCTGACTACTTGAAAGGACCAAAGCATTCGACAAGAAACGGTTTCCGTGACCATGTAACTATACCGGTGCTGCTTCCGTGGTCCGCCACAACTCCGCAACCCCAATTCACGCCCATGCTATTTTTGTCAGCAAATCTCGGCCGCTTACACTTTCGTCCAACAGCTCCCACTTGACCTTATTACCAGCAAACATTCGCCAAACTTACAAAGCCTAGATCCGTAGATCGACAAAAATGAAACCGAGCTCAGGCTGCAACACATGCAAAGGTACCCCTCCCAACCACACCTACTCTCCAATCTAACACTCTCCCAGCCCGCAAAGTCCGCTGCGACGGCATCCAACCCTCCTGCCAACGCTGCACGAAATCAGGTCGTGTCTGCGCCGGTTACAGCACACAGCTTTTCTGGCCGCGCAAGAATGACATGCGTAGGGCCATCGTTGTGGCCTCGCCGAAGCATTTCTTGCAGGTGGTTCGGCGGCGGGATGTAGGGTTCATCTCAACGACGAGTTGGGATGTCATGGTACATAGACATCTGATGAGCGATGACTGGATGTCTCTGGAACTTGAAATGTCAACGCCATCGTTACGAGGGAGTATGGGAGACGATTCGTATGCTTTGGCGCCAAAGTTGTCGCCTGTCTTGAGATGGGTGCCACATCACTTGGACTCTTCATCTCGCGATCTTATGGAATATTGTACGTTACATATCCACAGAGTACACTCATGCTAACAAGAACAGTCGACCTCGTCGTCGTCCGTGCCCTCCGCATCATCGGCCAGAGCGCAACAACTCTCCGCAGCGCACTCATCCGCATGGCCTTCTCCGACAGCACGCCGTCCGCCAAAGCCGTGCTCCGGGCCCTCCTCGCCCTCTCCTCCCTGCACCGCCACGGCTCCCAAAAGCAAGCGGAAAGCTACAAATACGCCGCTCTCGGAGCCATGCGGGAGGCGGCCCGTGTGCAGCTGCAGGGCAAGACGCTGCTGCAGCATGTCGCGGCCAGCATGTTGCTCTGCACGTTCGAGGTGGTGAGCCCGGTTGGAAGACTGCTGAAGTGTTGGCTAACCTGAGACAGTCGGAGACGGTGCGGGATGCGTCTCATCAGTGGGTTTGGTATCTGGGCAGCGCCTGCAGCCTCGCCAGGATGTCGGCGCAGGATCCCACGGCCCGCGAAGACGATGACTACACGGTGCTGATGGGATGGGTACAGTACTACGACGTTGTCTCGCGGTTCAGTCTGTATCATTGGAAACCCGAGACTCCCGCCGCAGCATCCCTCACGCAGGATAAGAGAATCATGTGCATGCTCAAGAACCTCTGCGACCTGCATCGGGTGCGTTCAATGTCCAGCTATGTGTCGCAGTTTGGCTGATATCTCGCAGTCACCGTATCCCAGGGTCGAGTCTCACCAGATTCTGCATCTACTCGGCAGCGGAATACGATATATTTGCATGTCCAGAGAACCAGTATTGGTCCCCAACCTCCAAGTCCACCTACAAAAAATCGCCCAAGAGTTGATATCCGCCGACTTCCGCAGTCCCTCACCCGCCAACAGCTACGACCAGCGCATCCCCGAGCTCTACCAAATCGCCGCCCTCGTGTACCTCTCGCACGCCGCGCCGGACGTTTTCCCCCGCGGCATCGAGCTCCACGCCCTCACGGAGCGCGCCTTCACGCTGCTCGACGAGCTGGACTCGTGCCCGTGGCTGATGCTGCTGGTGTTGTTCGCGTGCGAGGCGCGGAGCGACGAGAAGCGGGCGGTGATACTGCGGCTGGTTGAGGAGGCGGAGAAGTACGGGGGTAGGTTTGAGGGCCTGCGGTATGCGAGGGAGATGATGCGGTTTCGGTGGGTGCAGGATGACTTGGGGGGAGGGGATGCGAGCTATGTGAGGAGGGTGGATGTGCTGATGAGCACGAGCGGCGTGTTGCCGATCCTGCTGTAAGCTTTGCGTTAGTTAATTCAGGTGAGACGAATGTCAGATCTAGAGGTCATGTAAAGATGATCAGCAAAATTTGTTGAGACTTTCCCCATCTCACATCTGACAGACGATTCAGATCACCATCGAAACAAACCCACTCGCGAAGACAGCAACTTTCAGCTCACCACAACACCACGACAAAGAAGACCAAGACACATCAGACTCAAAGACGTTTTCTGCCAACGGTTGTCTCAGATGTCTCGGCCTGGGCCGGGCCGGTGAACGAGACACTGGGCTCTCCCCACAACCTGAATCCTGATGCTAGACGCCACTGGCATGACCCTTTTAGGTTCGGCTCGTGTTGGCAATGCAGATACCGGCGAGGGTGTAAGACAGGCCGCGTTCTAGCGTCTACGAGTTTGAGTATAAATAAGGAGGCATATCCCTATCCACCTCATCGCCTGGCAGCGTCATCAACTACCTAATAATCCCACCATCTGGCTGGTTTACCACCGTTTTCACAAACACCACATATCTTCTACAAGACGATACACCGTCAGCATGCTCCTCTCCGCAAACAGCATCCTCGTCCTCCTCCCCCTTTTCGCGGCGGCAAGCCCCTCGTCCCGGCCCTGCGGCTTCCGGATCGCGCCGTGCCCGGGCACGAGCGTGTGCACGCCCATCGACCCGTTGTGCACCGACACGTCGCGGTGCCGGGGCATCTGCACGGCGCCGCAGCAGACATACGCGTCGTGCGGCGGCTTCCGGGTCCAGCCGCAGGGCTGCAGCGAGGGCTACACGTGCCGCGACGACCCGCGCCGGTCGGGCTGCGGCATGGCCTGCGACATGCCGGGCATCTGCATCTCGGACAGCCAGCCGACGTGCGGGGGTCTCCGGGGCGGCGTGTGTCCGGCGGGGTTGTCGTGCTATGATTACCCGAGCGATGGGTGCAGTGTGGCTACGGGAGGGCGGGATTGCCTGGGGATTTGTCTTTGAGGCCTGGGCTTGTACACATGGTGCATGATGCTCTAGGTGATCGTGCCTATGGCAATGGTGGAATGAACTGTTAGGGATCAATGGCAAGATGTCAATTCCATGTTGTAGCGGCAATTACATTTCATCGAGACCATTCAAATTGAACAATCACTGGCCATACAAATACCCCTAAAGCTGCCGTCTAATCTCCTGCATTGACCAATCTGAGGCCAAACGGATCGGCCCGGCATCTTCGGCTCCTCCTCACAGTCTGCACAAGCAAGTGGAGCACCGGCCCCACGACCGCCTCACGCACAGCACGCCAGCTCCAGCCCCAGGCTCTTGAATTAATCAGCATCCCGCGTGCGTCTTCACTCCCACCGCAGACCCGATCCATGTCATATATCGGCTTCGCTCATAGCCCGTGCAGGCTTACACAAGCAAGCCAAACCAAACTTCAACAAAAAGGATCCGTGAGCCAGCCGGTTGCCATATATTCAATCTCACACCCGTCCGCTTGCTTCCACCCAAGGTCGTCTATCGTCAACAGCTCGTCTGTAAGGTCACGGGTGCCAGGCTTGCTCATCATGACAAAAATCAACATCGCCATGGTGCTCGACACCGTCTGCCCCTGGTGCCACATCGGCCACCGCAACCTCCTCGCCGCGCGCTCCCTCTGGCTCGCCTCTAACCCCTCCGACACCGTCTCCATCACCTACCTGCCCTTCCAGCTGGTCCCCGACGCGCCCCAGGCCAGCGTCGACAAGCGCGCCTACTACGCCGCGCGCTTCGGCGCCGACCGCATGCCCCTCATGCAGCAGCGCATCGCCTCGATCGGCGCGCCTCTGGGCATCAACTTCAAGTTCGGCGGCAGGGTCGGCAACACGCACAACTCGCACCGCCTTGTGTGGCTGGCACAGCACAGGTACGGCGCCGAGGTGGCGAGGAAGACCATGGAGGGGCTGATGGTCGCCTACTTCGAGAAGGAGGCTGATATCACCGAGATGGAGACGCTGCGGGAGATTGGCCTGGCCGCCGGCGTTGAGGGGGACGTCTTTGACGAGGCGATTGGCAAGGGAGAGGATGGCAAGGCCGAGGTGGAGGCGCTGGTGCGCGAGGCCCAGCGCCAGGGCATCTCGGGCGTGCCCAACTTCACCATCCAAGACAAGTACGAGATCAGCGGCGGCAGAGAGCCTGCGGCCTTTCTTCAGGTCTTTGAACGCATCAAGGCTGTGGAGCAGTAGGCACGCCAGAGCCCACAGGTGACGCCTCTACTACTCTACCTTCAGCGGGGGGCAGAGAGTCCCCGGCATTTTCTGACGGCTGCGAAAAAAAATTATGAAGGTGAACATTTGACGCTTCTATTGCTCTAGATGGGTATACAGCTGGTCCGATGCAGATAAAAAGGGAAATAAAAAGCAGTAAAGAAACTCCCTCATTCTCGCTGACTCTTTGATCTGAAAAATACCTCGGTCCTCTTCTCCCACACCTGATCCCACGCTTTGTTCCCCTCGAACCCCGGCACGTAGAACAGCACACCAATCTCCTGGCTCGTCCACCAGCTTGCCCGGTCCATGTTCCCCGAGCCCAGCACCAGGAACTCCCCGTCCACCAGCGTCATCTTGAAGTGGCTAACGACGGGCTCATCCGCCTCGGCCCGCCGCTCCTCCAGCGGCCTGTAGTACAGCACCTCGAGCGCGCCCAGCGGCGATGTCTGCGCCTCCACGTCCCCGTGCACCGCGGCGTTCTCGGCCAGGGCGCTGTACTTCTTGATGAGGCCGTTGAGGCACCGTGACGTGGTTGTGCCCGCAGTGACGAGCTGCTCGATCAGCATCATGCCCTTGCTGGTGCGGATCTGCACGTCGACGCCGCGCTGCATGGCGGAAAGGAGCGCGTCGACGACAGGCTGGGAGGTGACGTTTGGCGTGATGATGGTGATGCTGCGCTGGGCGTTGTCGATGAGCGTGAGGAGTGCGGCGTTTAGCGGCGTCATGGGCGGACTGCTCTGAGACAGAAAGGGGAAGAAGCTGAACCGGGGGTTGCGATGATGCGACGAAGGCAGGAATATCGTCGGTACAGCTCCCGCCGCAGGGAAAACCAACGACTGACTGGCAGAAAGCCTCTCCGTCGCATCTTGAACGACAGGGAGGCTTCCACCACCCTCCAAGCCAGTCTCCTCCACTCTATACCCCCAAACGCGCTCGTGAAACCCCCTCAGCTGCGCCACAATGTCGCCCTCAAGCTCCACGCAGCCTTCGAGCCACCTCTCCCACGACACGTTGCAGCTCGGCACCCATGCCCTGCAACCGTCTACGATGACATATTTTGGATGCATGACGCTAAGAGGCGTGAAGAACAGGCTCTTGACCGTGACCTCGATGCCCGCCGCCCGCAGCGTCGCTTCGTCGGGCAGGCCAAGCCCGGGCCATTGGGTCGGCGGGTACACGTGGCCCTCGCGCGACGCCGTGTGGAACAATTTCTGGAAAAGGCCGCGCGACGAGAACCCAAACGTGATGCGCAGCGGCGGAGAGGACGCGGCGCGGCGGGAGGAGGCGAGTTTGAGCAGCGTGTCGCGCAGGACGTCGAGCGTAGGGGAGTCGGCCCAGTAGCACGTCACAAAATGCACCTCGCGCTGCGCGCTCAAGATTGCCGGCAAGATGGCTCGTTCAAAGATGGACAGCCCCGTGCCGACGTACAGGGTTCTGGGGATGCTGCTGGTGATGAGCGAGTCTGGATCGGCGACGTGGTTGTTAGGAAAGTCGTTGCGCTGCTCATGGCTGTGCGTGCGGAGGAGTTGCTTCCATGGCCCGACGAAGGACGGAGGAAACGATGAGGGGGATGACATTGAAAGGAAGGGGGGGGGGTTTATCGGCGCATACTCGCTGTAGTGGTAATTCTTCACACCTTCGGTATGGTGGTGGTGAAGATGAGAGGTGAAGGATGACGACAGGTGAAGTGAGGTGATGTAAGCGGGACCGTTGCAGCGGCACGTGCTGCCTCCGTCTCCAGCGGGGTGCCCCCACCACGGGGGGACGCCAAATAGCGGCCCAATTACCCCCCCAGCAAAGCCGACTCCCACCTCACCCGCAGGGCTTGCGCGTTCGCCGCACGGGGAGGAGCAGGAGGAGTAGGAGGATGCGTCAAAATCCCTCAAAAGGTTGGCAGGGTATTTTTGGTTGTTGTTGGTTTTTTGGGGGGGGGAAGGGGGGGAGGGTTTAATGCATGTCTCAATACAGGCCGCCGCGGCCGCCCAGCATGTGCTTCTCCAGGGTGGCCAGCTTCTCCCGGGGCGTCCTCTTGTGCTCGACGCACCACGCGAACTTGGGCATGGCCGCGCGGCGCAGCTGCTCGTCGAGGGCGCGCATGCGCTGGTCGCGGCGGTGCCAGGCGGCGATGTCGCGCGTGTAGCGGTGCNTCCCCGCGCCCGGCAGCGGGATCGTCGGCGGCACCGACGGCTTGGCCGTGTAGTGGTCCGCCGTCGCCCGCGGGTCGCAGTACTCCCAGATGCCCCAGGCCATGGCCACGGCGCGGATGGCCTGGTAGAAGGCCAGCCAGTCGCCGTAGTCGTCGAGCCTGAAGGGGGAGCTGTTTTCCTTGGCCAACATGGTGCCGGTTGTGCTTGCTGTGCTTGCTGTGCTTGCTGTGCTTGCTAAGCTTGGCGCGCGATGGGGAACGGCTCTATCAAGGGAGAGAGAGAGGGAGACAAAGGCTGGGGTTGGATGTTGCTTCGTCGTTGCTGCTGTCGAGATATGACGAGGGCCTCGTTCATCTTATAAACCCTCAATCCTGTCGGTCATCATGCAATGCACGCATGCATTCGGAATGCCGATCTTCCAGCATGGGAAACCAAACGGCCCCCCCAAAATCCCCGCAGACAAGGAAAACGCATCGACCTTCCCGGGGCAGATGCATCGGATTTGCTGACCCCAGCACAGTCAGATCCGGGGGATATTAACGCCGTCGACAAATCATCGTAATAATAGCCCGCTGCAGCTCCGAGAAAAAACGGGCCACGGCACCCCCCCTCCCTCTCCCCATACCCGCCCTCCAGCGGGTATTCTTATTGTAGGTGGTTTATGAAGCTGCTATCCGTACTTGTGCGGAAGCTGCTGTCCGTATCCGTACTTGTGCGGACTTGGGGCCAGCGACTCGCCTCCAAGGTTGACGATGGCTTCATTTCTTTGAAACCACCAGGCCTCGCTAGACCCTCCTGCCGCCCCTTCTGACTCAGGCGTAGGTACTTGCTAGGCTAAGTAGGTACGAACCCTGCCTACCTTGGCTGTCTTGGTCTTGGTCTTGGTGGTATTTGGGCAGCGCTGCAACAGCGTTGCATTATCCTTATCCACCGATTGCTGCATGCGGGGTACGCACCACTCGCACTTACACACGCCACACACCGCAATCTTGGTGCAGCCGCACATCTGACTGTACCGTCATTCGCGAGTGGACGGACGGGCCTTTTGCCCTTTTCAATCTGCCGCGTGCAACCTTTGCCAACTTCACTCGTTGGCCCACGGCTATCGAGATGCTGTTTCAAGCAACAACCTCACGATCGCGTGTGAGCAAATTTTATTCTTAAGAGAAGAGCAGAAAACGTCAATTCACTCAACATGATGCGATTTACCGGGTACTTTGGTCTTCTTACCCATGGGCCACCACTGGAAGCTTATGTGAGAAACGAATTCATATGTATCTTCGTCTTGTGTTATTTACACTATATCCTGAAAGCCCCGTGTATGTTTTCATCCCAATACATGCCGTCGCGCGCCCCGTCAATCCCTTACATGAAAGAGGGGTTGGCGTTCTCCAGAAGCTGCACGAAGTAGGCCTGGAACCAGGTACCGGCCTCGGGGGCGGGGATCACGGAGGAGGCGGAGCCGCAGAAGTGGTCGTAGCGGTCAGCGGTGGTGTCGCTGGTTCCGTCAGCCTCACCGCCGGGCTTCACCCAGACAAAGGCGTCAAGGAGCTCATCGCCAGTGTTGGCGGTGGGGCGGCGGCCGAAACCAGTGCCGCGGGCGTTGCACCAGTGTCCCCACTCGAGCTGGCCGGTGGGCTGGCGACCCGAACGGCCCTGGTCGGTGATGAAGCGGACGCCGGTCCAGCCGCGAGCCTCCAGGAGAGGAGCCAGGGCGTGCACGTACTTGGACTCGTCGTAGACAGGGTTGGGCGTGGTGTAGGAAGGAGGCGAGCTGAGGAGCCAGGCGTTGTAGTTGGAGACGTTGGTGACGAGTCCACGGAGAGCCCTGGGGCGGCCGGCCTCAATGTAGACACTGGCGAATGTTTCGGCAGCGCCAGCCTGGTTGGCGGGCCAGCCGAGCCAGCCGGCGTGGCCAGCATCGAGGTACATGGCGACGTTGGGCAGGTTGAGCTGAGTGACGGCGTACAGGGTACACTCGTGGTATGCGTCGGCGGCGTTGGCGCACTTGGGCACGTTCATGTTGGTCACCATGTTGGCCAGGGAATCGGGCTCTGCGGCGGGTTAGACGAGTCGTCAGGAAGGGCAGCTGGGCTATGATTCTTACCAATGACGAGCAGCATGCGGATGTCAGAGTACTCGACAATGATATCGCGGATGGTGTTGATGTAGTTTCTGTAGTTGGCAATACCGTTGTTGTCAAGCGAGTACTCGCCGTTGGAGGCAGCAGCGGCGCAGTCACGGTCAGGCAAGTCGTAGACGACGAACTGTCCGGCGTAGTTGCCGCCGGCAGCGTTGGCAGCGCGGATGTCGGCAAGAGTCTCGCGCATCAGGGGGGTCTTGGAGAAGGTGTCCCTGGATGCTGTCAGTCTGGGCTCGAACCACTAAGCCACGGCTTGTCTCGACTTACAGCCACATGAAGGAAGGCACCTCAGCGACACGGGCAGCGGCGGTGGCCATGGCGCCGGTCAGCGAGGGAACAGCCAGGTTGAGAACCTCGGAGCGGTAGTAGTTGTTGGCCCACAGGTTGACGCCGCTGTACGGGTTGCCGGACCATGTGGCGGTGCCGCTGCCGACGGGGGCGCGGGTGGTCGAGGTGCTGCCAGTCGCGCGGGTGGAGGTGGCGGAAGAGGTCCTGGTCACGGCGGAGCTGGTGGTAGGGCGGACGCTGGAGCTCGAGGTAGGGCGGACGCTGGAGCTTGAGGTAGGGCGGGCGCTGCTGGTGGTGCGGGCGGTGGTGGTGGCGGCAGCACCAGGGATGCACTGGTGGTACCACTCGTTGATCACCGAGCAGGTGTTGCCAGTGACACAGCAGGTGGCGCCGTTCCAGTTGTTACCACCGCACTGAGACCTGATAACATGTCAGTGACCTGTGACGACGCGATGCCCTTTGGTCTTTGCTCACCAGACGCTAGCGCAGGCCTGTCTCTCCTCAACCTCGAGAGGTGCGGCAATGGCCGCGGTGGCGAAAGCAGCAGCGATGAGGAGTGTTCGGGCAGCCATTGTGAAGGATGTGAGCCGGGTATCTTCTGAAGCCTGGTGAGGAAGCAAAAGCAGCTATCGAGCGAAGGAGCACCTTTATACCCTCACGATCAAGCACGTCGAGTTGGGGAAGGATCCACACGAGCGGAAAGGCGGGAAGGCAAACCAAGGCAACGTCCACGGTTGCAAATGAGGTCGAATGCGCCAGTTTGTCTCAATGGAGCAAGTTTCGCCGGGCACAGCTGCCGAATCTACTGAGGGCAGCTAGGCGGAGGAGATCACGGCCGGTTGCCGATATTGACCTCGTGAGTCGCGCTGCTGGTCATTGGCGGCAGGGGGGATCGTGGATGGATCTCTAGAGGCATCCTCTGCGGATCCTAGCCACAGGCTGGGCCACGATGTAACAAAGAGCGCATTGTAGGCCTCATCTCGGAGGCCACGTTCCTGACGACCCTTGGGTTGGCCGCCCAAGGGCGACGGACCGGTTGGCTCCCAGGCCGAGGACAACATGTGGGGGAGTGGCGGGGGAGCATATGATGGACATTGGTTCGGACCGTTTCCAGACAACTGACAGCGTCGAGCCAAGTCTGGCTAACCTGTTTCTGCGGATGCTTAGGCCGGGGAATAACGATATTGGCCTCCTGGTGATATGGGATTGTCGGGTCTAGGGCCGGAGGGTGAACCCTTAACCCCCCACCGGTGCGGAGGAAGAGGAGGAGAACCAGATCGGGGAACTTGGGGGTAGTACCGTGTAAAACGATTTTGATGGTGGCAGGCCTGTCTATTCACTGCGGCCGAGCCTTGGTAGCCTGGAGCAGATTGAACCTCTACGACAAAGATCGACGGTTTGGCGCATGCAAAAACCGGTACCATTCATATAGGAGAATGAGGTCGCCCATTCCCTTGGAATCAGATCGACCACCACCCAAGAGCCTCAGATCGTTTGAATCAACGACAGTCCAAGAATCTTCCTGGCGACGGTGGCCAAAGGGCGAGCATCAAACGGGTTGAGCGGGAGTGGGCTGTCCTCGTGCTGCGAGAATTGCCATGGCGGAAAGAGGCTCCGTGTCCGTTTTAGGAAGCGTGGTACGGCGGCATGGCCGTGGTGAGGTTTGGGCTGTGGCAACGCCCAAACAGGCCTCGACCAGGATTGTCAGTCGAGCAATGAATATCTGGTTCAGCGAATGAGCCAATGATGCAGCGGGGCGCCAGGCGAGCCAGTCATGTTCGCGTTTCGAATTAACTGCACTCCAAAGGGGTTCTGCAGGGATTCCGTCGGTTGTTGGGATCAGGTCTCGAGGTGGGCGCAGGGTTCAGACAAACATGCAAGGGGCATGCTCGTGATAAATCACGTGATTTGATTTTTCCACTTAGTAAGATCGATGTGAAAGATAAGATAAGCATGGCTATCCGAACCCTTGAACGCACAGTCAGCAGCACGCGACTGCTCACCGCCAACAGCTCCCGGCAGAATCCCCTCCTATCTCGAGATAGCATTATGGTACCCAGGGTTCAACCAGCTCCGCGTCGCATTGCCCCGAACCCGAAGCTCCCTCGAGCGCACGCCGCGCACGCCGTATCCCTCCAGCAGCCATCATGATATCCGGCATCCTCATATTCAACCAGAAGGGCGAGAACCTCATCTTCCGCGCCTTTCGCAACGACTGCCGCCCCCGCCTCGCCGATGTCTTCAGGATCCAGGTCATTTCCAACTCCCAGGTCCGCTCGCCCATATTGACGCTCGGGAGCACCACCTTTAGCCATGTCAAGCACGAGAACATCTACCTGGTGGCCGTCACCAAGAGCAACGCCAATGCCGCGCTGGTCTTCGAGTTCCTGTACCGCCTGATCCAGCTCGGCAGGGGGTACTTTGGCAAGTTTGACGAGGAGGCTGTGAAGAACAACTTTGTCTTGGTCTATGAGCTCCTAGACGGTAATGTTTTCTGACCCGTTATTTTGTGTCTAGTTACTGATGAACCTCACAGAAGTTATCGACTTTGGCTATCCTCAAAACACAGAGACGGACACGCTCAAGATGTACATCACGACCGAGGGGGTCAAGTCGGAAACGCGGCCGGAAGATACCAGCAAAATCACCATGCAGGCAACAGGCGCGCTATCATGGCGCAAGGCAGACGTCAAATACCGGAAGAACGAGGCGTTTGTGGATGTCATCGAGGACGTTAACCTGCTCATGTCGGCCACGGGGTCGGTGCTACGCGCGGACGTCACGGGGCAGATTGTGATGCGAGCATACCTGTCCGGAACTCCGGAATGCAAATTTGGTCTTAACGACAGACTGCTTTTAGACAACGATGGGCTTTTGAGCTTACCCAGCGGCAACCGCATGGGCACCAAGGCCACCAAGGCCGCGGCGGGCAGCGTCACGCTCGAGGACTGCCAATTCCACCAGTGCGTCAAGCTCGGTAAATTCGACGCAGACCGCATCATCAGCTTCGTCCCGCCCGACGGGGAGTTCGAGCTGATGCGGTACCGCGCCACGGAAAACGTCAACCTCCCCTTCAAGGTGCACGCCATCGTCAACGAGGTCGGGCGGTCCAAGGTCGAGTACAGCATCGGGGTCAAGGCCAACTTCGGCCCCAAGCTCTTCGCGACCAACGTCGTCGTCAAGATCCCGACGCCGCTCAACACGGCCAAGATCACGGAGCGCTCCACGCAGGGCCGCGCAAAGTACGAGCCCAGCGAGAACGTCATCGTGTGGAAGATCGGCCGCTTCACCGGCCAGAGCGAGTACGTCCTCAGCGCCGAGGCCATGCTCACGCCCATGACCAATCAGCGCGCCTGGAGCAGGCCGCCCCTGAGCATGAACTTTAGCCTCCTCATGTTTACGAGCTCGGGCCTGCTGGTCCGCTACCTCAAGGTGTTTGAGAAGAGCAACTACTCCAGCGTCAAGTGGGTGCGGTACATGACGAGGGCGGGTTCGTATGAGATCAGGTGAGAAGCTATTCCAATGGCTCCCTCTAAGCGAGAGGAAGAGCTTGGCGCGGCGTCTTTCGGTACGGCATTTGCTGACACGGTGTGACAGGTTTTGAGCGGAGCGTTTTCAGCGGCAGGTTGCATGGGAAAAGAGCATGTACAGGCGTTTGTTTAAGGATATCCCGGCAAAAATGTACGAGTGTTACCTGACCTTGACTTTTCATCCACCAGTATCCTCGTGACCGCACCCCCTTTTCCCGCCAGTCCTCTCATCAACCTTCTCCTCATGCCGGATTCGTGCGGATCCCCGTCCCAGATCTGGCGGTCTGCCCAGGCGCAGCTACAGTTGGCCAGATCCTGCGAGTCCAGCATATTGCCGATGCGGGAAACGTCAAGGCGAGACGACTTCCCCTCCCGCCCGTTCTGACGCCCGTGACACGAGCCGCAAGCGTGTTCCACCCCGCCAGCAGTCGCCTTTTGCGCCCCCCATGCCCGGCGCCGCATGTTCCCTCCGCTCTCGAGGCCGCGGGTGTTGCTGCCATCACATGCCTTGATGGCAAAACCTCGAGCGGTGTGCAGTCGTGCCGTGACCGCGCCCGCCCGCTCCATGACATGACAGCCTCTTTCCTCGCTTAACTTGCACGTCTCAGCCATCACTGGATCCCCCAAGTGACAAGCCGCACCTGAAAAGGCGCTCGGGAGCACCAACGCAATGCTGCTTCCCGGGCGATAAGGCGCATTTCCCCCTCATCATCATTACATGGTCTCAGTTCCCCTTGCTACAGCATCCCAATCACACCCTCGGCTCCATCGACTTCCACAAGCAGGTTTTCCCTCTTGGAGGGGCTCTGTGCCACATCGGCCGTTCTTTCTTAACATGTGACATGCATTATCTGCGACTAAGCTGCACGTTTCTGTGCGACGTTGACGGAAAATCCTGCACAATCCTTCCTCACTCGCCGGGTTCGTCTGTTCAATGATGATCTTATCGTTCCTGTCCAGATGCACGTCCTAAGCCTAAGAACGACACCATGACAAACTATGACGAGGTATTCTCAATCAGGAAGAGTTTCACCTCGCACAGACAAACCCCTTCAGATCGGGCTGTCCGTGTATCGAGAAAAGGGTAGCCTAGCCGTTCACACTCCATGACGCTCCAGCCTGTCATGGTCATGCAGCGCAGCCGTATTTCCTCGACCGCATACGATCCATTGCATCCCCCTTTCGGTAGGACGAATGACGCCGAGTTCTTGTCACGAACCAAAACATTCTTGTCAAATATTGCCGTCCGTATCCGGCAGTAAGCCAAGAAAGTCCCGGGGCGCGCCGCCGTGCGAGGCATCACAAGCCAGGGTCGGCCGCTCCGTCCTCACCCAGCGGCGGACGATCTCCGAGCTCGTTCTCCTCGCCGCGTATTAACTCTTGCCCATTCTTTCTACCCTTCACCATCGGGGTAGTTCCATCAAGCAAGTGTTTGCTTTCCTGGGCTCTTCTCAGGATTTGGCGAGACGAGCTTCTGAAAGAGAAGCATCGGCATGAGGCGAGGTAGTTCCACGACCTGTCAAGCGCGCGTGCCTGCTGGCTCTGTGAACCCTGCGTGGCTACTACTCGTGTTGTGTAACGACACATGGGAACGAAAGCTGCCAAGAGCTTCTTCTGTTCATTCTCGGCCTTCTGTCAACCCGGCCTATGTCTCAGCCTGCGACCCCCAGAGAGCCCAATAATCCTTCCCCTATTCTTCCACGACACATTCTCTATTCCTTCCGCGGCTCGGGTGACCCCTCATACTCCTCTTCAAGCCACCCTCTGACCCCTTGTTTCACCCACCATCGCTGGGGCTCTTTTCGTCTCTAATCTCCACCGTTTTCCTTTAGTGACAGGCTGAGAGATGGTTTCCGACCCCTGCCCGGAGGGCATGGCTAAATATGCAAGTCCATACAGCGACGATCGCACTCACCGTTTAAAGAGCATCAGCTTGTATCCCGCATGCAATCTCGCGTCCGGACGTCCTTGGTAGGGTCTCAGCCATCCGGCTGACGCCACCCGCCATGCGCTCTCCACGTGCAGTCGATACGGCCAAGAAGTCGTATACCTGTTGCCGCGGCTGTACCTCGAATATTGATTTGCTCGAAGTGGCGGTGATGGTTACTAAACTGGCAAGATTGGCCGCCAGGAACTTCAACTCAGCTGTGCCGCGTTTGGAGTAGTTGTCTTCATCAGCCACCAGGGATATATAACGGTCAACCTCCCCGTTTTCTTAGCCCGTTGATCTTTCGAGATTGACAACAATAAGAAAGCTTCCTTCGCCTGCCTCTTTCCACACGAACTTCAAGCAAGCATTAGATCTCGAGACATATCCACAAGCTCGCCCGTCAGGCATAATAATCAGATATCAACCATCCTCTCTTCCAACACAACATTCATTCTGGTCTCATCATTGTCATAAATCCAACGTGCCGCCTACCATTCCTTGATTCTATCATACTGATTCTTAAAAACTTGATTTCCCGTACCATTATCTGTCGCGAGTCGCGCCAGACCTCGATTTCGTCTTCTCTTTGCTCCCATCACAATTGAACTGATTTCGACCCGTCTTTCGCAGCGCAGCAAAAGTCGCCCCAGATTCCTCAGTTTTTGAATCTTCCAGGCTACATCTTCTTGTTCGCGCGTTAGCAGCGTGAACAAATCTGTATTCTGCCCTAAACCACGCAAGTGGGCGGCCTGCTTATCACCAACGCAACCGACAACCTTGGAGATAGCACAAATTTCCATTGAGGAGAACACAGTCTCTATTTATACTTGAGCCAGTCCTCTTGTCGACGTCAGTGTCTATTCTTATCGTCGAGCTGAGCTCACACCCGAGACATCAACTCGTACAACCACTTTAACCGCCGGTTCCGATTCGCCATTCCGAGGCCTTCATATCACCGCTCAAAGCTCTCATCAGGATGTGCATCGAGAAATATATCCACCGCCACCATCCCTGCGGCCGGCCCATGTCTTACTACAATGACTACGATTATTGCCCCTACGCTTACGTTGACCCCAAGACCCGGCAGCCCATCAAACCCTGCGACAACCGCGTCTGCGAGCCCACTCCCCCCAATCCGTGCAATACGCAGGGGTGCTGCGTCTCCCCTAATTGCACGTCCGGCACGTGCCGACTCACCGATCTCAACCACTACTGGAAGTGCTGCCGCTGTGGTCGTGGCGCAAACACCTCGCGCTGGTGCCGCCACCGCAAGGTTGACAGTCCAGATACCTTGTGCTATCATGTAGTGTGTGCAACTTGCACGTAAAGTAGTTGAAGCGCTTGGGAATGATCTAGTGGTTCTGAAAGGCTTTGAGAGGAATTGACTGGCTCAATTTGAGCGACTGTTCGGCGTCTATTCGGCTTGGACTGTTTGTTCATCGTGGAAACTGGAGAACACTTATGATTTGGCATGGATGGCTCTTTCTGCTCTTTGATTCTGCAATCTGACTCTAGGCAAACTTGAGAAGAAAGGCGTTTTTATGGTTTCATACTCCGATAGATCTGTCTAAGCTATTACTCATTACTTGCACTGATTATGCTGAACGTTCCCGTGAATATGAGCCATGCGCCTTTCCTTAACCTATAGCCTTCAAGCATTGATTCACCCATTACAGAATGACTTATCTACGGCCCGTGATTGATGGAAACGCAGTGTCGATGTCAAAAGCCTTCAACAATGAGTGGGCAATATCAGCAGTATGTCCAAACTATCCGGTCTGCTTTCTGATTGTTTCGAGGTTGATTAAAGGGTTTTATTTGAGGGGAGTTGAGGAGTATGCTAGTGAAGAGTGATTTGACGAAAATTAGACAACGGAAAGACATATATAAGAGGGACAAGCCAAACCCTCGCTCTAAGGCGTGTTTCGGTGTTTGAAAGTAAGGTGTCTTTTTTATGACTATGCATTTCCATGTCATGAAAGTGTGGCAGGCTAACTTGTGAAATGAGACGAGTTTTCTCGTTCACTTGACAAGTTCTGGTCAATAATGGTGTTGTAATTTGACCCGTTACGATAGACGGAGCTCTCTACATTGCAGAATCTTAGTTATCCAAGATATTGTGAACAATAGCCTTATATTCACAGCTTGTTTCAATGAGACCCCGGGCTCATCGTAATATATTCCCATGATGAAATCTCGTATTTTTGTGTTCGGATACCTTAATTATAAGCTACATGGTCTCCAAGATAAATGAAGAATTCATGTGGGTGTGCTTGACACAATGATGATTGTAACTTGAAAGTCAACGCTTGCCTGAGCCGAGCAATATTTCCTAGAAAGACGAAAGCCATTGCCATTCTTCAAAACTTTGGGCCTTTTATGGCTTCGTACCCACTTGAAAACAGTCATCTATTCGGAAGAACCGTAGTTTGTGTCTTGCAAGTCTAAAATCACAAGCACAAGCCTTGAAATACCTTGGCCATGACGCGCAGTAGATAGCAAACAGTATAAGGTGTCACATGGACACGTCAATGGCAATTCCACCCTCTGCCGCTGTCTTCTTCAAGCCCACTCGACCCGTTTCTCTCTCATCAGATGGTGAGTGAACCGAGCGTTGTCTTCACGTGAACTATCAGCGCGATACAGGGAGTCATGCTATGACACGCCACAGGCATGAAATGAAATCCAGCGCTTCAGGGGAAGGTCAACACGGATTTTCAGTGCCGGGGCCTTCTCTTCGTCCATGGCCACTTTGCATATCATTCCCGCTGAGTCTCACAGCTGATGAAAGAGCCTCGGTCGGAAGTTTGCTTCAAAGCCGTGGTTAAGAGAAACGGGGGCGAAGGGACGACAGCTAGGCACGGTCGTGATTCGAATCACGAATTTGTACCGTCAGATCAGAAGAAGTCTGGCTCCTTGAACATACATAAAGGACGAGTTGCTCCTAGTTTCCTTCCAATGTACAGTCGACACAAGAACCTGCGCACAAATTATCAAGTCCATTTCCCGTCTCAACTTGAGCCTCGTCTCATCGGCACACAACTCAACACTCCCTCGAATCAAGCCGCATTTCAACGCCAAGACAGCCATTCACAATGTGCTTCCACGTGCAGGTCATGCTCAAATGCGGTCAGATCAGAGAATACACTTTGACTGCCCCGTACTAGTGCGCACAGGGGAACCTGCACGCATGATGGTGATGGACCCCGCGTGGATCTCAAACACGCTGATCTCGTGAAATTCAAGCCCGAAGAGATTCCATCCGGGTTCTACGATGGGTGCAGAGTTCCTCGCGGCGACTGGACTGGCATTCCCCTGTGGAAGTGCTGCGTATGCAGGGAAACAGCCCAGAAGGGCTGGCGGCAGCGCAGGCACGTTGCTGGAGGATTAAGGAAACTGATATCTGCTGCACCCATCTAAGATACTGCGGCTGCAGATCACTCACGCCGGTGAACAAGCTGGCCGGGTTGGAAACAAGGCGAAGGGGCAAACCTTTAGAGGACAGCTCCGAGGCGTGATGATGGCGATTCAAACGAGTACAGGAGCCCATTCCCTACCTAGGAGAGTAACACACATAGATGCAGTCTCCTCTGTTTGGAAGCTACAAACCAGCCAGAGTAATCACCACCGCCCTACTGCGTTCTCTCTTGAAATCTCTAGTCGCAAACATGTTCCTTGACGGCGTCCCTCTACGTGAAACACGGCCCCCGTCCTGCCAGTTCCGAACACACATAGACCCCCAACGGAAACACGCAAACAAGGTTCGGGACGGGGGGAACCCGGCTGCAGCAATTGCCCGAGCTGCATGTCTCTTGCTTGTGGCTAGTCTGATTTTCGCCTTTTCCGTGATGATGGCCGGTGCAGGGGAGATATGCGGCTTGCAAGTATAGTGACGATGATGCTGATAAGACGCAGCTACCCGCACCGCTTGTTTGTTCACGCAGTACGGGATACCGCCTTCCTTTTTCTTTTGTTTTTCTTTTTTTTTTTTTCCTTTGTGGGGGGAAAACATTTTCTCTTTCCTCTGTTACATGTATACTCGTCTCTAAATCCATCCCAGCGTTAAGACTATTCATCACATCTGTTCGTCCGAGCTTCCGGGTTCATGTTTGCCGTACCCCTGAATGCAGACTTGACACCTCTTCCCGAAATCGACATGCTCGGACAAATTCCCAGCCTTGGCTGAGCAACCTCGCCCTGGCGCCGTCGCACACTGCCTCTCCCCTACGCGTCAACCCACTCTACCTCCGTCCATGAAGCCAGTCAAGCCCCTTTCCCATGTAGACGGCGCACCCATTCGGCAGTGACACGTCACATGTTTTCCCAAGAACCCGGTGGCCGGGACCCTATTCACCTAGTCCGACTCGCAGATATTCATCCCCTTGCGTCTTGGCTCTGCTTTACGGCGGCTACACAAAGATCCAGGTACGTGAGACCACACCCTCGGCTGCCAGGGTCCTGGTGGCTTGGAGTCTAACAGAGTAAACTCCGGTTCATTGTGCTATACGCTACGTACCCGACTTGGCTGCAATATGCAGAGTGCTCTTACTGGTCCCGATCGGTGCGCATGGCAGGGATGCTCAGATCTTATGCCGTAGCTGCAGAGCCCACAGACATGGTAGCCGAGACATTCACGTTCCCGCATCCCAAAATCTTCTCGATGATATCGACATGGACCTGCAGATTCACGGCTGCTTTTCTAGGTCCGGAAGTTTCGATGGAAGTTCGGCGATTAGCTGGCTGGCATCCGATCCAGCCCAGTCCCTGATGGTGCTGCGGTCGTATTCGCCAGACACATGCAAGGAAACCGACGTGAATCACGACGCATACAGCGCCACGGGAAAACTTGACCATTGTCAAAGACTGTTCCGTCGCCAATGCGGGCTCCTGGGGAGTTGCCTATAAATAACAGTGCCTTCTGCTCGTTCCTCAAGACCTCTTCTCCTCAAGTTCCTTCCTAACCACAGTTTCCCACGTTTACCTTTCTTCAACCACCAGCCCCTGCATCATTTACATCAACAAGCTACACTTACACCCTGTCAGAGGCCTCACTTCGCAGCCATGTGCAAAGCCGTCTGCCGCATCTACGGGTGCGGGCACTCCAGCTACGACTACTCCTTTTGCAATAAGAGCTGGGACAACGAGAAACAGATCTCAGTTCCCTGCAAGAACCACGTAACATCCAAGAAGACTAGGATGTCGACCACCCGCTGCCGCCTGCTGAGCTGCGACTACGCAAACCGTCGGGGCAGCCCCTGGAGATGCTGCAGATGCCATCAGGGCCCCAACGCTGGAGGCACATGTCACCAGAGCGTCGTTCGTATGATGCCATGGCCAGATACCGGCGAGCAGATGGAGATGTACACGACCTGCGACCACGGCGTCTGCAAGACCTGCCCTCCTCACAGCCAAGGCGATTCAGTCACGACTACCGTGTACGACGACGCTGGTTCGTCCGGCTCCGCGGTGTTCTTCTCGTAGAACTGATTGATATTGCCTTTGCTGCGTTTTGCTTGGTTGGAGGGAAAGGTCGGGTGGCCCATGCTAACTACTGGGGTGTCGTTTGTGAACGAGTAGGCGCTTTCAAACATCTGGTCACGGCTTCCGACGCGACGACCTCTAGGAAGCCGCACAGGCACCGCCATCAGACGCCATATTCCTCCCATCATCGTCGCAGCTCGGCGGTATCAGGAAAAGGCATTGAAGGAGAACAAATCCAACAGTCGGGGGAAATAATCCTTAGTCTAATATGGGGGCATCGATGTCTTGTTTCCTTTGCATCTACAATTGGGCGATACTGTACTAGGTTTATAGCTTTATGCCGGACATTGAAGCTTCTCTTAATCTGCAATCGTGAATAGTTCGTCCCGGCAATTCGGTTTCGAGGCCCATTTCGTTCTTGTGCAAGGTCAAGTGATGCAAGGGTCTCAGCCAGTACGGAAGCGCGGAGCAACAGCCCTTCTGGGTACTCCTCGTGCTACGGCATCCCAGTTCTCCGGGTCCTAACGTGCCACACAACCAGGTCAGACGACGCGGCATCTCAATCAGGGGCTTCCTCCCCCCTGTCGCACACACACAACACGTCTCTCCCAGCGCTCTAGGTCGCCCGGTCACAGGTTGAGCCCCATGTTGACGTGGACCGCCTTGATCTGCGAGTAGGCCTCGAGGCCCGCCTCGCCCAGCTCCCTCCCGATGCCGCTCATCTTGACGCCGCCAAAGGGGACGCGCGGGTCGCTGTCCTGGCTGCTGTTGATCCACACCATGCCGGCCTCGATGTCAGCCGCGACCCTGTGGGCACGCTCAATGTCCCGCGTGAAGACGGCCGCACCCAGCCCGTACGTCGTTTCGTTGGCCATCTGCAGCGCCTGCTCTTCGGAGGAGAAGCGGGCGATGGCGACGACGGGGCCGAAGATCTCCTCGCGGTACACGCGCATGCTGGACTTGACGTTGACGAAGACGGTCGGCGCGATGAAGAAGCCCTTACCGTCGACCTTGACTGGTTCGCCGCCCGAGGCGAGCTCGGCACCTTCTTTCTTGCCAATCTCAATGTAATCGAGCACTCTGTCGTACTGCGCCTTGGACACCTGCGGCCCCTGGTACGAGTCCTTGTCCCACTGGCTGCCGACCTTGCTCACCGTCTTGACCGTCTCAAGGAAGCGACCCAGAAACTCGTCGTAGATGGAGTCCTGCACCAGGATACGCGAGGTGGCCGTGCAGATCTGGCCCTGGTTGGACATGATGCCGAGGTGCGACCATTTGACGGCCTGCTCCAGGTTGGCATCGTCAAACACCAGCAGCGGCGACTTGCCACCCGTCTCCAACGTAATGTTCTTGAGCGTCTTGGCCGCCGCGCCCATGATCTGCGTGGCCGTGGCCGTGGAGCCCGTGAAGGCAATCTTGTCCACGAGCGGGTGCTGCACCAGCGCGGAGCCCGTCTCCCTGCCCAGCCCGTTTACGAAGTTGACGACGCCGGGCGGGAAGCCGGCCTGCTTAATGAGCTGGCCGAGGACCAGGATGCTCAGGGGCGTCTGCTCGGCGGCCTTGAGGACGACGGTGTTGCCGCAGGCCAGCGCGGGGCCCAGCTTCCACGTCGCCATGGACAGCGGGTAGTTCCAGGGAATGATCTGCGCGACGACGCCGATGGGCTGGCGTAGGGTGTAGGCGAACTTCTGGGGGGTGGTGCTGATGGTCTGGCCAAAGGTCTTGTCGGCCCAGCCGGCGTAGTAGCGCATGACGGTGACGCACTCGCCCAGATCCGTCTCGAGGGCCTCGGCGTACGTCTTGCCTAGGGGAACATCAGCTTTAACGGGGGGGGAGGAGCGGCGGGATCATAGATGAGGTGGTAACGCACCATTGTCCCAGGCGTCGATGGTGGCGAGGAGCTCCTTCTTCTCCTCGATGAGATCGGCCAGGCGGAACATGAGGAGGCCTCGTTCGGAGGCGGAGATGCCCTTCCAGGACTCATGCTTGAGAGCGGCCCGCGCAGCATTGACGGCATCGTCGACGTTGTCAGCGTCGGCGGCCTGGACAGTGGCAATAGGCTTCTCGGTGCTGTCATGTGCGTCAGCGACGGTTGGCGCAAGATTGGAAGCGCGGTCCTCACGCCGGATCAACGGTTTCGAGCGTCTTGCCGCTCTTGGAGGGGACGAATTCGTTGTTGATGAAGAGGCCGAGGGGCTGCTCCCACTCGACGCCGTTGGGGGCCGTGAGCTTGACGCTGAGGTCCGACATGGTTGACCAACTGGGTTGCTTGGGTTGATTTTCTTTTATCAGAACAGTGAGGGGGGCTGAAAGGGCAACAGTGAGTTATCCAGAGATGAAAGATCCCTGTAGTGATAAGTAGCAAGGATGATAACGGGAGGTCATATCGGGAGGGGCCGATGATGGGGTTGTGGAGGGGTAAAGGTTCAGCTGCTGGCTGCGTCATGACGATGCGGTGCTACCCTGCGATAATCGTAAATTGTCCTTGATAAGTCACCATCAGCAACTTTTGTGAAGGTCCGAATGTAGCTTGTTCGTCATTGGAAACAAGATATAGACATATCTCAGGATCTCGTAATGCATCACTCAGTCGCCGCTCAAAATTACTTCTAGCTTCCAAAACACGAGGACGTTGAGCCGGACCCAACAGCGGATGGCTCTATGATGAAATGCTCGATATCATGTCAACAGACTCCTACCCAACCTCTTCGCCTCGTCCGCCACCACTCTCGGAACGTCCTCGTCCAGACTCCCCTCCCGCGGCGCCCACCCGAGCAGCTCCTTTGCCCGCCGGGACTGGCTCCTCGCATTCGTTCCGTAAATGATGTATCCATGCGGCAATACCTTTGCACTCTCCTCCTTTCCCAATTCCTGGATCGAGTTTTCCGGAATGAGACCCTGGTCATGAGCCGCCTGCGTCACCTTGTTCGAGATGTCTCCAAAAGACTTCACCACGCTCATTAGTCTCGTGCTGCCTGAAATGTGAATGGGGACAATGGAAACGCACCGCTTCGTCGCTGCTAGTCAGGTACAGAGCCTCTTCACCCCATGCCTTGCCCCCGTCCGCCGTGGCCGATGCCACAAGCGAGGCAAACAACCTCCCCAGGTCGCGGACATGCACAACCCCCCACCGGCTCAGCCCCTTACCGACCTGCACGCCGTGGCCCCTCTCCAGGATAACCCGCGCGAGCTCCGGGACCTGGACGCTTCGCTGGTTGCCCGGCCCTTGCCCGGGCCCGTAAATGATGGGCGGGAACACCACGGCGGTCTTGATATTGGACGCGTGCGCTGCGACGTCGAGCAGGTAGTTGTCCACCGCGCGGAAGGAGTGTGCGCGGAGCAGGTCACGGAGGGCGGCCGTGCCGTCCAGATCGTCAAACACGGTGTCCGAAGGTGAACCGGCAACGTAATTGGGTGATGCGATTTCGGCTGCTGCCAGGGCACTGGCTCCGGATATTTGAACCCAGTACACTTGGTTCATAGCCCGTCAATGTTAAAGTTGACTTATCGAGTTCATATCTTGCATACCTGGCTCAGACGTCTCCTTGCTCTTCAAACCCCTGTGAACAGCGTGGACCGCCTTGAGATGACCTGCGGATGCAAGGTCTGCCGTTGCAGCATCAGCAAAAGAGAACCCCCGCAACAGTAGATGAACATACTTAGTACAATGTCTGCCTTACTGGCTTCTCGCTCTATGATATCATCATCGTCCAGACTCCCAATGACTGTCGTAACAGAGCCATATGCCGCAGAGATGTCAGCAGCCTTTTGAGCGTCGCGCACGAGAGCTGTGAATCTGTACTCAGGGTGGCTACGGGTCACCTCCCGGAGAACCTGGCCACCTATGTAGCCAGTGGCCCCGGTGCTGCAATGTGTCAAACACAAGTACTCGTTTAACCGACGGTCAACCCGTTTCTCACATGAAGATTGAAGTCATATTGGTGCACCGCGTTCTGACAGGCGAGAGTGGTGTTCGTAGAGACGGCGCTGGGATGAGGGGTCCAGTGGAGTAGCTTCGCAGACCATCAGGTGTTTGGGGCTCACGAGTACGACCAAAACACCAGCCTTGCTACGTCTTTATGCAGCAATCTTTCAACATCATGTTCCCGTGGATAACCGTTGATACCATCTCTGTGCAGCCTCGGGTAATCATTGGTCTGACTAATAATTATGGCACTAGAAGCTTCTTCTGCTTGTGACGGAAGGTGTTGCGTCGAATTGCTGCTGCTATTCGTCTGTTCACGGCTTGCCTCCATTTGTAAGCTGCCTTTCCACCTCACCATGCAGGCCACGCGGGCATCATCAGACACCCCAAGACAGCCGGCACGTCTCTCGTTTGGTCACTCTTGTCATCGAAGCAGCAGGTTGAATGAGCGGGACGGAATTGGGTTCGGAGGATCAGTTGTCAGCATTTAGTGCCGATGGCATTCAGCCGCCTCCTGCGATTAGAGGCCGGGATTCGGGTTTGGTGGCCGTACATGGTATGATAGGACACGATCCTGCCCGTCACCGATCCTAACCTTGCTTAACTCGCCGTATCTCCATCAAGAGATACATACAAGATGCCTCGTACACAGCTTCACGACAGCTCGACTATCCAAATCCCTCAGGGCGGCGTCGAGTTCCCTATGCCGCGGGATGGCAATCGCTCCGTCATCTTCACCTTTCAACCCGGCACCACAGACACGACCGGGCTTCACTGGCATGAAGAGAAAACAGGTACATGCATCTCGACTTTTACCTAGTATGGCAAGAATAAGCCTAACGCGTTAGTAGAGTATCTACAGATCCTGCAGGGCCATGCCCTCGTGACCCTCGGCGACAGCATCGCCGTCTTCACCCCCGGCGACGGCCCCATCACCGTCCCGCGGTACACCCTCCACGCCTTCGGCCGCGCAGACGCGCACCCCGAGGGCGCCGCGTCGCGGGACGTAGCCTTGCGGGTGCGGGAGTGGACGGACCCGGCCGACGGGCAGAAGGAGATCTTCTTCCGCAACCTGCTGGGCATCCTGCTCGACAAGCAGGACGGGCTGTGGGGCACGGTGAAGCTGCTGCTGGGTGTCTTCACCATCATGGGCGCGTACGACACGTACCCGGTGTTCGTGCGAGGGCCGGCGTTTCTGGGCCAGGCCGTGCAGAGCGCTGTGAGGCGGTGGACTACTTATGCGGTTGCTGGGGGCGTGGGCTTGCTTGGGAGGATGTGTGGGCTTAAGAGCATGTACGAAGAGTATACGCCCAGGGAGTGGTTTGCAAAGCATGCTTGAGAAAGCTCTGCATCGTGTAAAATCAGCAGTTTAGCAAGGCAATGACACAACGCCCACCCAGAGTACCAATTGAACGTCACTGCCGGTGTTCCAGTCACCTTGGCTACCATGCAGCCTTGTCAGCCACGTGAGCATCAGAGTCTACCCTCTCGCCAACTGCAACTATTCTCAACAAAGGAATCTGCCGGGAGCCACGGATGAGCATCAATACGCTGCAACTGCCGTGGGCGCAAGCCTCAGGCCGTACACGCTCGTCAGACGAAGCCGGCAGATGTGCGCAGCCCGACGATGGGCATCCGGCAGGCAGAAGACATGGGTCCGCCAAGCATGCCTCGGGGGTACGTGAGCGTTTCGACAGGGGACTGACTCTACCGTTTTGCTGGGCGCCTGTCGATTTACGATGAGACGTGGCGTACGGGGAAGCCTGCGAGGGCGGCACATGTTCTGCAGCTTCCGTGACGATGTTGAGCCGGGCACGTGTCTCGCTTGTGATCTGCCGGGCCAGCATGGGCCAAAGTTTAATGGCTGGCATGACAGGAGTCACGGGCATGGACGACTATGTGACGGGTTCGACGGGTTTCTGTTGAGGGAAGATGGCAGGGCTTACAGAGCGGAGAAGCGAGGAATGTCGCGACGTCGGTGAAGGAAAGGTGTGCAGTTTGGTAGTGGAGTTGATAGTGGAACGGAGAAGTAAAGCCTCCTCTGCTGGTAGCACTATTATGTATGTAGGGGTTTCACCGCAGTGCTAGTGGACTACCCTAGATCAAAGATGCTGGCACAGTGTTGCCACAAAGCATACAACCTCATGGCAGTAGAAACTCGGGATACGCGTACCCTTCGAACAACTGGCAGTAAAGGCATCGCGGGTTAGCACCGGCTCTTAGCTTCCGGTAGCCTCTCCCTTGGAACACCCTCAGCTCGCAATCGGTATCGACAATCATGCAATTCCCAGAAATCCTTCACGATCCAGCGCAGCGCTACCAACAAACTAGTGATCAGATCCCCTCCATCGTACCATCATCAGTGCGCGCACGNCCCCCACACCAAGACGAACCCGTCGATCGAGGCCGCAACCGAGCACAACAAATTGCACCCGCGGTCCGAACACGTGGCAGCGGTTTCATGCCCCTTAGTTTTCCCCTTGTGGATGGGCGACTGATGGCGGATTCTGACAGGTTTCGTTTTGGGGCCCGCGTTGCATGCAGCTTGGGCTAGGAAGAAGGAGGGGGGTTGTTTGCGGGCGTGGGTGCCATGCGACGCGGGCACATGGCCGGTTTGGATGGCGGACCGGGAGGGTTGAGGAGCAGGAGGGGGGGACTGAGCTGCACGGTTCGGCCTTGGGCTGAGGTCGGCGTTGAAGCAAGACTTCTGCAGCAAAGGATCCCTGCAGGCGCCATCACATCTCAAGCCGGCCCTCACCTCGTCCATCCGACCGGCCTCAGTAGAGACTCCATTCATTCAATGGCGGCCCCCGACCTCTTCCTCGCCTCGCCCAGGCCAGGGCGCAAACTCGAGGGCCGGCGGCGCTTCGGCCGTCAGGGATGAGTCCCTTTGGGCAAGAGATGGGCGTTGATCGGCGGCACCTTTTTGCGCCCAAGCCCTCTATAGCAGGCCCCGACTATGAGACAAGAGGCCCGAACCCCCCTTTTCTGTCACATCTCCCACGAGGGCTTGGGCCGCTGATCTGGGCTCTCGACGTTTGCCCTGTCTTGTTTTTCCTTCTTGCGTATCGCTGGCATCTGCTGGACGAACACCCGAGGAGGGGCCTGTCAGCCAGTTGGTAGGTGTCATGGCACTAAATGTTTATTGATGCAGGAAACACCCCGGCCATGTCCACATGGACGGTTTCAAGAGTTTATTGCAGACTAGCCAACGTCTGGGGTTTACGGCATATCGGTGGGAATATTGGGTTTACAGGTGTTTCGAACTGTTCTTGTACGTGTTCTGCAATGCATTACTTGCACCTACTCATTGCATCACTGCTTCCGCTAGATACCTAGACGTTGAGTGTGGCCGTGGTGGCGCCCTTGATGTAGTCGGCATATGGCGCAAGAGCCTTGCTCACGGGTCCGCCAGGCCCGCAGTACTTCTCCACAATCTGGCTGCTGCGTCCGGTGTACAGCTCCGCCTTGAGCATGCCGTCCAGCTCGCCCCAGATGGGCTTGAAGAACTCGTTGGCCTTGATCCGCTCCACCAGGTCGTTGGGCTTTCCCTCCTGCTTGACGACGGCGCCGGCCTGGTGGCTCAGGACTCTGATTTCCTCGTGGGCGTGTTGTCTCGAGACGCCCTTGGCACACAGCCTCATGATGATGTCTTCTGTGATCATGAAGGGGAGCTTGTGAACGGGGGTCAGTATGATGGCCTTGAAAATCTGAATCAGCTAAGAATGGCGCTACGACTCACCTCGGCGGCTACCCGACTGGCAATGACGGCTAGGAAAGTATCCATAAGGTCAGCATATCATTTCCTGGACTTCAAGTAGCCTGGTCGTGCATGGACCAAAGATGGCTCTCTCGCAGACCAGTTCGGGGACAAGTCTTCGGCTTCGGGGCGGCTACATACCGGGATAAACCACCAGGCCATCGCTGATATTGTCCTACATATGAGTTAGACGTGCCTGCTTGTAGAGGACAAGGGTAGGGATGAGCTTACAAGACCGATGCAAATTGCATCTGCCAGAAGGAACATTTCGGGAATGTCAATGCCTGTAATGACATCAGTCCTGGGATCCACTAGTGTTATACTTCGAGATGTGCTCACGGCGGATAGCTGAGTCGTCGAGGGTTCGCTCTGCCCACTGATCGCTGTGAGTCGCCGCGAAAGATGCCGGCTGCCCTAGTCAGTTCCCCGTACAGTCGAAGATCCATGGTGATATTCTGCGCCTGCTTACCTTGCTCATCAATTCGCGAGCCAAACTGTATACTCGCTCCGAGCGCATCTGGGCCAGATCAGCAAGCGCAACCACAGCTTTGGAAGAGGGTTAAGTACGGGGTTTCTCTTGTAGGCCATGGCACTGCTGCCGATCTGGGAAGACTCAAACGGCTCTTCAATCTCCTTCCAGTGCATGAGATGACGGATGTCTCCGGTGATCTTCTGAGCGGTGGATCCAAGCCCTGCCACGGCATTGGCGATGATCAGGTCGACCTTGCGGGTATACGTCTGCGTGGAAACATCATAGCAGCTTGGGAACCCGAATTTTTGACACAAAATCTCGTTGAGCTGGTCACATTTCGAAGTATCGCCCTCGAAGATGGAGACGAAGCTGGCTTGCGTCCCAGTCGTCCCCTGGGCGCCGCGGAACTTGAGCTCCTGGCGCACCTGCTCGATGGCGTGTAGGTCGAGCATGAGGTCTAGGATCCACTGCGACGCTCTCTTTCCCACGGTAATGAGCTGGGCGGCTTGCAAGTGCGTGTAAGCCAGGGTCGGCTCGCTCTTCCAACGGAGGGCAAAGGCAGACAGGTTGGCAATGACCTTGGCCACCTTTTTACAAATCAAGTCCATGGCATCCCGGGCCAGAATAAGTTCCGTGTTGTCGGTTACGAAACAGCTGGTCGCACCCAGGTGAATAATACCTGCGGCAGCAGGGGCAACGGCTCCAAAGGCGTGGACATGCTATCATAGCGTTCATTCAGCATTCGTCAGTGTCACCATTCGTGAGAAGCGACGTTCTTACCGCCATGACATCCTAGTAGTAGTCTGATTAGCAAATATCTTTGGCTTGATAGAGGGGATGCAGGGGCAAGATGGTGATGTAAATCTTACATGTCGACGGCTCTTCTCCTCAACACGAGCAACCTCAAAGTCCTCATCGGTGACCGTAAGGTGAGCCCTCATCTGCTCCAGCGCTTCGTCCGTGATGGTATCGATCCCAAGCTGCTTCTCGCTCTCGGCGAGACTGAGCCATAGTTTCCGCCAAGTTGAGTGACGAGATCGCTGGCTGAAGAGCTGGGACATGGCGGGGCTGCAGTAGCGGGTGGTGAGAGACGTCTGGTAAGAGTCGTACGGCGAAGCGCCCGTAGACGCGGGCTTTACGTTCGCCATCTTGAGAAGTGAAGTTCGGTCGATTGTGCTTGATCGCAGGTCAGGTCAATCTCGAGACGGCGGTTTGGCAGTTCTCATGAATTGCTACTTTTTTTGACTTTTTTTTTTTTTGTGAGGGGGACTACTGGGGCGGCTAACTGTGTCTAGGTACCTGCGTGAACCTCCAATGCGGAGACCATCCTCCCGTTGGAGAGGTTTGCTGTTGACTCCATCGAGCAACCGCGCGCTACTACATCAGGAGTACATCTAGATGCAAGTCGCAATAGTACTTGGGCAGATATCCACCTCNTCAAAACAGACTTACAAAGTCACGCCTAAGCTGTCCAGTCAAAACTTATCTTAGACGTACCTACTTGAGCCACAGATAGGACGCCTACGACTTCGGTAGTCAGAAGATGCGCCCGTGCGCTACAACATAGCAACTGTCAAAGTTTCGAGCTTCTTGCTCCCGTCGCCAGACTAATATTAGTGGCCACGGTGACTTGCAGACGGGCTGGTGGGCGAGCGATAATCTGGACCTTGTACGGCTCTTTAGCATGGTGCCGGGCCATCCAGCGCACCTGTGGCGTTTGTGGAGAGCAGCTGGAATTGCCAGATGTATTGTATTGTTGAGACGCGCCCTGGGACTCGATTGGAGACCTGGCATGTATAATACCGTAGGAAGGAGACCGTCGTGACCTCCCACGTCAAACGCTGCTCTCCCATCCAATGACCTCAGCAGTATCGCTTCCAGTTCCTTTATTTGCCAACCCAAGGGGACCACCCAAAGGTAAGCGTTGTCCCACCGGCCGTGTCCCCTTCCCCACGCTGAAACAGCCGAACCACTTTCCCTAGTCGCCACCACGGGGCTTCCAAGTGCGGCTGCGTATGCGTATGTGTGTGCGTGTGCATGTGTGTGTGTGTGTGTGAAGAGAGAGCCCATCATATCCTGCCGCCTGCGGGTCTGCCTGCAGGGCGCCGCCGCTGCTTGCTGGGCGGGCCATGTGCGCGTCCTGCAGCCAATTCCTCGCGTCGGGTTGCCCATCACCGAAAGCCAAGCCAAGCCACCATTCACTTCTTTTCCCCTCTCTTCGCACTGCACTGGGCATGGGGCTCGGAGCTCCATCAGACAGACCTGTATATAGTATACGTTGTAGAAGCTCTAGTGACGGCCACCTCTTCTAAGACGGCGCCATCGTCGGAGCACAAAATAGAAAGCCGCTAAGTGTAAGCCCCTCGTCCTCCCGGCCATGCCCAAACAGGCAATAGGACCACAGGGCACATGGCAGGGACAGGCACAGTCGCCCAAGCCTCGTGGTTAGCCGCTAGCCTAGGCTGCACCAGGGTACTAGGTACCTAGGGACACACAGCCCCCGGGCGGCCCTGCAACGCCAGGCAAGGGGAAAGAAAACCCTTTGTCCTCCGTCGAATCCAGCCCCGGCTCAGGCGTCCCAGCACCCAAAGTCTCCACCCCCAGCAGCAACCTCCAACGGCTGGGCGGCCTTAACTCGTCCATCGCCTTTTCCCTTTCCCTTCTCTTCTTCCCCCACCTCTTCACCCCCTTCTATCTTTCTCGATCGCTACTACAACTCGGTTCGCTTTTGTTCGGCCAGTATTCCTTTGCCTTTACATCTTGCTTGCAGCGTTACGTTGCTCGCGGCCCTGATCCCCCTTTGCTAGTGCTCGCCTGCGCTTGTCTGTTCGCTGCGGGAAATCGAAGCACGCCCAAACCGCATCCGTGTCCTGTGCCCTCGATCAACTCTCCAAAATCCTTGGGCTCGACCTTTCTCTCTCTCTCTCCCCCCCCCATCTCACGCACACACCCCTCCGGTTCTTCCTTTCTACCGGCTCGCCTGGACGAATTCCGAGTCATCTGCACCGCTGTGTCAGCTCCCACATCCTTCAACGCCGCTCCATACCGGAATTACACCTCCGTCCAAACCGCGCAATGACGGCCTCGATCGAGTCTGCCCGCCCCATTATGGCCCCTTCGGTATGTTCACGTCTCCTCCCTACCCCCTTGCCGGTCCCCCTGTCTTGTTTCGACTGGCCACCTGGGCCATATCCACACGCCGATACCCCCGTCTTATTCCATGTGCTTAAGCCTCTTCAATGGCTTGACCTCCCTGCCCTGTTGAGGGATCATCATGCTTCCCATCCCTCTGACATCACCCGTCGAATCTCATATCAAAAGCCACAGCTCCCCTACCCTAGCCGATCTTCATCTCTCTTCTCGACACCATTCTTGAAGTCACAAAGCTCCAAACAGCGACCAAACATGTCTGCTAACTCGGTCCCCCGTCCTCAGAACCGCACCTCTGTCCGCCTTAGCACATACAGCGTCACTCCATCCTACGCACCCACCGTCCAGACAAACGACTCGGCGCATGCTGAGATCCGCGAGATTGCCAGCGGCCTCGACCGAATGGAGAACAAGGCCCTTTCCTCCCAGCGCGTAATCCTTAGCGAGGAGAAGCACGACGCCCTCAGCAAGCTTGCCCTAGGCGCAAAACTCGAGCGTGCTCTCGAGCGTCGTATGACAGGCCAGGACGCCGTCATGCGGCCACGCGGCAAGAGCTTGAACGAGAAGGCTTAAATTCGACAAGAACAATCGAAACCAAAAGCATCACCAACCAGATTGATACCACCGGCATGTTGTCTCACCAAGACACCGCCAGCCGGAACCGTCCCCATCCACTCATGGACCACATACAGAGTGCGGCAACTCCCCGGGTACCGCACCGCCCCACACCGCTCTATTCCTGTTGGATACTCCTTGGGCCTCCCTTTTTGCATTCTCGAAACCCGCCGAAATACGCTCCGTGTAGCGGCTTCGCAGACCCAGCATTGCTCTTTTCCGCGTTTAATTCACTTACATACACACATATATACCAAGTATACCCCGTGTCGGGCATAGTAGTACGGGCCGGCCACGTGGCTGCGAGAGGGAGTCGGGGCGGGCAAACGGGGACTTTTTATGGACATACCCTTGGAAAGGATTTGGAAGGCATGGGGGAGATGCACGGTAGATCCTACGATAATAATCAAGGCTGAGAATACCGTCCGTTGGCTCTCAAGCGGGCATGCTTGTGACAACGCCAGAAGACTGCCCACCTTGAGCACAAATGGGAGGCTACCTGGCGTAGTGCATCGCGAGTAGCACATACCCGGTGATGCAGAAGCCGCAGCATGAAAATCAAATATGTCTATTAGCCAATGTTGGTACTTGAGCGAATATAAAAAGAGCTTCCGTATCTACGACTGCCCGATACGAGACGAACACAAAATCAGCAACTGCAATCTAGGTAGGCTGTCATTCATGACTTGTCATCTAAGTATACGACAGCAACCTGCACCCGTGCTCCGAAACACCTAATCAGGCGAACCCGCCACCTCGGCCAGTCCAAAACCTAGTCCGCAATGCCGGGTCCAAGAATTGCTTCTTCCCGCAGCAGTCATGCAGTCCTACTACACGAGCCGTGGAGTGGGTGGGTACTGCATGTCTCTGTGTCGCCGCACTTATGCAACCTCTTTCTTTTCCTTTTTGACCCCGCTGTGACAAAATGCAGTGCCAGTTTGACTCAATCGACCCCAGAGGTGAAGCGCTGTAATAACGCCAACCGTTCACAACGTGCGCCCTCCCGTCCTCAGTCTAACTTTGGTACCGTATCCCCAGGACCTCCCTCCCAGGGCTTGTTCAAAACGGCTTCGACTTCTCTAATTTTCCTTTTATGTCCTTCAGCAGCGCCGACAAGTCCGCCTCCTCGCCCTCGACCTCCAGTGCCCTGCCCACCCACTCCTTGGCCTCGTCCAGGCGGCCCATCTCGAGCAGGCACTTGCCCCTCCTCCACCAGGCCTTGGCGTTGCCGACCTTCTTCAGCTCGACGCTGGCCTCGGCGTCGACGGCGCCCTCGGCCCAGCCCTGCAGGGCCATGTGCGCCTGCGCGCGGTTCGCCAGCATGGCGGCGGCCTCGTCGCGCACCAGCGCCGCGGGCTCCCACAGCGGCCGCGTCAGCGCCATCTGCAGGCCCAGCGTGTACAGCTTGATGGCCTCGGGGTACTTGCCGCGCTTGTACTCGGAGTTGCCGTTGTCGCGCAGCTTGGCGATGTTGGCGCTGCGCTTGGGGTTGTACGGCACCGGCGGCGGCGGAACGGTGAGCGGCGCGTCGAGCGTCAACAGGGACCTGTGTAGCGTGTTGAGCAGGTCCAGCTCCGCGGTGAGGGAGCGCGAGGCCGGGTGCGTGGCGGACAGAGCTTTGGACTGGGGGTCCATCTGGATGGGGAGGAGGTCGAAGTGTGTAAGGTTCGACATGGCTGCGGTGGCCGAGTCGTCGCTCGAGAGTGATTTGCGATGTCTTCTCGGTACGGTTAAAGTGACTGTCCCTCGTTGTATGGGATGTGGTTCGTGTTGGGAGTTGCAGGCCGTTGAGTTTGGCGATGCTGTTGGACGCCTGGGCTACTGGCAAGGACACCTCGCAAGAAAGTCTAAGCTGCCGTATGCTGCAGGGGATGGCGGGACGCACTATCTAATCTTATCAGCACCTGACTGCCCGCCCGATAAGGACACATCTCCCACCGCATCCCACCTCGACAAGCACGGCTCGGCTCGCGTGTACGACATGGGTATTGGATGGCAAATGGCCAGACAGGTGACGAAGTCGCCTGATCATCTTTAATGGGATCGGGTCAGAGGCTGGAAATATCATGATTGCCTCTTTGGTCATCGCAATTTACGCTTGATGCATGGTAATTTGTGGAAGCACGTTTCAAGCACCCAGTCCCTTCATCACGCCCTGGTGCAAATGAAACACATTAATCATCTGCCGTCGTTTTGGTGAGTATAAGCACAAGTTAACAAGACCAACTGGTCATCATGAAATCCCAATTCCCCTATCCTGCCAAAGATGCAAATCCTTTTTCCGCCCAGTGCCCAGCGTCCTCGAGCCAGACAAGCTCTGGACGTTGTCGTTCATCAATGAATCCCACCTTCAACCAACGGTTGCACCATCCATCCAGATAGTCATGAAGTGAACATATTCCTCAGTAAAAGCCCTGCCATGCACTTCCCCCATGCGTTGTCCATTTGGTTCAGGTTCCTTTGGTTTATTGTTTCTTTGTTTTCATTGTCTTCCTGGATGGGGGGTTCTTCCGACGATGAGAGTAGGATTCATTTAGAACAACTGGGGGGAAAGACATAAGAAGAAAAAAGTACCAAACGGTTCTGCGCAATCAAAACCATCCTTCGATTCTTTCTTTTTCGAAATCTCCCTCTTCCCCCGCCCAAAGCCGCCCGCCCCTTGCCATCACTCAGCAAATCAAGTGTTTCCCTTTGAACCGCCGCGCCAATCTAATGGAAAAGCATGAGAAAAATGCCCAGACCTGACTTCCTTTCGTCGCAAGTCAAGAGAAGCAAGTCATGGGGGTCGTTCGGTGAACCGGCTTGCTAGGGTATCTAGTAGCCGTACGAGGCGAGGGTCTTTGCCGTCTCGCTCTTGGTGCCAGCCTTCTTCTTGGCCTCGGTCAGTTGTCGCGCGGCGACCTTCTTGCGCTCGTAGTAGGCCAGGGACTTGGCCTTTCTTCGCTCCTCCAGTCTAAAGTCAGGGCGCGTTAGCAAGTCGTTTCATTCAATTTGATCGGGGACATGACATACCGGGCAACGACGTCCTGGTACTTCCAGCCAACCTCGTGGCTCAGACGGCCGACAGTGCAGTACTTGCGGCCGGGCTGCAGACGGAGAACGCGCAGGGCCTGGGGAACAACCATCTTCTTCTGCTTGTCGTAGGGGGGAGGGACACCCTCGAAGACCTTGAGGCGCTCAAGGGCAGCGGCGCCACGGGCGGTCTTGTGGGGCATCATGCCACGGACAGCCTTGTAGAAGATGCGGGAGGGAGCGCGGAAGTGGAAGGGACCTGAAATTCTGTCAATCGCCGTGTTGGTACAACGTTCGAGGCTCGTACTCACCACCGCGGGTGGGGTTGTATCGGGTCATCTTGCGCAGGTAGGCATGGTACTTGACTGCAAAACCGTCAGTATCCAGTCCTTCATGTTATCAGGCGATCAAGCCTTCGCTCTCTTCGGCTACAGATGATCGCAAGGGCTCGGCCCGCAGGGTTGGGTGGACATACGCTTCGAGCGGAAGAACTCGCCGGAAATGTTGAGCGCCTCGGTGCGGACAACAACAATCTTCTGGCCGTTGAGCAGCTGCTTGGCGACAATGCTGGCGAGTCGACCGAGGAGGTGACCCTTGCCGTCAATGACGACCTGCACACGATGCTGTCAGTATCGATCTTCCATTGCGTTTCCCTCGACGACGCGATCCCTTCGAAACCGAAGCCAGGACATGAACGCCCAGCAACGACAACAACATTCCCGTCCCCAGTCGCTCATGCCCCAGCTCCAAACCCCAAAGGAATCCCATCCCCCACACGCCGAAATGCCAAAACGAGGTGGTAACTCACAACCGGCTCGAAGGTGGACATCGTTACAGATGGGCGGAAAAAGAAGGGGGAGGAAAAGTTGCACACGAGAGAAGATCAGACCCAAATCCTCGAACCGAACCGGCGAAGAGGAGAATCTGCTCGAGATGTGCTGCTGTGGGTTAGTTCCGGATCCCTTGTTGTTTGGATGGTCGAAGGTCGCGATACAGGCGAAAAATCCAAGTTCCGCTTGAAGGGACTGGTTGTGCCTGTGGGATGAAGACGGCGCTAGCCTGTTGTGGAAAGACGGTGCTGATGTGTCAGCCATGAAGCCCTCAATCGCACCCGCAGGTTTAGGGCTGCGAAACCTAAGATTTGGTGTGGCTTCCTTCCCCTCCAAAGTTTCGGCGGAGTTTTTCCGGCAAAGGTCTGGACCGGCGTACAGTCAGCAGGGTGCGACGGGCTTGGCGGCTGCAGGGATGCCCATCGCAACATCTAATGTGCCTTGAATTGACCGTCTGCCTTGATGCTTCCTCAATGACATAATTACAATGGTGTTGACCCGGTATGCGCCGGGATCTGCATCATGACTAGCACATCAGGCACTTTGGATTGCCATCAAGGGCCGTGACAAAGTTGCATATCACAATCGTCGATGTTCTCGTTCGTGTACGCAAGCAAGCGAATTATAACTAATAGCCCAATTCGTAAGAGTCGTCAAACCCAAAGAATCAAAAGAATTATCTGCTCCGGTCTAGTTGTACAACTTGTTCAATATACGTCTCGCATATAGCAACGTGATGGGATGTTCCCCATGGCAAGATTGGTGAAATGTGCCTAGCGCAAGTTTCGTTCACTTTCGTATGGGTCGTGATCATCGTGAGCCTTTGTGCGCAACATCCAACTTCTTCAGCAAAGCCTGCACCTGCGTTACCAGCTCCTTGCGTCGTGCCCTGACCTCGACAATACCCTCGGTGTCAACCTCGTCCAGCTTGAGCAGGATCTGTTGCAGTAGCGACTCGGACAGTTTCCTATGCTCCTCCTCGCTCTTCTTGGGATCCGACGGCGGCGAAGCAATGTATGCGTCGCAGCGCGGTAACCACTCGTTCGCAAGAGCACCAGCCAACGTATCAAGTTTCTTCATCGGCCCGCTTGCTGCAGGAGGCGACTTGGGCGGGTTTAGCGTCGAATTGCTGTCGCGCGGGCTGCTGGCCAAGTCACTGTCACCCTTGTCTGACGGCTTGCCACGTCTTCTCCTTCGCCGACGTGACTTCTTGTCCTGAGTATCTTCGTCCACGATGACCATCTCTTCCTCGGATGGGCTGCTGCCGTCGTCGACCTCGGATACCATGGCCATCAATTCGCTCTTGTTCTTGACTCCGTAGTCCCGTATAGGCGCGGCAGGCTCCTTGAGTTGCTTTCCCTTGTAGATAAGTTTGAGGTGCCGTGTGGCGCGCTCCGACAACTCCATCATAAGGCCTACGCGGTCTCGCACGTCCCTCACCCGCAGCTTCCCATCTCCGATTGAGTAGGCGGGGAAGTGAGCGGGATACGTGACTCCCTTGCTCTTTATCAAGAGAACATCGTCTTCCGGTCCTGGCGCAGCCGAGTGCGACCTATTCCGGTAATGGGTTTCGGTGGGGCCCAGGCCCGGGTCGTCCAGGTCCTGAGAGGTGATGTAACTGAAGTCATCATCCGTGACCGCCGGAGCACCGCCGGTCATGGAGCTGTACGGAGAGATTTGTTCACGGCCACTGCTGGCCCAGCCGTATCTAGCCATGGTGAGGGGAACTGCGACAAGGGCGGCGAGGCTGCTGTATACGACGGTGGTAGGGACGCCGAGGGTTTCGGACAGATATTCGCTCGATTCGTGAAGGACCGTGGTAAGGTTTGCAAAGGTCCCGTTCAGATAAGATGTGAGGTTTTGCAAAGCACCGTGGGATGCCACGAGAGCCTGGCTGGAATCCACCTTGCCGTCGGGTGGTAAGGTGGCCCTGAAGAGGACACCTCTCGCAACGTCTTGACGTAGTAAATCGAGCCGACGAGGCGGACAGATGGGGGGGAGGCTAGCCCAGAAGGATTGGGTACCTACTGCGCCTGCTTCGATGAAGATTATCCCACGGTACGTCGACGTGGAATCTTCGCGGCAGGGTGCGGGGACACGATCGATGGCAGACGGGAAAGGGTAAAAATGAGGTTGTGACGGCAGTGTGGGCGACGATCACCGGCCCAGGACTAGGGTCCTCCGGCGAGCAAGATGAGGCTGCAGGCGAGCAAAAGTTGGCGGTCCCAGTGGCGTCCCGCCTTTGGGTAACGTTATGTTGCGTTGGCCTGGTGGGGGTTGTGAGGAAAGCGGTGGTTGCTTCGTTGGGGAGGGGCCGCCGCGCGTTTGGGGGGACGGTGGCTTGACGTAGTTGGCCAGAACTTGGGAGAAGCGTCGGAGACGGGATGATGGAATGGGAGCGATGGCTGCGGATCGGACTGGTCGGCGAGGGGTTTGAGGCCAGGTGATTGGTAGCGAAGGCAACGGGCATCGAGTTTTTGTTTTTTTTTTTAGCTGGTAAGAATAAGTTATAGTGGAGAAGGTCGGCAAGCGTACCTAGCGAGGGTCCTGGGGAACCTAATTTTAAATGGCGCCAAATCTAAGCCTACACATGCTTTAAGATACAGTATCGAATGGATTTTTAGTTCAGTGAAAAGGCGCAATAAGTAAGATGTACATCTAGCATAGCTGGTGGCTCAAGATATGTTTCCCCCGTGATGGAAACATCATGATGTGGTCTGGCACGGTTCAGACGAAAAGGCACCTAGCCTCATGAGGGTGGGCTTGGGCTACACTCGGGCACCGAAGATCATCACGTTGTGTTCAGTGTCACCACCCTCATTCGGGCTTCAGCCTTGCAGCATCCTATTAGGTTGAATATCGGCTCAGACACTGCTTGTTTTTTTTTTTTTGTTTTTTTGATTTCTTATCGGTAGATTCTTCTCGCTAATTCTGACTGCTGATCAGTTGGTCGACGCGCAACATGGCGCTGATAGAATCTCATTGCCTCGTACCACCAAGACTCCAAAGTAGGGACATCCTGTCTGAAATGAGCCCGACCACGCCCTCTTCGACCCCTTTCAAGTGGGATCCGCGTGCGGAGCACACAGCTACCAAGTCGCTGGTCCATTGAATGCTCCAAGCATTCGATCTTTCTCTCGTTTGCTTCTATCGATGAACAGCCCTTCCGTGACTGAAGTGCGACGTTTGATGCAGGGTAGGTACCGCTCTCAAGAATCATTGAAGTCGGGTTACCACTGCTGAGATGAAATAGACCTTGAACAAAAGAAACAGCATCATTGAGGGTCAGGATGATGCAAGTCAAACCTGACACATCACTTCTATTCCAAATCGATTCTACTCTGCTGAGGAATCAGCCCTTTGATTGCTTGCCATCACAGAATTCGCCCCTCTCAGCCCGCCACAATCCTCGCCAGCTGCCCCCCGATACAGCGACTCAGCTGGCTAGTCTATGACAAATCCAGCACCATGATGTGCCGCTCCACCCCATCACCAAGCCTGCCCCGGTTTGCGCCATCACACCTGCATAAGACCTTGAGATACATATAAAGAACCACCTCCAGCTCGCCCAGCCTCTTTTCCCCTAGAACCTGTTCAAATGAACTTCTTTCGATCATTCTTTTCGACTACGACGCCCGCCATGTCCAACGCCAGCAAGCAGAAGGCTCAGCAGATCATCGACGGCAGCGCTGTCGGTACGTAACCGTCCAACCTCATTTTTTATCAGCAATCTTGGTTGAATGATGCGCCCGGCATGCGGGATGACGTGAGGCGACTTACTGACTCTACCTTTAGTTGTGTTCTCCAAGAGCTATTGCCCTTACTGCCGCGACACCAAGAGCACCCTCAGCAGCCTTGGCGTTGATGCGACAATCCTAGAGCTCGACCAAGAGTGTATGTTCATTTTCCCTCTCATCTCCAAACCCTTTGCTGACCAGATACACAGCCGATGGAGACGACCTTCAGGCCGCCCTCCAGGCCATCAGCGGCCAGCGTACCGTGCCTAACATCTTCATCCAGCAGAAGCACATTGGCGGCAACTCTGATCTGCAGTCCCTCAGCTCCTCCGGCAAGCTGAAGACGCTGCTCAAGGACGCAGGTGCTCTTCAGGCGTAAGCGACCTGCCCACTGCTGTTCTGGAGCTGTTTCAACGCCGGTGAAGTGGTTCTCTGAAACGCGAGCGTGTTTTGCAGCTAGAAGGGCTAATATATGCTCCGAAGTCAGCTCTAGACTCTAGACATGTATTTATGGAGGGTATATACATCAACGGAATTCATAGAAGTGATATCAGGTTGAACATGATATTCTCTGCGTATTATCCAATTTTCCGCTGTGATCCTAAACTAGCACATACCCCCTGTCGTATGTCTACATAGGTCGGTCATGCAAAGCCATTTGCCTGGTCATTTGATCTATAGTACACTCATAATACATACAGTCAATGGTCGTACGTCTTTTACACCACCTGCGTTGCAACAGTCCCTATCGGTCGCTCGACAAACTCCATGATACCTTCAATAATGCTATCCCTGGCACTCTCCGAGGCAACCTTGTTGCCTGCCAGGTAGTTCAACCACAGCAACGTTGACAGCCGCGGCTCGGCAACCGTCCCCAGAATCTGCCTCTGGTCGTCATTGCCACCGTCAAACAAAACCGTCAGCGTGCCCTCGCCGTCGCGCAGCAGCAACATCTCCTTCTTCTTCTGCACCGAACCCCTGTTGAACAGCTCCTTGAAATGCTTCATCGCCATGCCAAAGGCCTCGTCGTTGTATGCCTTGTCGCGGGACGAGCGGCCGGTGATGGCGCGTACGAAGCCATCGCGCAAGTGGTGGAAGTCGGTGTCGCGGACGGGTGTGATGTGCACCAGGGAGCGGCACTTGGCCTCGTTCAGAATGGCGGCCCACGTCTCTTCGCCCTCGGTTGCGTCCTTGAGTGCCTTGCGCAGAGCGTCCTTCTCACCGGGGATGAGTGTCGTGGCCGTCGGGTTGATCTTCTTGACCAAGAACTGCTGTAGACGTGCGATATCCTGTGTTGCTACGTAGAAACCCATGACATAGACCTCGAATCCGAGGAACGTCACCGTCCGCGTTCCCAATCCAACCAGCGTGAACTCTGTGCCTTCATTATCTCGGATCGATGCGGCTATCGGAGCGTTGGCTGTGCCAGGCTGAGATGTCAGGGAGGCAGGAACATCGACAACAACAGTGCGTGGTATGGTTGGGACGACCTTATTGCCGGTAGGCACAATCTCCTTCCCATCCTCGTCATGCAGCACAACCTTGCGTTTCTCCCCCGCCTCTGTCTTGAACGTCTCCGTCGGAATTTGCGAATCGAACTTTATTGTGCGCTTGTTCTTCTCGCTCTCCAAATCCAAGGCCTGCTTGAGCTTCCACGATGTATATATGATGCCAATGAACCCCGCAATGGCACCCGCAGCAAGGAATGCAGTGCGATTCTGCTCGTAGTCGCGACGCTTGGTATTGAGCTTGTTGAGGTCAAGCTCGTCGGTCAGTCTCGACGTAGACTGGTTTTTGGAGTACATGGTTCGGCGAACGGCCGGAACATGACGACGGGTGCAATTGCGGAGGGCTGGGCGGAGGGCCCGGGGCCGGAGTGCGTTGACAGCCTGCATCGTGCACGATAATCAAGCGATTCCCGCAGAGACCAGGATCAAGAGCAAGTGAAGGTATTTCCGCCTTTGTGGTGATGACGAGATGTCGGCCCAGGTGGGTTGATGCTAGCGTTTGGGTAGCTTGGAGGGAGCCATCGGGAGCTATCACACGTGACTGGGAAAGGCCTGCCCTCCCAGCGCATCTACGAACATATCACAGAGACTTGATCTTCCGCATCCTCCAGGCCATACTGGAATTATTGCTTCTCTATGGTACTGCATGACTTGACTTGGTGACCACAGTACTGCACAAATGATTGTATCGCACTTGTCCTGCATGACCCCCTGAAGCTGTCACCAGTAACGACCAGCATCTTGTGATGAGCCATTAGAAGATCATAGACGGGCCAGCACAGGCACGACGACCGGATCAATGAGGTAATGGTGCGACAGCGCGCTCGGAATGACACAGTCAGGTTGACCCTTGGCGAGTGGGTGATGCTGCGGCTAGCTCTGGGTGCGTCAGTTGCTAAACGTGACTTGCTTAGTCCTGACCTGACGCTGTCATCTGTGCGGCGCCGCCATGCCACTGCAGGTACTTCGTACCTTGGCCCATGGCGACCAGTCGTGCTTGAGATCTGTTGCCGCGCAGTGGCTCAGGGACGTCCAATCGTTCATCTCCCCGCGGCGAGCAGGGAGATCCAAGGGAAAGCTAAGGCGCATTCCCGAATTAGCCCAAGCCCCCTCGGTGGACTCAAGTTGATGTGCTTTCGGGGTGCGCACACTGCCTGTGCATTGAAGTCCTAAGTTTTAGTAGGCCTGCAACGATGTACTTTCGGCTTTGGGGATCGACATTGCTAGCGCGCAGTGTACCCGAAGCGACCCAGGCCTCGCTTCGTGCTCTTTCCCTTTGGCCGCCATGCCAGCCAGTCGTCAATAATTCACATGGTCCCAATTCATTCGAGGACGAAGATGAAGTCAGATAGTCGGTGTGTCCAGATAGCACGAGGCCGCCTGGTAATGCATGCTATCCGCCAAACGCAGGCATATTTGAGTTCACCGTTGGGTACCCGCAGGTACTCCTCAAGGGTCCACCTCAGGCAGGCATGTACCTGGCGCACCATCCGTTCAGGCGCTCGCCTTAGCACCAGCACCAGCACCAGCACCAGCACCAGCACCTCCGCCGAAACCAGCTGGTTCTCCGATCAACCCTTCGTCAAAGCCTCGCCCTGCCACCCACAACAAAGCAGCTGCGGCGATAATCAACCCGTCGTCCCATCGCCATCCACGCCGACCAACTTGTGACGACTTCAGATCCTTCATCTGCCCGACCAGCCGCTCGTCCGACCCTTTGCCTTTGACGCCCGCACGACTGTTGCCTAGGGCGCCCTCCCATCACCACATTCAGTTTCGGCGATGGATTCCCCGCCTGCCGTCGCGGCGGCGAGGTCTGCCAACTCCGCTGCAGCGTCCGGGTCGATTTTCAGCGATGTTCACGTTTCGAATGACGATAATGCAGCGCCTGCTGTTCTCGGCGACGACGCGGAGGACTCCCGCACCTCGTCGTCTACCAACTCTCCCGTTCCCGCCGACAACGAGGAATCCGACTTCTTCCTAGCCGCCAATGACTCCCAGTCGTCCCTCGGCGTTCCCAACCTCCAGGACATGCAGGTCGACGATGTTTGCTTCCCCCCGGTCAACCGCCTTCCGAACGAGATCCTCATCAGCATCTTCTCCAAGCTAAGCCTGCCGTCGGACTTGTTCCACTGCATGCAGGTCTCGAAGCGATGGGCTCGCAACTCCGTCGATCTGCTCTGGCACCGACCCTCGTGTGTCGATTGGAAGAACCACAGCATAATATGCCGGACCCTTGGCGAACCTAACCCCTTCTTTCACTATCGCGATTTTGTCAAGCGCCTGAATCTTGCTTCCATAGCCAAGGATGTCAGCGACGGCAGCATCCAACCCCTCGCTGTCTGCACACGCATCGAGAGACTGACCCTAACAAAGTGTCTGGGCTTGACTGACCAAGGCCTGATTGCGCTTGTTGAGAACAGCGCATCCCTCTTGGCTTTGGACATTTCCGAGGACAAGAATATCACCGAGAAATCCATCTATGCCATCGCCCAGCATTGCAGGCGGCTCCAGGGTCTCAACATTTCCGAATGCGACAATATTTCTAATGAGAGCATGATAGCCCTGGCACAAAGCTGCAAGTACATCAAGAGGGTAAGGGTCACTCCATCCATTTGCTTCGTGCGAACCTCCTCGCTGACACCCATCCAGCTGAAATTGAACGGCTGCTCTCAACTGCGTGACGACGCCATCTTAGCCTTTGCTGAGCAATGCCCCAACATTCTCGAGATCGATCTTCATCAGTGTAATCAAATCGGCAACGGCCCGGTCTCCTCGCTTCTTCGCAACGGAAACTGCCTGCGTGAGCTGCGGCTTGCCAACCTGGACCTTATCGATGACCAGGCTTTCCTGTCGCTGCCCGCAAACCAGACCTACGAGCATCTGCGCATCCTCGACCTGTCGTCATGCTTTCGCCTAACCGATGCTGCCGTTTCCAAGATCATCGACGTGGCCCCGCGCCTGCGGAATCTTGTCCTTCAAAAGTGCCGAAATTTGACAGATGCTGCGGTGCAAGCCATAGCTCGCCTCGGCAAGAACCTGCACTACATCCACCTCGGCCACTGCGGACAGATTACGGACGAGGGAGTCAGGCGCTTAATCTCGAGCTGCAACCGCATTCGCTACATTGACCTTGGTTGCTGCACAAACCTGACCGACGAGTCGGTTAAGCGTCTGGCGCAGCTGCCCAAACTCAAGCGAATAGGCCTGGTCAAGTGCAGCTCGATTACGGACGACTCTGTCTGGGCGTTGGCAGATGCAGCCTATCGACCTAGGGTCAGGCGGGATGCCAGCGGCCTTTACATTGGTGGAGAGTTCTACGCCTCTAGCCTTGAGCGTGTTCATCTCAGCTACTGCGTCAACCTTACACTCAAGGTATGTGCTTTGCCTAGTTGCGTCTTCCCCTGCTGACCAAGCGCAGAGCATCATGACGCTTCTCAACTCCTGCCCACGCCTCACGCATCTAAGCTTGACGGGCGTAGCGGCTTTCCAGCGTGACGATTTCCAGCCTTATTGCAGACAGGCACCTCCTGGTACGTCGCTATTGAGTCCTTCATTCTGCGCAGCTAACCAACCCGCGCCTGGATAGATTTTACGCCGCATCAACGGGACGTTTTCTGCGTCTTCTCAGGTCACATGGTATCGAGGTTCCGCGAGTTTCTCAACACATCACCGCAGTTTCAGGCGCTTCGCGATAGCCTGCCAGACAGACTCAACATGGGTCGCGTACGCAGCTCGCGTCGCCACTTTCCAATTACCTCAGCTCTGGCTACAGGTGATGGCGAAGGGTTTGATGACGAAATGGGAGACGAGGACAACGATTTCGAGGGCCTTGACGCAAGCGATATGGCCATGGACCAGAACGCACTGGCCCCGATGAACGCAAATGCGCAGCCACCGGCAAACCTGCCACCTTTTGCTCAGGTTCTTTCAGATGCCCCGCCAGCACCAACCATGCCGCAGCAGCCGTTCCCTGCAGCGCCCCCTACAATGCAGTTCATCAACCCTACTCCCGAGATGGTCGAGATGGCCGGGCCACTCAACTTTTCGAGCTTCATCTCGAACGACGTCGCGACGGGCCCGCCGCCCCTGAGTGCTCACGGACATGCCAGCGTAGCGAGCCTCGCGTCCAGGCCGAGCCCGCAGCAGCAGCCTGGTTCATCCAACGGAGGGCCGTCAACGGCCAGCACGGCGCCCATGCACCAATTCCCAGAACAGAATGGAGAGCAGCAGTAGAGCCGCCGCCGCATGCAATTTTCTTGGGACGAAGGTAGCACACACCTGAGTGGCTTTATGGATTTGATATGATATGTTGCGAGGTTGGCGGTCAGTAAGTGCTTCGTGGAATGGTACAAACACCGACTAGCCGTGAGATGAAGGCACGACACTGACCTCAGGCAGGAATACCCCTTTACATTACATCTTTGCGGCGTCGGATTTCCTCGCCTGCTCCAGCCACCTTTTTTGCTCCTCCAACACGCTTGGGAGGACGCCATGACTAACGGAGCATGCACAATCACGAGTATTTGTAGGGCTAAGCGGCATCGAGTCCAGGAGTCGGGTAATTTCTTCTTAGGAAGGGAAGTACGGAAGGGAAGGACGGAAGGACGGATAGGCAGGAAACATGATAGACTTTTCTTTCTCTCTCTGTTGAATCGCGAAGCATGTATCAACCCCCCAAGGTAGCGATTCTGGCAGCGGGACCTTTGAGCATATTCAGCAATGAAAGCGCTACGAATTACGCTATTTCAGCTTGAGTCAATGTGATGCAATTGCTACTCATGTGCTCGTGAATAACCATAGGGAAAGAAGAGCTGTAAGAATGAATGGAGGCACTAACTGGCCGGGGCGTCGTGGGGCCCGGGACGGGAGGCCCACTCCGGGAGAAGCATCCGAGGACACCGGGCGAATGTCACTGCTTCAGATGGTCTTGACTTCATTCATCCAACATCCGAACCAGCCCTGACACGATACAGTATCTTGAGTCAAAGACCTGCTTTGTGTTCCCATCCGTGTGGGCTTTAATCTCGACATGTTCACTTGACAACCTGCTGTGGCTGATGACAGCGCTGGATGCTGCTGCCAGGGCGTGAAGTTGTGATTTGAAAGGGGAACCACGTTCTGCCAATTTGATGCTTCTGAAGCTATGGATATTACAAATTCGTCTGTGCTGGCGTAGTAGAAGGGTTACCACAAAGGCCGTGCCATTTGTGTCGGACAAATCTGCGGAAGAAGCCGCCAACTGCTATAGGATCAACCCTCTTCTTGACCATAGCTGCACATATAATACGAACTGAGAAAAGCCCCGTCTGCGCACGCCCAACTAAATCTGTTCGCTTCGACGCATTCCCCGGGCAACGTCTCGCCACTCTCCTGATGGCGCACCACTGGTCCATACCCACTCACGTTGCACCCAAAGTTGTAGACGAGGCAGTCGTGAAGATCAAGGAAGAAGTTGCACGGGCTATGGAGGTATTCATCCTCGTTGTATTCGAGGTCAACGGAGTTCAGGCAGGCATCGACGTAGTGGTGGGCAAGGTTGCAGTTGTAGGTCCTGTGGCTCCGGTTACCGGTCTGGCGGCTCATGTAGACATTCGGTACGGGTGTTGGGAACCTGGATCTGGCTGAGGTTGTGGAGGATGCCGGAGGTGGAGGGTCTGGCACGGAGGACTTGATGGGTGGTGTGGTAGGTGTTTCCAAAGAGGGAGGCCTGGCAGATTGTTTAGAACATGATATGAGAGGGGAAACTGCTCGTGATATAAGGCTTACTGTGACTCGGGAGACCCTTCCCTCCCTCTTAATGCCCACCCAATACCTCCCCCAATGGCAGCCCCAGCGAACAGTATTGCGACCAGATACAGCCATACTCGGTATTTCACCCACCAGGGTTTTGCGTGTTTGTAAGCCGCAGGCTCGGGAGCTTCTTCTCGCATCAGCGCAATGGGGGCCGAGTATTGGGCTTCTGGTTTGTGTCGAAGTTGAGGCACCAGTTCCGGCAAGAGCGAGTAGGCAGCTTGTGGCAGAGGGTCATCGGTGGCATCTGATTTGGGAAGTGGAGAGACATAAATTTCCGGAGGGGGGGATGGCGGCCTCTGTGATTGATCATTAGGTTTTTGGGTATTTGGGACGTATTGGAGTGACAGTGTTGCATTGTCCATGGCTTCAGTCAGTCACGGTTGGTATCGTGAATGAGCTTCTTGACTCAAAACGAGACATCCAAGTGTGTATTCCGGACGCGGCTTGCATTATATTGATACTGCGGCTCTGTTCCTGACAGATACTTGTGTCTAAGTCTGCTACGTTGCAAGCCGTCGAAAGCAACGTCGCCCTCCCACAAGACGCCTCACCACTGCCGGTCGGCGTATTTGAATGCGCGGAAGAAGGTCCCTCGTCTGCGTTTCAAGCTGTCCTCTGCTACGAAAGTGACACGAACCTCCTCCACAACAGCCAAGATTCTACATGCTTCAGCGAATACGTTGGTGCTGAGGTCCCACGGGGCATAGGAACCGGCAGCTTTGAGAGCCGGCTGCGGGCAGATGCATGCTGGAGCGAGGCAGAAGGTAAAGTTAGTAAGTGACACTGTGATACGTGGTTCTGCTTGGGCTAGACACTTGAAGGCAGCTTTCCGGCTGCGGTTTGTCGTCGACTGGGGTTGGAAAGAGGGTACGATGTCGGGAAATAAGGAGATGCGTGACTCGAGGCGGGTTGAAAGTCAGAGTTGTGCGTACATGACCACGGTACTCGGGGAAATGCTGTTTCTGGAGTGCTGCGCAGCATGGCACTAAGCGTAGCTTGATATACAAGCCATATTCGCCTTGCACGAAGAACCTACAAGTCTTGATCTTGAATCCAGGGAAGGCCGAGTCTGTTGCATACGAGCGAAGAACAGTCCGCAGCAAGCGTGATTCCAGCTGGAAATGTTGATGAGCCCCTAGGCTGTGAACCTCGACTGCCGGCATGGGGTCCTGTCTGTGGCGGTGCCTATACGCCCCGCCACCTGCCTATGGCTTGTGTGTCACAAGGATTGCTATTAATGAACGAGGCGCTTAAATTGTGATGGCTCCTGAAGAAGGCGTGGTGCATGCAGACACTGGCGAGGCCTAGCCAAGGGAACAAATGCCGATGCCGATCGTGTAAGCGAGAAGTGTGCAGCTGGACTTTATGCACGGTTGCTCCCCTGACGACGCGTGTGACGTGTATACAATAGTCGAATTGGCTTGGCAGGCGGTGTGGATGGTCGTCGCAGTCGAACAGTCGTCCGCTGTTACCGAGCTGATGAAGCTGAGGTGTGGTTTAAAGCAGCCAAGACCACAGAGCACTCACGTAGACGAGCGTGGGGACATTTTCCACCACCACTTGACATGGGGAACACGATAAGACTGTCGACGTGACCAGCTGATGGACGATTCCAAGAATTTGTAATTCGGTGGCACGTCGATTGACCAGCCGTAGCCTCGAAGATCATGTCTGGGCAAGTTGCTGGGCACGCTAGACCACAGCTCATACATGGTGTATGCAGAGTCACATTGCCAGAGCTGCGGACCAGCTCACCGAAAACAGCGGTAGCCAAGACCGGCCTGATAAAGCGAAGAGCGGCCAAGCACACGCCCCGTGGCTAACAGCTTCGGGCCAAGGCGAGCGGTTTGGCGCAAGGGCGGACCAGATCTCCTTATCTTGCGACGATACGACTGATAGCGAGCAAAGTCAAGAATAAGGGCCCGGGTTGCTTTTACAAAGCAGTGCGAATAAGCGACACAGCTGCCAAGATGATAAAGAAGGGGGATGGGGACGAGGCGGCTAGGTCGGATGATGAAGAAGTCGACAGAGGGCCGGCAAGCCACTTTGTGTGCGCCTGCCACGCTGCGTCGAATCATGAGGAGGGCAAAGGATTTAGCACAGAAGAGCAGGGCTGGAGGATGGGTTGGTCTTGTTGGGAGCGAGGACTGAAATGGGGATGGCTATCTCGGGTTGTATTTGCTGTAGTACTGGTTTAACGTGCCCTGCCCACACATTGCCGACGGGTATCGTGCATCCGCAACGCCCGCACAGCCCTACATATAGAGCACAGCTTCTTTAGCCTTTTTTTGTTTGTTTGTCCCCCTTCACGTTTTGCATCATCGTTCGTCAAGTGGTCTCTTGCGGGCGTAGCATCGCGAGTGGAAAAGCTGGGGGACGACGATGCTGCGGGCGTAAGAACGTGGCACAGGAGGTGTTGCTGCCTCGTGTGCCGTGGGTACGGGTTGTTTTCTTGCGCCGGGACGGGTGGAGCGTCTAGGCTTATCTCGAAGGATAGAAGAGAGGAGAGACGCAGGATGGACGTGCATGGTCAGGGATGGTCAGGATACCTGGCATGCATGTTAGGAAGTGGGCGTAGGCTGCTATCGGGCTGGTGGAGTGGTTGATGCAGCAAACACACACTTGGACGGCGTCGTTTGTGGTATAGACGAGATGAGTCCACGTTGACCTCCCCCCCCCTCCCCCCTAATTCCCGCCGGAGAGTTTGCAGGCCAGCCGTCCTCAGCCACGAGACATCATCTTTGGCGAACCATGCTGATGCTCTGACGCTGCCGTTCCGCGCCTCGCTTCCCTCTTAATTCCGCACGGCTTGGAAACAGGCAAACAACGAAACGACGAGGTGGATGCCCTCCTCGAGGAAACGCTAGCACCCGTAGCATCGGGAAGCCACTGAAGTTGTGCCGTGTGGGTTCGAGGATGGGCCTGGCGTCCCATTAGCCAAGAGATAAGGGAGACGCTCAGGCCAATCATGGGCGGCTCCCGCTGGGATGAGTCGTACGTTGAGGCGCGCGCGAGGCAGGTGAAGGAGCATATCGAGATGGGGACGGTGAAGCGAGAGCGGGTTCAGGTCATGGTGCGTGCTGTTTGGCCAGATTGGTCCTCGTCGCGTAGAATGTCTTCTCGAGGGTCACACTGTTGACCGGACAGATCGGTCGTCCATCCGTGGCTGAGAAACTCTGTAAGATAGCCACAGCACCACATCGTTCCCGTCCCAGCACTCCCAGCCGGCATCACCCCCAAACACACACACAGACACACAGGCACACCAAGGAAGTCATAGCAGTTCGTTCCCCGTAACCAGCCAGCACTTTCTGCTCGAGGCCGAGGGAAGAAGAAGAACCTTTGATGATAACACCAGCAGCGGAAACGGGACTAGTGCTCGCCTTGTCCCCTTGGCGCAGATCCGAAGGGGGAACGGTTTGTGGAGTCACCATGACGTTCAGCCCATGCGACTGTGGATTCGGGGCGCTGCTTATCTCTGCGACAAAAGCCTGTGTATTGTCTCGAGGGAAGCCACGGGGCCGGATGGAGTTGATGCAACGGAGCAGCTGAGCATGACATGTCATCCTAGTGAATCCGCACATAAAAGACATCATCGTGTATGTCTGCCAAGAGTCCGCACCTCTCTGTTCGTCTGCCGCCGTTGAGTATCGTTTCGACCTGTCAAGAACAAGCCCCCGGCCGCGCTCTATCACCACCCCCCCTTCCCTACCCTTGCCCGCCCTTCCCCAGAGCGTTCTTGGCCGTTGACACGGCCAGCCTGTGAGCGCGGCTAGGCTTATCAGTGGGGACGCCTCGCCGACGCCAATTCAACCTACTCCCCACCCGATTTATCCCCTTGGTGGAGGGAGGATGAGAGCAGGGTCCAGGGCTGGCAGGATATGTCTGATCTCGCTGCTTGTTCCTGCTCACCAATCGCGGGCTGTTTCTTGTTGACGCGACGCGGGTCTGGAGAAGAATGTTCGTTGGGATGATTTGTAAGAGACAGGCTGTTGCTGTTGCTGTTGCTGGCGGCGCTGCTGGATGTGCCCTGCTGGTGGCATGTGAAGCTGAGTGAGGCCATCACCAAAATAAAAATAAAACCTTACGCGGCTCCACGGAGCAACAGAGATACGGGAAATACAGCCCCAGAGAACCTTGACGCTTCATCTTGTCCAGCTCCATCGAATCCCAATTTCCATCGTTCCATCCCAAAGGGCGTGCACCCTGCCGTCCCCAGTCCCTGTCTACCTACACTCCCTCCTCGTTTCAACGCCCACTTTCTCATACAGTATCTCCAGGCACAGATACCCCTACTGAACAGCACGAAATAGCCTTCCTCGCAGCATGATTGGCAAGGGAAAACAAGAGCTACTATAACTCCTGCAGCTCTTTTGGCAGTTCCCACGCGCACCCCCCCTCTTCGTTGCTAGAGTCAACCCCCTTGTTCATTCCCGCGTCGGCGCCACATTGCTGTTGGTTCGCGGGTCTGGGTGCATGGTGATGGCTGCGAATCTTCAAGATGGGGACCAGAGCATGGAAGGTTCCCTGGCTCCTTGGCTTGCTCCGAACCGTCCAAACCCTGGCTTGCCTGGTTATCACAGCGGTGCCCTGCCCGAGATTGCCATAGTGCCTCGACGGTATAACTACGTCCCCTTGTCCCCTCCTCCCCTTGTCCTTCCCTTCCTCTCGTCCTCTCCACGCATTCCTCTTCATTCCTTTCTCCTTCCTTTTCCCTTTGCCCGCGACTTGACAGCGCCGGGGGTAACTTGAGGCAACAAGAGCTCGCCCGCTTGTTTCGATTCATCCTGAACAGAAGCCGCGGCTTGCAAGGAAACGCTCATCCAAGATGGCGGAGGCATGGAATGGCACCGAGGGCGTCGCCGACACGGGCTACTCGGCCGGCGTGCAGAACCTCAACATCTTCTACGACGTACGTGAAACCCCCCTCGCGGCGCGGTGCTTGGACACGCAGCAGCCTCTAACATTGATCGTGTGTCGCAGACCGGCAACATGACCTTCATCACCATGTGCTCTGTGCTCGTGCTGCTCATGATCCCGGGCGTGGGCTTCTTCTACAGCGGCCTGGCCAGGCGAAAGTCGGCCCTCGAGCTGCTGCTCATGTCGATGCTGTGCTCGTCCGTCGTCTTCTTCCAGTGGTACTTCTGGGGCTACTCGCTCACCTTCTCGCGCACCGGCAACGCCTTCCTCGGCGACCTGACCATGTTTGGCTTCATCAACACCGTCGCTGCGCCCTCGACCGGCTCCTCTGACCTGCCCGACATCCTGTTTGCCCTTTACCAGGGCATGTTTGCCGGCATTACGTGAGTCTTTCACCAAAAAAACCCCTGTGGATGTGTTGCAAGCGAGAGACGGACCAGAGAGAGGGAGATATAGAGAAGAAACGGGGTTAACTGACTATTTGTAAAGTCCCGTCCTTGCCATTGGCGCCATCGTTGACCGCGGCCGCATCGTGCCCGCCCTCGTCTTCACTTTCATCTGGACCACCATCGTCTACGACCCCATCGCCTACTGGACGTGGAACGGCAACGGCTGGCTCTTCACCCTGGGTTCCCTCGACTTCGCCGGCGGTGGCCCCGTCCACATCGCCTCGGGCACCTGCGCCCTGGCCTACTCCCTCATGCTCGGAAAGCGCACCGGCTACGCCTCCAACCGCGGCCTGCCCTACCGCCCTCACAACGTCACCAACGTCGTCCTCGGCACCGTCTTCCTCTGGGTCGGCTGGTTCGGCTTCAACGGCGGCTCCGCCCTCGGCATGAACATCCGCGCCATCCTCGCCTGCTACAACACCAACCTGGCCGCCGCCGTCGCCGGCCTCGTCTGGGTTCTGCTTGATCTGCGCCTGGACCGCAAGTGGAGCACCATCGGCTTCTGCTCCGGCGCCATCTCCGGTCTCGTTGCCATTACTCCCGCTGCTGGTTTCGTTGCTCCCTGGGGTGCTCTCGTCATTGGTGTCGTGGGCGGCGCCGCCTGCAACTTGGCCACCAAGCTCAAGTTCCTCATCGGCGTCGACGATGCTCTCGACATCTTTGCCGTCCACGGTGTCGGCGGCATTGTCGGCAACATCCTGACTGGTCTCTTCGCCACGTAAGAGTTCCCCCTCTGCCTCCCCGCTCATCTTGTGTCATAGAGCTACGGAACTAACAAGACTACAGCTCCTGGGTCTGGGATCTCGACGGCCTCGGCCCCTACCCTCCCCTGGGCTGGGTCGACCGCAACTACGTGCAGCTCGGCTACCAGCTCGCCGGCACCTGCGCCGCCTTTGCCTGGTCCTTCGTCCTGACCTGCCTTATCCTTTTCCTGCTCAACCTGGTGCCGGGCCTGTCCCTGCGCGCCAGCGCCGAGATGGAGGAGATTGGCATGGACGACTACCAGCTGGGCGAGTTCGCCTACGACTACGTCGAGGTCACACGCCACGTTTCCGACCTGGGCGACAGCACCGTCGGCAGCACCTCCGAGGCGGCCACCACCACCACCACCACCGAGAAGCGAACCGAGCCCACTGTCGTGTAGGCACTCTTGTGTCTTTCGTGAAGGAAGGTGAAGGTGTAGGAAAGGGCATGCTTGGATGCTTGTCCCTTTAGATATCTAAGTCTGTGTCTGTACTCTACCAGGTAGATGACGTGTATACCCTTTAATCTCATTCAAATTTTTCCTCACCTTGACATGGTCTCTTGCGTGCTTCGGTTGCACAAATGTGAACAAAAACCCTGAACTTCTCGAATGTCTAGCCAACCAACAAACATTCGCTTCCCCCACGAGAGCACGCCATGTTCCCCGACCGCGCCAGAAAGAAGCAAGTAAGCCGAACCAATGCAACCATCCGCTACAGGGGTTCACACACACACCCACCCCCTGCTCCTTCTACGCCTCGGAGCCACCGGGACTCACCCGCTGCGATGCAACGCTTCAGAAGACGCGGGTTGGTTCGAGAAGGACGGAAGCGAGTCATGGATTCTAGGTAGGATTTTGCCGCATATTGTGCTTGCTACCGCACCATTCCCGCCAATGCGACCCTGGCTTAGGTCACGGTGCTATTGGCTGGGTAGAAATTGCAGTGGCCACGGTGCTGAATGACTGCTCGGTTTCTGGCGGCCGCAAGCCTGGAACGTGCGTTGCATCTGCGCCCTGATGCCTGCTTTGGACATTTTCACCACCGTACCTCGGCGAGCGCATCGACTGTTGCCTGGCAAGACCGAGAAGGATGAGATGCACGTGTACGGCACGGACTCTCGGTCCAGCTTCCCCATTCTGCGGTTGCATTCGGTTGTTGTCGCATCCGTTAGAGAGTGGCATGTTTTTAGTCCCAAGTGGACAGCCAACAGCATAAGGACTGTCCCTTGCTTTGACCAATGAATCGGGCTGGCGAGTCAATATCCAGAGTCCTCAGAAGGGTTCACTAGTCGAATGGCTTCTGTGGCATTGGTCGGTTGCGTCCCCGTATATTGGCAAAGAGGAGACCAATATTGAGTCCTTGACGTGTCGTTTGCCAGCTGGCGGGCTTTGCCCTTCACCCGCAGGACAGAGTACATACGACAGAGCGCACCAACACATTTCCTGCACAGTATACCTGACAGGAAGGTGTATTACAGGCGGCAAGACCTTTTGCAAACCAAATGAATGCCCTCATTGGCGCTGCATGGCGAAGTGCATGATCTCTGGGGGGGTTCTGCAGTACCATGCTGGAGCAACAAGTTGATCAGTAATGTCAGAGGCCGCCATGTAGTCTCAACCAGCCATTCAAACATGTGCATTGATTATTTCCCTCAGGCTAAATGTCCTTGACGTCTCTTTCAACAGCTGCAGCTGTCTTCACGACAGAACCATGAACCTCAACCTGCAGTCACGGCTGTAGTTGAAGTCGGGAACAAGAAGCCTGATCAAGCAGAACACTGCCATCACCAAATTGTTGGTTTCCCAGACACAAAACCGAAATCATCGCGGCACCACATGCTGGAGCATTTCCGTTGATGCACTACTGCCCTGCCATTGGGCCCGGACTGGGTCCCGTCCCGTCCCGTCCCGCCTCGGCGTACTGTGGGGCTCCGGCGCCGGTGTCGGCGTCATACCCGGGACACATAGCAATCACAAATAATCCAAAGTGCTCGGGCTTACACAAGGTAGAGAAACAATTTGAATACTACATCAAATATCCATGGGGCATCTTGAATGTCCTGCGTTGAGCTTACTCTCAGTTCTCCCAAATCCTTCCAATCCATAACAACAATCCGTAATGGCTTGAAGTCACACAGTCCTAGCCCAACTCTCGCCCTGTGAATAGCTCCCATGTCCCTTCGTGCGCGCCTACACAGCTATCTGCTTGCCCATAGACGCTCAATAAGGTCCAGGGCATCGTTGACGAGCATCGCGTGTGGTTTAAGCCCTACAATGCCTCACAACGCACCGCCGTGTGAGTCGTCTTGCAGCAAGCAGACCTTGATCATCATACCCAGCCAGCCCTACGGGGCTCGTGTACCACGCGGGTTACTAAATTCAAAAGACAATGATATATAGGGGTATTCTATTAATACATATTGTGCAGCTCGCAGCTCTTACCACCTTGCGACGGGTTCCCTGTCTCTGCTCCTGATAACGGGCTCTCATACATCGTGACTCGACAGTCCGTGTCAGAGTCCCTAGGCGAGGTTACATGGCGACGACATAACCCCTGGAAGGGGTAACAGTGATCTGTTCGCTGTCATCCTACGCAAGAACGAGCGACGCGCCTGGAGCGGATCTGCTTAAAAGCCCACCATCGACACTGAGCGAGACGTGCCACTACCCTCCCGATGCACTATTCACACCTTCCGAGGTCGTGCAGTTCCAATGTGCCTACATTGCGCCTTTGCGGCTTGCTGCTAGATTCAATTCTGTCCAATAGCAATAGTCCTTGGTGTCATTATTGCCACTCAACACCGTTGAGCTACAGCAGGCGGAATAGTTGCAAGGGTATTAGACAATGAACAACAGCCATCGTCAAACGGAACCATGAAATTGAAGACCTTCCAAAGAAATCAGAAGGCATATGTAACTTTGGCAGATACCAACGAGATCCCGATGCTTAGGTTGGGGGCGCACAATGGTGGAGTAGCTAGCAATACTGCTATACTGCTTGCCACGCTACTTTTCGCTTGTTGGTTCAACGGTCAGCGGCGGAATTCACACCAGTTGAGATGTCCATCCTGAAGCGGCAATACTATGTCGAAGCTATCAACTTGTATGGACGACATGCGATCAGTACTTTGCACCGCGACCTTCCACGGCAGTCTTTGCTGAGTGGCACAATGGCGTCACAAACACCACCACATGATGATGCTTGTCTGAAGGATGACAAGGGGCTGAGCTGTATCATGTTGAGAAGGGGGAGAACGGTGGCGGAGTTGGCTTAGCCATCAGGAAGCCAATTGATGGATGTAGATGTCAACAAAGAGGTTGAACTTCCTCACTTGGTTGTTGTGCCCTTTGAGGTTGTCTCAGAAGGCGTAGTCGCAACCGCCGAGGGGTTGAGCAAGGCCTTGACAACGCTCGGCTTCTCAAACATGACAGCCCGCTGCAGCCTACGCAGCCACTTGTTTTCCCAGTGGTATGCGAGCTCCGAAAGCCGAACCCCAACCTGCGCCGGCGCGTCATTCTCAAGGAAGTCGCGCTGCTGCTGCGACAGATCCGCTAGCACGTAGTCGGCCACATCCTGGGGTTTCTTGCTCCTCGGGCGCCCGATGCCAATCGATATGCGCGCAAACTCGACATCCGGGTAGCTTTCCGAGTTGAGGTGCTCCTTGACGCTCTTCATGCCGTTGTGGCCTCGCGAGCTGCGGGTCCAAGGCTCGATCCTGACGGCGCCGAAGTCGCGGGTCATTTCGTCGTGCACAACCAGGAGGCCGAGGGTTCGTCGGGTGTGCCGCTCGCATGCTTCTTTGAAGGCTTGTAGGACAAATGGGCCGGATACGTTCATGAACGTCGGCGACTGAATCAGAGTGTACTTGTCGCCCTCGGAAACCTGGCACCTCTGCTTGCCGTACTTGGCCTCGCGGAACGCAGGGAGGTTGAGGACTCGAGGAAGACCATTAATGGCAAAGTGCCCGGCCGAGTGAAGGCTCTTGTACTTGGCAAAGGGGTTGCCCAAGCTGATGATGAGGTAGCGAGCGTCATACATGGCAGCAACCAAAGAAAAACAAACCGGAACGCCTGAAGTGTGACAGAAAGTTGCTGGTCAGATTCCGAGGAAAGCTTGAGCCGGAAAAGGGCAAACGCGGGTGCACGTGATGCAGTGCGTTAACCCGGAAAAAGAATCTTGCTTGGCTTGGCTTGGCGCCGTGCCTCACTGACGTCGCAGAGCCGATTGGGCCGCGCTGTGGCTGCGCCTCCAGGATTGTCGTCACTCAGCGCTTTAAAATAACACACACCCAGCAACGGCCCTCGCCCCGACGACTGACGGACAGCCAGCGATTCCATTCCCCAGCGTCGAACTCTCCCAGCAGAACCGAGCACCCTCCTAAGGACGTTGTAAACCGAGCAGGAAGTACACCACGTCAAGATGTCGTGGGCGGGTATGGACCAACCATTGTCACCCCGCAGTGGGAAAGCGAGGGGCTAATTGAGACAGGCTTCAAGAAGAATGTGAACCGGGCGACGACGACGGTGATGATGAAGACGGGTACGTTGATCGAGTACGGGTTGAGGATCGCAGGTGCTGATTGGGAGTACAGGGCATGTGGAAAAGACGAATGATCGAGACTATGAGGTGGAAGAAAGGTACGCAGCTATGCCGCTCGGTCGGTGACGGACTTGCTGACGGTGCTTCAAGGCGCTTCAGAACAATGGAAACGGCAGCCTTGCGCCTACAAAAAGAATCCAAGGGCTACCTCGACTCCTTACGAGGTGTGTGCCCAGCCCACCATCAGACAAAAACTAGCACTAACGTCCGCAGCCATGACCGCATCACAAATGCGCATCGCCGAGACGATAGACGCCTTCTACGGCGACTCAGGCGCCAAGGACGGCGTCAGCCGCAGCTACAAGCAAGCCGTCGAAGACCTCGACGCCGAAACCATCAAAGCCCTCGACGGGCCCTACCGCACGACCGTCCTCGAGCCCATCGGGCGCTTCTGCGCCTACTTCCCGGACGTCAACGAGTGCATCAAGAAACGCGCCAACAAGCTGCTCGACTACGACGCGCTGCGCGCCCGCGTCAAGCGCCTCGTCGAGAAGCCCGACAAGGACGCCACCAAGCTGCCCCGCACCGAGAAGGAGATGGACATGGCCAAGACGCTCTACGAGCAGCTCAACGAGCAGCTGTCCACGGAGCTGCCCCAGCTCATCGACCTGCGCGTGCCGTACCTCGACCCGACGTTCGAGGCCCTCGTCAAGATCCAGCTGAGGTTTTGCGCAGAGGCGTATTCGCGCATGGCGCAGGTGCAGCAGTACTTGGACGCGGACACGAGGGATCAGTACGCCGACGGGCAGTTGGACGCGAGGGTGGAACAGGTGCTGCAAGAGATTCGGGAGCTGAGCATCAGTGGTACGGTATGAGGTGTGGAAAAGGGGAATTTGTGGAGGGCTACATGAATGGATGAAATTGGGAGTCGGGAAAGGCGCATGGTATTGGACGCTGTTGTCTTGATAGACACTGCTTTTTGCTTCCTTTTCTAATCGTTCCCTCCGCCATGGATACACTCGCCTTTTGGCTGGAGGTTACCATGCGCCCCAAGCCGTCATCATGCTTGCTGTGCTCTTGAAGTTGAACCTGAAATCACTCGCTTGCTATAAAGGCATGATGCATGCTCCGAAATGCGCACGCGATTGAGCAAACCCAACCATAGACATTCGCATCTTCTCCACCGGCACGGCCCTGCGTCGTGACATCAACGCTGGGTGAGAAGGCACCTCGAGCCCCGATAATCTGCCTAGTTCGCCGTGCCCTGTCCGTTGGCCCGGGCAAACAAGTCGCTGAGCGTCAACGTCCTGCCCATAGCCTGCATCGCCGGCCCAGCCTCCGGCTGCTCCACCGTGCCCGCCGCCCTCGTCGCCCGCCAACTCTCCTCAATCACGGTCCAATTCGCATCGCGCGTGTCATCGCGATCGTTGTGAATCCACACGCCCAGCACCTTCTCCTCCTCCCCGCGCTGGCCCTCGAGCTTGAAGATGATGAGCTCCCCGTCGAGGACCGCGTGGCTCACCGTCGCCAGGTCCACAATCACGTTGTCCAGGCCGCGCCTGTTGAGCACGAAGACGCAGGCCCGCGGCCGCTGCTCCTCGCCGGGCAGGGGGAGCTGCGCGCTCACGAACATGGTGCCCTCGACGCCCGTCTTGTCCCACTCCTGGGTGGCGTGGGAGAAGGTGTAGATGACGGCGTTGGCGGCGATGCTGAGGATGGAGCTGATGGAGGGCAGGTAGCGCTGCAGGACGGAGAGGTTGAGCTCGGTGTTGGTGCGCAGCGGGGGCGGCTCGTAGGCGGGCTGCATGGCGACGGCGTCGGACTCGTAGTCGGAGATGGCGGGGATGCGGTTCGAGGGCTGGCGCGTGTGCCGGGGCTTGCGAGGTGTAGCGCGGCTCATAGTCGCTGCTTGGTGTGAGGCTCGGTGACGCTGTTGGAGGAACGCCCTTTCGGGTTTGGTGGGCAGCACGAGAGTTGTAGCGCTGTGCAGTCTCGGTAGCACGCCTTGCTTTTGTTTTTTTTCTAGTTTCTGGCTTCTGGTTTCTCTGGCTGATTCCAAAAGAAACAAGTTAATTAAATGAGCGTAGAAGGTGTAGTTAGGCCTTGATCTAGAAGCAGCTTCGGGAAAGATGCGATTCACTTGTTGGGTATCGCGAAGTTGAAAGCGGCGCCGTCAGGTCTGGCTGCGTGGCTTATCGATAGCATCGCACGCTTGTCCCACCCTGGCAAGTATGACGAAGGGCAGCGCTCAGCCCTGGCATCTTTGAGCGCACGGCGGGGCTGTGGGTAGTTACCCCAGCAGCAGCAACACCACATGTGAGAAGCCTGCCATCTTCTATGGCACAGATTCCTCCTCTTGCTACTCATTTCGAGCAGTTCATTTGTCTGTTCAAGTACCTGTTCAGTCCCCAATTCCGCGGCTAGCCCTCTTGGCCCGTATTGCGACACGGCTGAGCCCTACAACATGGTATAGCTTTGCGACTGCCCGAGAACATCCATACCTCGAAGCAACATCCATACCTGCATGCACCGTTATCGGCGATAGTGAAGATGCCTCCTTCATCCAAGGCAGCCTCTGTTCGGTCCGTCATATCGGAGACGGCCGACGTCTCCGGTCCGCAGTCGCTAGTCAAGGCCGTGCACGCAAGGCGAGCCGAATACGTTCGACGACACAGGATACGCGTCAAGATCGGCACATGGAACGTCGCCGCGTGCCCGGGGGTGGACAAGGATCTTGCGAGCTGGTTCGTCTTCGGCAAAGGGCTCGACGAGAACCTTGCAACGCTTGACTTATCGCGAAGCTCGGCACTGGAGCGTGTGGACAAGGGTGCGGGCGATGACAAGGATCAGGAGAGTGTGAGAATGGTCGGCGGGCACGATATAGGTCTCTACGTTCTGGGCTTGCAAGAAGTCGTCGACCTTAATGCGACCAAGGACTATATGAACCGCGCGGTATACACTGACAGTGGCCCCGTGACGCGCTGGCAGGGTGCGCTGGAGGCTGCTCTACCGCCAGGCTACTCGCTCGTCGCGAGTGAGCAGATGACAGGTCTCCTACTCCTGATATATGCGTCTCCCGAAGTGGCCTCTTCCATCACAAACGTCAGTACCAAGCAAGTCGGTACAGGCCTCCTGGGCTATTTCGGCAACAAAGGGGCAGTGGCGACAAGGATAGTCCTTGGGGAGACGACGCGCATGGTCTTCATCAACAGCCATCTGGCCAGCGGAGTGACTTCTGCTGCTCTCGAGCGGCGTTGCTGGGACGTAGGCCAGGTCGTCGCAAAGACGCAGTTTGATCCCGTGGTTGTGGGAGGCGTGGCGGAAGAGGAAGGCGACAAGATTGGGGACGAGGACTTTGCGTTTTGGTTCGGCGACCTCAACTACCGGCTTGATGGGCTGCCTGGAGGGGATATACGGCACATCTTGATGCTACACTCACGAGGGGAGTACGGCGCTGCTCATGATAAGTCTATGTCGCCTTTGGACGGAAACGGGGTCATCGTATCGCGGGCATCGGAAAGCGATGACGACGAGTCAGCAACAACTTCATCCATCTTGTCCAGGGATGAGAGCTTCGAGTCAGAAAGCTCATTACCAGACCCTGACGAATTCCCCGAGGACCCAAGTCAGGATCCGACATCTCTGCAAGCCACCCTCGACTCTCTACTCCCACATGACCAACTCAAGCGCGTGATCAAGCAGCGCAAAGCATTCCACGATGGCTGGAGGGAAGGCCCCATCACGTTTCTGCCTTCATACAAGTACGACGTTGGCACTGTAGGATTATTCGACTCGAGCGAAAAACAGCGCGCGCCGAGTTGGTGCGATCGAATACTCTACCGCACAAGAAAGGATAAACAGAACCATGACAAGAAAATCAAGGAGGAGGAGGCTGCCAAGAAGCGCGACGAGGAGTTGAAGTCAAGAGGAGTTGACCAGGACGAGGATGTGCTCTTCAGTTATGACCCGGAGACGGACGGAGACGACCAGGACAAGGGCGCAGCCGACGCCGATTACGACGAGTACGACGATAACGAAGACGTAGAGGATAACCAAGTAATCACAGGTGACGGGTTCCACGATAGCATCACCCAAGATGCGTACACCTCCCACCAGCGCATCAGCTCTTCCGACCACAAGCCCATCATCTCCGTCTTCACGCTCGACTACGACGCCGTCGTCACCGAGCTCAAGGCGCAGATCCACGCCGAGGTCGCGCGGGAGCTCGACCGCGTCGAGAACGAGGGCCGCCCAACGATCACGCTCATCGTCGAAGGCGCCAAGGACTCCAACGAGCACGTGGTGGACCTGGGCGAGGTCGGCTTCCTGCAGCGCAAGACGAGCTCGTTGACCATTGCCAACACGGGTAGCGTGGCCGCTGAGTTCTCGTTTGTGGAGACGCCGAGCGCGGACGAGGGCGAGGCCGCGATGCCGCAATGGGTGCAAACGTCGTTTGTGCGACCGGTGGAGGACGATGGTGAGGAGAAGCTGGGCAAGACGGTGAAGCTGGAGCCTGGGGAGACGGTCTTGGCCTTGGTGGATGCTAAGATAATGGCCGTCTCCCACGTCAGGGCTCTGAATGACGCAAGCGTCGATATAGAACATGTGCTTATCCTGCGGGTGGAAAGCGGACGCGATTACTTCATTCCGGTGCGTGGGACGTGGCTGCCCACGTCTTTTGGCCGCTCCATCGACGAGCTCATCCGGGTTCCTGACGGTGGGATCCGCAAGTTCGTCAAGGAGAAGAAGATCCAGGGGTCGATACCGTACGAGTCGGACGTGCAATGCTCGGCGCCCAAGCAGCTGTTCAAGCTGACCGAGGCCATCCAGACATTGGCGGAGCGCTGCATGGCCGATGAGAACATGCTTGAGGAGAAGCTTATTCCGCGTGACGTTGGGTGGCCGTTTGACCCGTCCTCATGGACGATGGCTGGTCTTCCTGAGCAGGAAGCGCTGCGAGAGTCCCTAGTCACCGCCCTTGACACGGATGCCCATCTTCTAGACCCTATCCCTGTGGAAGTCACGTCTCCGCAACGCCTTGAGCTTTTATCCTCCGTTCTCCTCCTATTCCTCGAGTCCCTTACTGACGGGTTAATACCCGCGCACCTCTGGGCCAAGCTCTCCACCACCATCCCCAACCTGTCCACGCTCCCGCCCACCGGCTGGACCGACGCGCGCACCACGATCCTCGACGTCCTCTCCTCGGCACCCAACCACAACATCGCCTTCGTCTTCCTCACGGCCACGCTGTCCCGCGTCGCCGCCGAGCTGTCCCCCGCGACGCCGGCCCCGACCAAACCCCCGCTCATCACCCGCAGGCTGAGTCTGCGCAGGGCCGGCGGCGCGGCCGAGGACGAGGCGGCCAAGAAACGCCGAGCGAGGGAGAAGCGCTACGCCGAGCTGGTGGCGCCGCTGGCGTGTCGGGCGAATGGCAAGGAGAAGGGCACGCGGGAGAGGGAGAGAATTGTAATCGAGATGTTTGTGAATAAGGAGGCGGCGGGGTAGAGACGGCGAATGGGTTTGTTTACGCGCCTAGATGATGGGCAAGATAGGATACGGGTACACGAGTTGGAGTTTGAGCAGGCGGTGAGGCGCCCTGACATGACTTGAGGATATCACTATCATAGATTAATTATGAGGGAAGACGCTTATGGATTACGTCCAATGTATCCGACAGTACTGGAAGACGGCCGCAGGTCTGCTTCCACGCCACAACGCTCTGTGTGACCGCAGAGGGGAACTGCAGGGTGTGAAGTGAGACACAAACCCACAGATTGGAAACTACTGTACGCCACTGTCAAGATTGGCGAGCAGAGACGTCGGATCAGTTGTGACAGGATCTGTGGAATAGCTTGTGAGGGCGTGGGGCTGGGGCAAAGTCACGACGACATCGACAGGGCAACTCCGCGTGGTCAGGCGGCGCAAGGTTTCCGTGACCGAGCGACAGCCGGGAGGAAGCAAAGCCACTTCATGTCCCTTGTTGTCGAGCGTCCTGTGACACATCTGGCACACCGGTCTCAATAGGACGCCATGCCTACTACATGCTGAAGCAGAAGGGGGATATCGTCGAGGATCCCAGACTTCGATTTCTATTCACCACGACACCATTGGCACTTCACGGAATCATCCCCCTGATTGTGAGAGTTTTTACTGTTTTGATTCATCATTCAACTGGCAAGTTGCTATATACCCAAAAGCCGTACACCGTGTGCCTCTTATATCCAGCGCGGTTCCCGTTCCGTTGTTCATATCCTGCGCCCATTCGCGTGTTCCATGATCAATACTGCGAACAAAAGAAACGCCAAATATCCGTGTAAAGCCCAGTTGTACGCCCAATAACTCCGTTATTTCTTTCAGTGATGGCTCTTTTTTGCCCCCTCGTCTGATTTGTGCAAGTGGCAGATAAACAATATAAGGGAATTAGGGGCATCGAGATCTTTTTAGGATGAGGATTTAGTTTTCAATCGTGGGAGGACAGGACTATCGCAGTGCACCGAAATCAATCTCGTTGCTCATTGGGTTGAGACCAGCCATTTCCGAATTTGCGCGCTGCAGGCCGTGGAAGTCGCCTACGGTGCGCATGGTTGGTTGGTTGGGCATGTGAAAGCTGCCCTGGCGCGGCTGCGGCGGACGCATGCTGATGATGGAGTTCATGGGCAGCGGCGCGGGCGTGACGCCCGAGTTGCGCATGTTGTTCATGTGGTGCTGGACGGCCAGGGCGTCGTGGTTATGGCTCATCTGCTGCGGCGGGTGGTTCATCTGCTGCGACGAGCCCATGGAGCTGCTCTGGCCGGGGTTGCCGATGGGGCTCATGACCATGTCGTTCATGGCAAACGAGTTCATGTTGTGCGGGTAGTCCATGACCGGGGACATGATGGCGGGGGAGTTGACGAAGGAGGTGTTGAGGTCAGCGGGTTGCTGCTGGGAGACGGGCGGGGAGTTGTTCGAGTTGGCGCCGGACTCAGGCGACGTGTTGGCATTCATGTCCATGGCATACTTCTTCTCGTACTCCTCGACCGAGAACTTGCGGTCGTAGTCGCCGTCCATGGCCATGGACATCTGCGCGGGAGGCTGGGCCATGCCGGCGGTTCCGAACCCGTCAAACATGTCCATGCTGGCCATGGGCGTGTTTTCAGGCGCGTTCTGCAGCATGGGGTTGATGAGACGGGGGAGCACGTCGGAGACTTTGTTGAGGAGGAGCGGGAGGAAGCGGTTGTCGCCGTTGCGGGACATGGCGACGATGCTGAGGATTTGGTTGAGGTGCTCTCGTGGACCGATGGCGAAGGGGTCACGAGATGCCGGCTGGATGGAAAGATATTCAGACATTGTGTAGGCCGTCTCGATCAGCTTCTCAATCTAATCCTAGTCAGCAAAGGTTCGCAGTCAGAGTCCTCGGGAAAACTTACCAAGCCCGAATTGATGAGCTCCATCCCACTTCCGGGAAACTGGGAAGCCAGGTTCATCAAGAGCTCACGCGCCAAGTTCATGGGGTACTGGAACCCCATTGGTTCGTCGCCGTTGCCCGTGCTGGTGAGCTGCCAGGTGGTGTTCTTCAACCACTGCTGATTGGTGCGAAGGTCGCTGAAGTTGGAGTCCTGGCACATGTACGACTGGGCCAGATCCTGCAGCTGCTTCTGCAGCCCAGATATGTATTGCGAGGACAAGTGGCCGCGGGTTTTGTTCCATGTGGCGGTGAAGGCGTCGTCCAAAGGCCGGTACAAATCCACGAGCAAGAGGAAGCCGTTTAGCTGGTGCGCCAGGGGGTCGGTTGGATCGTCGCCAAGCGTGGGAGGGTTGATGGTGGCCTGGAGCGTCAAGGGTCGGCCACGCTGCAGAGCGTATGCCCTAGTTGCCAGTGAGCGATATGTACAGGCGAGCTATGGATCACGGGATGCTTACCTCTCGGTGGCAAAGTAGAGCCAGTAAAGACGGCGTCTACGCGCAGCCTCTGCTGCGTCGAATTGCATGAGATGCTCCTCCTTGTTCATGCCGATCAACTGCATCATGGTTGTTGCCTCACGGATGTGATACCAGGCCCGATCGTGCATTTCCTGTCCGTAGCAGCAGGCGAAAAGGAAGAAGTTGGTGGCCAGTACATTCAAGGAGATGGAGTCGAGATATTCGTAACCTTTGCGAACCCTAAGCGTCTCCTCGACGAGTAGCTGGCTGGAAACAATATTGGCACCGGGCACCATGTCGAGGTTGTACGGATCTCCTGGGGGCATAGCCATTCCCGGCTGCAGCATGACGAAGGCACAGAGAGAGGTCATCAAGCAGTACGAGTCGCGGTTCTGCTCCATGTACAGGAGTTGTTGTTCCACCACGCGCATGTCGAGGATAGGGGCCTGAGGGTACAGGTTGTCGAAGAAGAAATGGATGCACTCCTTGACAAACTCGGTAGTGAGCAGACCTGGCGTCGGGGCCAGGCCTTGTGCTGGTGGGCAAGAGATGCCGTTCATTCGGTTCTGCACCTTGGCTGAAAGGCTCGTCTGTCGCTGCGTTTCCCTCAACTCGCTAATGACCTTGGCTCGCGAGCCCTTGGGACCCTTCTTCTGAGGAATGGCATTGTAGGTACACGACAACTGCGCCGACGAGCAGTTGCGGCACGGGTTGATGCCGTCGCACTTAACCTTGCGGCGGTGGCAGGCATCGCAGGCTCTCTTGACGGCCTGTGACATGATGGCGGTGGAGTTTCGCAACCGTCGTCACGAGGTATGAAAGCGGCGACGATCCAAACGAACGATTCACTAGCCGCGTAGTGTTGAAAATTTGGAGGGCCACAGAATTGGCCGAGTTCGCTATCGATGGTACTCGATGAGCGGTATTCTGGGGTTTGCGGGGGGTTGGAAGGCTGTTCGGGGTTATTCGTGGAGAGTGTGAGAGGATCGCAGGTGGTATTCGGCCCTTTCGCTGGGGAACGCGGGGGGGGCCCGTCAGGACGGTCGAGGATGGGTAAACGGTTTCGTGAGAAAAGGAAAACCCTCACGATGACTCTCACATCAGAGATACACTTCACGATGATAACGGGAGACGGCGAAGCAGTGAGTTTGAGAAAAGGCTGTTCCCCGTCGAGATCGGTGATGATGTATCGAAGGGAAGGAAGAGAGCAAAGGGGAATGAGAAGCCTTCGACAGAGGGAGACCCAAGGACAAGTCGAGTAGCCCTAGCGTAGGGACCGGGCAACGCACCAGAAAGGGGAAGGCCGTGGCCGGAGGAGTGGACTAATTAGAAAGGACTGGGGGGATGGGATGGGATGGAGGGGGGATCCCTGGGATGATGACTGAGGAGTGAGGACATGAGGGCGGTGGACACGGACAGCCAAAGGGGGGTGGATACTTAGAAGGCAAGACAGGTTGGTCCAGCCCAGTGCCGCCTTCAATCTCTTCGCACAGTTGGAAGTGCTCCGTCTTGCCCGTCGTGCTGACGCATGGTTGGTCGATGCTCAAGCCGGCTGCTACGTCGCACAGGGGACCGGTCCAGCAAGCGTCTGCCCTCGGGGACACAGTGTGCGTGGGAAGTTCTGACGAAGCCCCACGAGACCTCAGCATGGCATGAACGCTTTTTCTTCTTCTTCCTCTTCTTCTTCTTCTTTCGGTGTCCCAAATTCCAGTCGCGATGGCGCTATGCCTCCGGTGGTCCCGGTGTCTGGCTAGCTATGGAGGAGTCTGTGCCCCAAGACCTGTTCCAGCAAAATCGGACGACGAGGCATTGGCCAGTGGCGGTGCTGGCAAATGCTCGTAATCAGGCACGCTACCCTCAATGGCGTCCTCTTGGGGAACCAGTCTTGGCTGATGTCTTCGACAATGTGTTGGAGGAAAGAACTGGCCTTTGCCTTATCACGTCCATTGCCTCGCCACGATAGCGGTTGTCTGCCTGTCAGTCTGGGAGTAAGCGAGCAGAGGAAATGAGTGGTTTCATGCCGCCAACACCAAACCAGCAAAGGCCGGCCAACCTAGCCAAAAATCGTGCGTCCGCTTGCTGGAGCCACTAATGTGCAGCCAAAGTCGCCGGCAGCCAAACACGGCGGTGAGGTCGAGGCCAAGCTAACAGGAACAGGAACAGTCAGCTCACCCAACTTACCTTGGCGTCCGTACTGGTAAAGGATTCGCAGCGTTTCCGCCTTGTCCCATCTTTCGTACTTGGAACGTAGCCCAGCATCAGATACCTCATCATGACTTCTCAACATAGCATGAGACACCTTGTGGAAGGCTCACGGATGCAATGTCTTGGTCAGTTGTCTTGCCCTCGGGGTAGCACAGGCACGCCCATCTCCCTACCACTCAGCGCGAGACATTGATCCTGCCTTGACATTGGCCCAACGACTAGTGCTGTGTAACAACTTCCTGTCACTGCGTTGGTGGTCCAGCACTGTGCGCAGACTTGATCCGCAATCGTGTTGCACGATCGCCATCCTTAAGAGAGGCCTAATAAAGCAACGGAAATCACCCGTTCATGTCACTGGACCCAACCCCGGATCCAAGCATGGAACAGAACAATTCCATTTTCCACGGAGTGGGTTTCCAAGCTGGTCGCATCCACCGTTTCCGACCCAGAAATCAACGCTGTTTCCCTATGTCCACTGTCAACCCCATTCTGCCTCGCAGGGCAACGATTCTAGGCATGGCAATCATGGCGTGCCAGCTACTCATGGAGCAAGCAGATGGACGGACGTGCGCTAGAAGAATTGGCCAGAGCCGAGGTAAATTGCGGCACCGGTTCTCGTTGGCCCAATCAATCATCAAGCGGGTGGGCATCACCATCGGCATTGGTAAGCGCCCGCTGAGACGATGGCACGACAGAAAACTCTAAAGCCGCCTAGCGACGAAACCATCGGGCTCGCCGTTGCCTAAGTTGGGTCAAGAACCAAACCTACCACGCACCCGGATTCACTGACCGTCCCCTCCCTCCCTCTCAGCTTTGCGCCTTCTGGGCATGGTCAACAGCCATTCTCGTGAGCAGTGTAACCCTCCGGTTGAGCCAGGCAGCTGGTCAAAGCGAGCCGCTTCGTCGTGGCAGCTCGATCGTGGCGGCTGCATCATCCTGGTGCCAGCTGGTCCTCAGGACCGGCCTCCTGCTGAGAGACGCTGCGCCTCTTCGGTAGCCGATTCTTCCCTGCTATGCCGGCCAAGGTTCGGCTGTCACACAGCTCCCATGAATCATGCTCATTTTCCTCCTGCCAGGCCAGGCACATGCCCGACAGCCCATGGGTTCATGCCGCGGTTCTCCCGCTTTTCACTGCAGAATGCGGAGGTGGTCCTTGGCACTAGGAGCAAAACCTGATCTCTCCACAATTTCGATTCGATCCTTTGGACCTTCAAAGCCAGGGGCAGCTCTGAAGTCGGTCCGATAAGGCTTTCCATTTCCTCCAAGGCTGATGCAAGTCAGAGCGCGGATTGGCCACAACCTTGTCCAGTGACAGGCGTCTAGTGGCAGATCTAGTGACAGCGACAGCGACAGCGACAGCGATTTGTGCGACGGTGCAAAGTCATGCACTCGAGGTGTCAGCATTTGCAACGAATGGATGAGCCATATCTGGTAGGTTCCATCAAGGATTTGCACGATCCACAGGGACCCCGTGGCCAGAGAGCTAGCTCAGGTCATGTGACTCGATCTCGCTTACCTCATCCCATCATTGCTGCATTCGGCTACCCTACAGCTGATGCTGCGCGGCGACGAGACCGTGGCTGCGCTCTCAGCACATCACACAACGATGTAGGACAGCATTGAGTCGCATGGATACAAAAACTCGATTCATGTTCCGTTGAGTCAAAATTGTGATGGTTTTCTCTGTAGAGGCTTGTGAAAATGGTATGGATTTGTAGCGATTTCCAGTGACCTCGTTCTATTTCCTGCATCACGAAGTTGGACACGAGTCCCTGACGCAAGGCAAGTAAACATGTGCTCAACGTATTATTCCAAGGGGGAATTCAATGTCTTAATTATATCTCCATCTCTACAGTGGCACTGAAGGCACTACAGTACGAGTAGAAAATGATGCGGGGATCTAGACGGCTATTGTCGTAGGAGTACTGTTATCTGACTTCCGCGTCAATCAGATCCAAGAAAAGCCACTCACTTTTGGGACTTCCCTCTTCACATGACTCGCTCATGACGAGCATAGTAATCCCCTCTATGAGAGAACGACTTGAAGCGCTCACAGTGGTAGAAGAAGGCTACCAAGATCATCTTGCGAGAAACGCAGCTTGCGTGCTTGTCTGGCACACAATATCGGGAATAACTTCGACAACCAAACGAAAGCGTCCATCCAATACAAGGACACAGCTTGAAAGAAGCCCCCCCTTACTCGTTCAATGTATCGGCCGCATCCCATACATGTCAGTTAGGACTATAACAGAATACACGGACGATTCGTCCAATCGCGGAGGCAATACAACTGGTAACGCCCACGAAGCGGAAGCCAATTCCGTCATAGCCCTTATTCTTTGTTTTGAAACCGCCAGCATGATATTCTGCTTGACGTGGACGAGGTAGAAGCCGTCGACTGCCAAGCCGGTGTGTCGGAAAGGGATGCCAAAAACCAGAGGCCTATCTGCGGTGCCGTAACAGACATGCTCGTGATGAAACATTGCCCAACTATGATCGCACTGCTATCCAGAAATATTCCGTCAGTGATTCTGGAATCGAGACTAGAACGTGCTGACATTGGACCATCGAAAGCTTCCTTCTCCAAGCGATGTTCCAAGCATTCATTTCGAAACCAGCTCGCGAGATTGGTTGTATGTGGAGGCGGGAATGCCGGCGCAGTTCTCGTCAGTCGATCAAGCATACCGCGGCACAGCTGGACTGCGATTCCGAACTGTCAAAGACAAACGAATGAAGAAGAATGGGACATTCGCGAGTAGAGAATCCAGAGACAAGAAAGCCATTTTCATCAAAAAGCAACAGGAACAAAGAACGTAACAGAGCCATGAAAGTAGAACAACATCTAGGAGTCAGAGTCAGAGACTTGCCACTGTGGATCAGTATCTCGTCGGATAATCGTGTGTGTGTATGAACGCGCGTATTTGATAGTAGATGATGCGCGTCGACTATGCCAAGGTAAAGTTGCCAGAATCTAGCAGAGGCGCAAGGTTCTGTACATCTCTGGCGAGAAGGAACGAAGACTTCGGCAATGGAGACAACATCGAGGTTTCTAAGGTGAAGCTCCCCTAAGGTAGCAACAGGAGAACGGGATAACGCATACTCTTGTCTCCGGCACAATCTTGTGGGACCTAGCAGGAATAGCAGAGCTCCTTGAAAACAAATCACGCAACCCGCGGCTGCTTCAATTAGTACAGCTACCTATACAGATACCTGACGCGCGTTCCCATTTCTCGGCATGTATTACAGTACATCATACGATTGGAGCCACATTCCTTCTAGGAAGGCGCCTGTTCATGGATGATGGGCTGAGACTACCGGCAACAGCACAAACCCATCTCTCATCCTACCTCACAAGCTCCATAGCCAGTGGTATCCCAATAGCGAACGCACATATGATTAGCAAGGATGGGCATCCATAGTTGAACGCGGGCCCGGGCCGCGATGTATCATATATCTCCACATTTCCATGCTCGATCTTCGTAACCAACAACTCAAGGGTGTAGGGCTGCTACGACGGCTCTTGGTTCTCTCCATATCCAGGTAGGATCTGTGATCACGCGGGTAGAAGCGCCTGGGCATCTGTGGGCAGATTGTGATATGGATTTGAAGACAATGCTGCCGCCGGGACCACGCGGGGCTGGCGGACCAAACGGGCGAGTCAGGTGTCGTCGTCTGCAAGTCGAAGAAGGTGTTGCCATTCCGGCACCTCTTGAACAGATGATCCTGGTACTACAGTGCAGTCGAGTGAGAACCTTAAGTGAACGGGGGGAGTACACGCCGTCGTCCCCTAATGCAGTGAGATTTAAGACTAGGACGGCTCTATCAACAAGTCGGTTGTCCAGGGATGATTACGCCGTTCCCGTGCACTACCCCCAAGCAAGTTTTATCAGATGATGTCTCAAGGCCTTGCGGCCCTCTGCCGAGCGTTAGGATGAAATTGAATATGGGGGTCAAGTGGGAGAATGGGTGGTTGCACCGCGATCAGGGGTCTCATGGACCGAGGCGGCATACGTGGCGGCCCTTTGTCCATCGGTAGGATCATACAATCCGGCAAGGCATTTCAAGGTAACCCTACGAGCGTGCATCACGTCTCTTGATCATCCCAATCCGGACTCGTATGCATCCGCTCTTGCACCAGTTCTTGCCGGGAACCTTTTGCCGGGACTCCTTTGCGGACGAGGAGTAGCAGGGGCGATGCAACAGGGTGTGCTTTGGCCGAATGCACGACTTGCTGCGTACGGACGGAGGAGGGGCATCTGGTGTGCTATTAGAGATCGGTTGACTCGGGCTAGTTGGAAAAGGCGTATTTGGTTGGGATAGAAAGGCCCCCGGGTCTGCTTGGTCATCGTATGAGGTTGGCAACTCCTAGTGTGAACGTATTGTAACAGAGCCCTACGGCATACGCATCCTTATATCTGGGTTTAATGTTTATATGTCGCGATTTGACACGCCGATCAGTCGCAGAGTCCCTGGTACATTGCTCGATTGGGCGTGAAGGCCTGCCACATCGTTGAGCCAGGCTCAACCATCTCCATGCTATCCCGCACAGCAAGGGACTTGATTACTCTGCCAATCCATGTCGGGGTTTCGGAGACTTGCAGCATGCATGAGACACGTCTGTTGCCTGACTCGGGGGTGGTCCTGACCGAATAGGTTGGCTGGGGGCTGAACGGGGACCTCGAGGAGCGCATACCCAAAGCTGGCGGCACTCCTCGCTTGCATGGTTATCCTCCTTGGTTTAATCACATATTGTGTTTCAATCCAACCTTATATTCGTACAGTCTAACCGCAGCCGGTGTAAGTGCATTCTAAGAACCCCCGCGGCGCGAGCCAGTCGTCAGCCTCTAGGGACGTTATCACAGGCAAACTTGTTTTCAGCGACATGCCTATTGCAGCTCAGAGCAACCATGGTATACACCCTTCTCTTGTACAGGGGGGGATTATGAAGGAAGCCTTGCCGCCCATTTGCCGCGTTGGAGATAAGGATTAATCCAATCTAAATCAATCCGACGACTGTGAGGAGACGCAATACAACACAATTTGAAATGACTCGGCCGCTTCTGCAGCAGTAGCATGTTTGGTGACCTCGAACTACCGATGACGAAATACAAACGGAGGAGGCGATGATCAATGCTGGCTCTCATCATCGGAACCGTCCGAATCCTCAATGAGGAAAGCCGCAGAGCCGGCCGAGTACTTGGGGACTTTGTACTCAGCCGGAGGGTGTAGGGCATACAGACGCGCAGCAGGTCCATTCTTCGGCTGGTAAGCTTCCTGCCATGGTAGAAGCATTCCCTCAGGAACCGTCCATCCGAGGCTACTGTTGCGAAGCCACAGCCGGACAAGGTGGCGGGAAGTGGTGGCCGAATCTTGATACGCGTCTCGTCGATGGAGCAAGGCCCAGTTGTTGAAGAAAAGCAAGTCGCCGCTCTCAAGGCGCAGGCGTAGCTCGTTCTTCCTCGCAACCTCTGACACCCGTTCGAGGGCGTACCGCTGATTGGCAGTCAAGACTGGGGGGCCGCGCCCGGGAGCACACGCGTGATGAGGACCGAGACGATTGGGGTCCATGCTAGCCATGAGCTTGTCGTCTTGCAAGACAAGCAGCGGAGCGAGATAGTGCGAGGCTTTGCTTCCAGAGCTGTGAACAATCATTAACCGAGTTGACGCTGAACGTTCAACGCAAGGGTAAGCTTACACTTGAACTGGCCAGTCAGGTGTCAGGAGAGCTTTAGCGACGTGAGGCTCATCTCGCAATAGGTTGTTCAGCAAGGTCCATGCTGAACATAAGTAGGTACCGCCCTCTTTATGAGCGCCATGTCGAGTTTGAAGTGCGAGGATATCACAACCCATGTCGTTGTGGAAAGGCTTTATTGGGTTGCAAGTCAGTAAGCCGGGTTGCTGGGAATCAACAGGGGTAACGCACCAACGCCATCTGGGAATGAATACCATGCCGTAGATCCATAGGGACGGTCCACTGCTTGTAGCTGGTGATGTGAGCTTTCGATTATCAGTAGATGGACTCGTACAAGGTGAGCGGAGGAAGTACTTAGTACATCGCCATCTTTGTTTTGCTGACCTCTCTGGTCGGCAATGTAGCTAGCGATACCAAGGTACGCCACAACACTATCCTCGACATCAAACTTGCACTTATCGAGACCTTTGATGACAGCGAAGCCGCGTCCGGTGTGTAAGGTGCTGGCACAGGTTTCAAGACGAGGACCAAGTGTGGGAAGGGCAAAATTAGACGAGCCAACCTCATCCTTGACAAGACCTAGCTCTATATATTGAAGTCAGTTGATGAGAAGTCAACCGTCGGAAGCATGAGGCATTACTCTTGAAGTTTTCCAAGGCGTGCTGGACTTCTTGCAGGTCTCTTTCCTCCAATTGCAAGGTGTAAGTGGAAGACCTCTGGAAGTCGTCACCTCTCCACACGAGTGGTCCAGTCAAGGCCCGCTGCAACCTAGCCCTGGAGCCATGTGGGACTTTGCCGGCGTCATGATGGGAGGCTGAGGCTAAGCTTCTTCCATCAATACTTGCAGCCGAGAGAGCAGACATGCCGTGCTGTCGTAGGTGAAGGGACTTTGCGTAGCTTGGGCGAGTAGCTTGGGGTCTTGTGAAGAGTCAATGCGTCAAGTTGAGCACTCCACCAGGTGGTTGACCTGTATTTAACAGAGCAGACGGACAACTGGTGATTACAATTCACAAAGGCACAGTCAGAGAAGAAGTCTTCATCAACGAGTGGAGCGGGAGCTGTGTCCATAATGTATGCCGTTACGGTAGGCGATGCCGACGATGGCGTATGATTTGTATGGCGCCCAGACGGTGGCCTCCACTCTCCAATGCCACGAACTGCAGATGCAGAGCGTATGCCGATGCTGCAGACGAGTGCTCATCGATGTGGATCCAATGTGGGAGAGACAGAGGCCAAAGGGAGCATCAATGCGTCGCCTTGTGGTTGTGGCAGCTCGTCTGTGGTCGAAGGGCAGGCAGAGCGCGCGAGTGTGTGTCCATCTGGTGGTGTTATCCCGGAGGATATGAATTCACAGTCGTACCGGAGCTGGATCGGTGGCATTGGGCACCACAACGGGGTCGCCCGCTGGGCCAGCCCGGCCGGGTGGGGTGTGACGGGAGCAGCGTATGCTAACTCAAGGACCAGTGACGGAGAGGCTAGGGCTACTACATGGTGTGGCCATGATGTGACAGTACCGTCAGGGTCGAGCCAGCCGGTTGCCGCGGAGGGAAGCAAAGATCGGGGCAACGGCTATTTCGCGTGGCGGCGGGCGGATATGCGGGAAGGGGGTTCGACGACTTGATCGAGCCCAAGGGGCAAAGAGGCACCTGTCATAGGTCTTGGCCATGCCCATGTTGATGAATAGTTGCGGCAAATATTCTCCGCAGAACCATACTGGAGGCATTTGCGGCAACGTGATTCGAGTTCGCGTATAGAGCTTGCAGATGAACATGTATGTCAACGGTGCCGGGCAGCAGGCAGACGTCCGGGTATGGCGTCTGGCAAACAAAGACGGGGAGTGTGTGGTGTCGTAAGGCACAAATCGAGCAGGCTCTTGTCTCGTGGGTTTTCAGCTCTGCACTCGCTAGCGGCAAGGTGGAACTGCAGCTGGATGCAGCGAAGAAATCAAAACTGGCAGCGTCCTGACAATGTTGACGCGTCTCTACTGCCGGCATAGAAAAAGAGCCCCCAAGGGCCAAGAAGCTGCAATGGCACGCTGCCGTCCCATCATGTCAAGCGGGAACCCCTGACGACTCGGTGACCTCGACGTGCTTCCTCGTACGTCAATCCGAAGAGCTGGAAAGGGAAAAACGTTACAGGTCATCTTTCAAGGACCATGACGGGACAGATCGAGGAGGGGGCGATCTACGATCAGCGGATAGACGAAGGTCGGGGATGCTGACTGCCTTCCGCGATCTCCACATGGGTTTCTCCCGCAATGAGCTAGGGCACGAGATGGCGCGTCCAGTGCTTGCTTGTACCATTCGTTCGTGCGCTCGTTGAGCCTGTGGAGGATGGTTCCATCAGAAGTGGACGAACGGCCCAATGCGTGATCAAACTCCGATGCCCCTGTCGGGTGGGACCGAGGGCAGAGTGTTCGTTGGAGGACTCTGTGCGTGACAATTTGAGACAATAACGTTGCAATTTGCGTACACGTACTACACGGTCCCTTTCAACCTCGCTGGATAGCACCTGCGCTGAAACATGGGGTTCGGCAAGCAGATGCGAAGCGTCGACTGTCCCCAGCCCTACTGTGGTTTGATAATGTTAAGCCACGGGCCGCAGAGGGTGGCTAGATAAGTCTTGGTATGGCTTCCCGAGACTCGTGAGCACCACTCATGACGAGGCTCAACTCAGCAGTGGTCGACACGTTGGGTAGCGACCCGTCATTTTGAGCCTCGGTCAGGTCAGGCATCTACATATTCTTCCCGTCTGCCTCCCCCCCCTCCCCCTAAAGGGACAGATAACTGACCCTATCCACACTCCCCGATGCTAGGCCTGGGGCAACAGCCTGTTTCTGCATGGCTGGGGACCCCACCTGGCTTGCTCAATGACAAGACGAGCCGTCCCGGGCACAGTCCAAACCCGACGCCGAAGAACGTCGGCGTCCCGCTTCCAAGACCACTGGGGCGCCTTTCCGGCTCCCTAGCTTGAGCTCTCGCTCGTTCGTCATGCAAGGCCACCACCCTGGTCGACCGGTGAGAGCAGCCCCGCTTCTTACGGATCCATCCTGCTGCCAATGGACGCTGAGAGGACTTGAGGGGGAGGGGGGCTACAGAGTGAGATGTGTTATTCTCACGCACTGTCCCAGAATAATTGCCCTTCTGAGACAGACTTGCATGCGCAGTTCTGCCCTCCTGTCTACAAATGGGTCATGCGTCCTTCCAAGACGCCCCTTGGGGCGCAATATGGCCTGAACTGGGCAATTCCCAAAGACTCTTGCCGGCGCCGGCTCCGGCACTGGCCTGTAAAGCCCGAGGATCACCTCATCAAGACTGAATTCCTGTCCAGATACCGCACGTTCCCATCCTCAATGGCGAGCAAGTTCATCTGACAGAGAGAAAAAGGAAAGTGTCGTGAGAAATTATGCCTGGAGTGTGCTGACAATGTGCATGGAATCTCTCGGTTGTCATGGCTGCTTTCGATGGCGCCCTCCCACCACCATGGATAGTAACCCGGCTCCTGGTTGCTTTTTGGCACATAGCCCGAGGGGTCCAATCATGCGTTTGGGATAATACCTTGTGTTGACCACCCAATATTGACCCCCCTGCCGATGCTGATGCGACCCATGTCCTTCCCCCTTGCCAGATCAGTGCACAAACAAGACATCCAAGCACCCACCAACTCCCGGTCCCGCGTCCTCGTCACGTCCCAGTCCAGCGGCCTGTCATCATAGCGTGATCGATCATGGGCTTAGTCGCTGCCCCGGAAGGACTTGGAAAGGATTTGCGTCCCGTCCGTTGTGGGCGTTCATGTCCCAAAACCGAAAACCGTTACAGATCGAGAGAAGATTACGGGCGGATACCTGATCGACATGGTCAAACTGTGATGAAGTCTCTCTCTCCTCTCCTCTTGCCTGAATTAAGGCGACCCTGTCTGGCTTGGAACCAACTCGTTGCTAAGCCCCGATGCTTTGGGCCGAGGCAGGTGATTATGACTGCAGGCCGCCCTGCTCCCGGTCTAACGAAGACGAGTCCGTCTGTCTCTTCTCGCTCTTTACCCCCACGAGGTACGCGCACAACCCGTCCTATCAGGTCCTGATGAAGCGGGTTTGAGAGGACGAGAAGACGAGAGGATAAGGGGCCGCGCTCAGAAGTGGTCTAGCTACGTTGCCTCTTCTCTCCCTCGGATGCTCTTCCACTACTTGCTGAACCAGGACAAGGACAAGACTGGCCGCCTTTTATCACCACTCACACAAGGCAACCAATGTGCGGCGGGTTGAGTGAATTTCATCTACCCCCCCCTACCTCCGCCGATCACAGTGTGTGCCTTTCGTCTCTGCCCGTGACCCAGGGGTTCTTGATAGCCTCATCCTGGTTTCCTGACCATTATCAGCACGGACCTGTCCAATCAACTCCATCAACCTGCGCTCCCCTCCCCCCTCAGGGCTGCCGCTCCGGTATTCTCTGAGTCGGTCTCTCGCCTTGTTACACAGTATCTTCCATGCCGTTGGTTCTTTCACAAGCCCTCTCGCTTTGACTCCCTTCTGCCTTCTCCATCATCTGTTTGCTGCTCTCTGGTCTTTTCTTTTCTTTTTCTTCCCCCCCCCCCGTCTACGGCGTAACCGATGAGGGGAGAGGGGGGGGAACCAGGCGAGTGGAATGAGAATATGCGAAATCTGATAACTAGAGGCTCATGCCTCCCGTCTGTCCACTGTTGCTCTGATATTCCGATGATAATCTAATCAGTCTCCGGCCCCCCTCACAAACCCATGTGCTTTTCGTCCGGGGCCCGTTCACACCCTGTGCCTTGACCCTTCCTCGTTCCTCTCGTCTTTTCCTCTTCATGTCCTTCGCAGATCTCACCTTGCCCATCCCTTTACTTTGACCGATCTCTTCCATCTCAAGATCGACAGGCATCGGAACAGAGAGGAAGAAACCCAAGGCAGGAAGGAGTAGCTGCCGCCTTGCCGCCTTGCCTTCGTCCTCCCCCCCCGGGGTCCCGTGCTTGGTCACGGACCAAAGCTTACCGGTCTGCCAATCTCGCCTACGCATTGTCCAACCAACCAACCCAATCCCCCAGTCCCCCTGACACTCCAGCTGCCGAGCATCGAATCACTGCAAGCCGGCGAGGCCATCGTACGCTGTGGCTTCCGAAGCGACCCTGCGCTGCCCTGCCCGAGACACCACTTCACTTGTGCAAAACCTCCCAGCTTGACGGGTGTGCAGGACCGTACGCCTAGGTCTTCGAGCCTCTAGCCTATCAAGGGCCTCGCTTGCTGCAAGCCCTGGCTCCAGCGACACCCCTCTTCTACATATTGTTGCCCCATAGCCAAGCAGCAAGTCGGTCAGTGTGACGATGGCAATGACGATGGCCGTCGCCTGCGCTCCGTCACGGCCGATGGGACATGACAGGTCGAATGCAACAACGGCGGGTGCACAGTCGCTTGGAGAGGCCAGTGCACCATTTTCTGACACTCCTTATAATCCGCAGTCTCGCATCTTTGCTGCCACTTCCTCTTCTTCCTTGCAGCTGCTGGGCTATTTGGCAAGCAACCCTGCTGCCTACAGCCCCAACCACCGCCATCATCATCCACAGCAGCACGGCGCCCATCACGTGGCTGGCCTGCCGGTAAACTATCACCATGGCTCTTGGATGAGCGGTCAGCACCAGGCTTCATCACAATCCGCGCTTCCCGCCCTTCATGGCCAAGGACAGCTGTCGCACAGTGAGCATGCTCCGGCTGCTCCGGTCAATCATGGCCACTACCAACAACACTCCGGTGCTGTTGGTGGTCAGCAACGCAACTGGTTCCCTCCGTTGGAGCAATACTCGACTGTCAGCAGTGCCAACCAGTCAGCCGTGTCCAACTATTTCCCCTCGGGGCCTCGGGCGTGGCCGCTCCCAACAGCATATCAATCCCCCGTGGACAACGTAGTCGTAGCCCACTCCGGTACAGGGACACTTCCGCATGCCACTCCTCACACAGTCGGCTCATATGGGACTGTAGCCTCGACCAGCGCTACTTCTTTTGCTCCTGGTTATCATTCAGCCCAGCACGCTACCTATATGCCAGTGAATGGCCAACAACATTTGGCCGCTACCTCGTACAACGGACCGTATCAGGGAAGTACTGCCGAGTACTGTCTTCCAAATACCAGCCTCCAGCACCAGCAAGCAGTTCCTGCAACCACTTTGCATCAGCCAATGGGCGGAGGACTTTTCCATCCGTCCGAGGTGGGATCGGCTGCCTTTGAGGCGGCGTGCACCGCTCACCAGACGCAACCTGAGGGTTATAAGCAGGAACAAGTCCCTTCGCCATTGGTCAACAGGCCTATTCCTGGGCCATCGGACGCCGCAACGGGTCGTAAACGAGAAGGGGCCAGTGACCTTATCCATGCTGGCCTCGGCCAATCTTCGCCACCACAAAAGCATGAGACGGTGAACGCTGGCAGCGTTTCTAAGCGTGAAAGAAATAGTCAACAGATTGCCGAGACCCTGCAAGAGTATACCGATATGCCCTGGACCCAGCCGAGCGAGACGCTACCCGTGCAAGCCAATGAAGTCAGTGGCGCGGTCGAGAATTTTCCCAGACCGAGCATGGCCGTCCAAGCAAGCATCTGGGATAATATCCCTTGGTATGGAACGGCTCAAGTGCTATCCGAGGCTCACAACGAAGAGGCTGCCGAGAACAATCCCAGCCACGTGCAGAATAGTCTAGCACCTACCGAAGATGCCGACGATGCGAGGGAGATCTTCTACGTCGCCCAGCATTATCCCGTACATCAGCGTACGCACAATAACGTCTCTGGCGAGAATGACTTGCAGGACTGGCAGTTTGTGAATAGCGGTGACAGCAGCGGAACCGACGAAGCGACGACGCACACCCATGGCCTTCCTGGACGGAGCGGCCAACCGCGAGCTCCCGCCGCCATCCCTGCCGAAGTGTTTCGAGGCACTGCCATGCCTGACTACCTAGTCGGAGACTTGGTCGGGGTTTTGCACCAGCGACGCAGTCCCAGACTCAGTCCTCGGCTCAGCCAAGACCTGAGCCCCAACGCTAGGGGGCACGAGAGAACCATCAGACCGACAGGCAGAGTGGGCAAGCCTCGAGGAGGCGTGACCCGGGGCGCGTTCAGTAATGCACACCTGCGATACGAAACAGCAGAAACCCGCAGACGCAGGGCTTGTATTCGATGCCGCTGCCAGAAGACCAGAGTAAGCTTCCTTTCTTCGTCACTCCTTGATTCGCATGGATCCAGACCAGAGGAATCAAGCTAAGACATATGTGTAGTGCCTGCTGGACCCCAACGACCCAACAGGCGACTGTCTGACATGCAAGGCGTACAACAAGGGCTCCAAGAAGACGCTTCACCGAACCCCCTGCTGCCGACACAAGCTCACCAACTCGACCCTCTTCCGCAAGGGCGGGCTGCAGCTCACGGAACGGTGGACGGGCACCCAGATGCGCGACATCCCGCGCAGCGACCGCGTCGACCCGGACGACGTCCGCACCATCCAGTGGACGCTGGGCCTGTGCGACACGCCCATGACGGTGCGCTGCGTCAAGTTCCGCCCCCGGCCCGGCGACGTCACGGCGCGCTACTGGACCGTCCTCGGCGACGACGGCCAGGAGATCCGCATGGAGCAGCAGCTCTCGCCCTACTGCCTCGACGACATCCAGGAGACGGCGAACGACTTTGAGAAGTACGTCATCAGCAACGCCTTTCCGGCCTTCGACAAGCAGAGCACCCGGCCGTTGCCCAACGTACTGCCCGAGGAGGTGGGTGTGGTTGAGGGCACGTACAGGTCCGCTATTCAATACTATCAAGACCTTTTCACCCAGGTATGTTTGTACAGATAACGACTGCCCCCCTGGCTTGTGCTGACAGGGAGTTCAGACACCACCAGGAAAGATCGATCCGGAGCCCCTTGCCAAGGAGAAGCAACTAATTCAGGATTTCTTCACCCTCTGGTTTGCCATGCGTACGTCCTACTTCCGTTGCCAAGTCAACTTCGGTTAATACTAAACACCTCTTATAGGTCACACCACCGGGTCTTCCTGGATCTGCGGCGAGGAGACCCTCGGTATGCAACCTCACACCACGGAAAAGTCCTACCCCTTGTACGGCAAAATCTCCCTCCCCCGCATGATCCTCGCCCAGTTCGACAGCATCACGCACACGCGGCTACTCGACGTCTACGGCAAAAAGGTTCTCAAGGAGCTCGAGGACCTCATCCAGAAGAACTCGAAGCGCCACGTCTTCATCATCTACCTCGTCTGCTTCATCATGCTGCGCGAGGCCACCTGGATCAGCCAGGACCGCTGCAGGCACGCCAAGGACAACTACGGCAACAAGGTGCAATACTCGCTGCCGGAGTTCGTCCAGAGCCTTCAGGGCACCTGCAACGGCATCCTCCACCACTGGCACTACTTCCAGTGCAAGCCCCTACCCGACCCCAGCATCCCCTGGTCGCGCTCGGCGTCCATGCTCACCGATCTGCCGCCCGTCTACTACAACATCATCATTCAGGCCCTCATGGAGCCCCGCGTCCAGCAGCAGCTCGAGCGGTGGAAGCGAGACCACGCCGATGACGCCGACGAGGACCGCCGTCGGGCACATCTCAAGCATGCCGACCAAGCGGACTGGGATAACCCGTGGTACTGGGTTTCGCAGATGTTTATCCCGGATTGGCTGCCGCACGCCACCTTTAAGATCCCCAAGCGGTCGATTTCTGCTTGAATGGGATCGTTCCCAAGCTCCTTTACCTCTCTCACATTCACTCCTCACCCAGCCAAGTAACAGCTTTCAAGTAATACCTATTAGTCTTTTCCCTGCGCTCTCCTTTCTCTTTCATTGTTTTTAACCTACGAGACCCTCTATGGTCTCTGTTACTTCTTTGCCTAAAGTCTTGCAAAGGCTGGAGAGCAAGTGTTCATATCTACAGAACAAGTAATGTTTTCCCTAAGGAGTAGACCAGTGGATGGTTTTCTTCTCTCTGGCTAGATCTGCCCCAACCTGATACCGAGGAAACATTGCAACTACAACCAAACCATGATACACCATTTGACAGGACAGTATAGACACTTGTTCATATTTTGCTACCAGGGGAAGGGGTTTTGACACAGTACTGGCGGTTCATGTCTACATTGTTGCTTAGATACCTTTACGAAATTTATCATGCTTGACGATTGATGTTCTATAAACTCTTTTGCGATGAGGGTTTTACTTGTGGTATTCTTCTCAACTAGTGAAGCAATCTTTCAAACAAGAACTTGCTGACTGGCGCAAATGAACCCTTGCCGTCTGTCCTTGCCTCCATTCCAAGTATATCATCTGCACAACCCGGTGTGCGATTGCGCCCAGCTCTATCTATAAGCGAAGAAACAGTACCGTAGCCAGCCCGTCGTGTCGTGGTCTCGCCGACACGTTGCAGTCTCCAAACCAAGCTGCTACCGCGGCATATCCAACGATATCAGATCCCCTAGTATAAATCACATGTGCCCGCCCATACGACCTCTCTGCCCAACCCGAATCCAATAAACCGAGATGGCGGCAGGAAAAACAAAGTCCAAGAGTGTTGGCACTGTGAAAGCAGATCCACCGTTTCCGCCATCCCAAGAACAAACTCAACCATAACACCCCAGAAGCGTCCAACGCACTCGTTCCTGGAAATATCACCATCGTGGCGCAAGCTTCGGGGGGTCTATTACTGTGCTAGGCTCGGTCTTGGGGACCAATCCGGACGGCGACCTCAACCAGTCGGGAGTCGACTTGCCAAAAATCTTCTTTCGTGGGCAGGCTTTTACCAGTTGAGCATCCCACTCGCTCATTTCCGGCCACTCCTCGTCAGCGGTGATAGCTTCAGCCAGTGGGCTTCCCTCGCCGTGGCTGCGCATGATGCAAGTGATGTCCCCGTCATTTTCCCTCATTCGATAGCGCTGTTCTCGGCGGTTCGATTTATCGGCGGCGGCTATCAAACTCTCATTCAGGTACGAGCGGAAGCGCGAGATTGGTTGAATATACGTCTCTAGCTCAAGTAATTGGTCCAAGGACACTGGGTGACTTCCTGAATGCTCGACGTGGAGGTAGTCCACACGATTCTGCGTTGTGGACGGCTGCAACTCAAATAGTCGAGGGTCAATCGGCATGTCTGATGCAGACGTTTCGGACGCCTGGTTAGTCCTAAACTCGCCACAGGCAAAGGCGTCCAGCTGGTCTAAGTAGATCTGAAGCTGTGACGGGAACGACTGGGACCATGGAGTGAGGAGAGGATGCGTTTTGTCCATAGCGTTGCCGGTTAGATCGAGTGCTTTGTTGTCCAGCCCAAGCTGGGACGTCTCTGAATCGCTGGAGTCCCATTCCATGCAATCTCCGCATGAGCTTCCGCCTTGGCACTGATCATGCGGCTGGGCCTCATGACCAAATGACGACGTATTGGAATCTGATGGCAGTGTAGCAGAAAGAAATTCGAGGTGTTGAAAGGGATCAGAAGAGTCAGATGCGTCGCACAGAACCTTGAACCAGCTATCATGAACGTCGTGGGCGCACTCCATCTCTTCATCCGCATGAGTCGAATCCCCAAAAATCATGTCCATCAGCGAAGGTGATTCCGGGCGAACAACCTCGGGTAGGAAGCCTCCATCGCGTTTCTCCCACAAGCAAGTCAAATCCTCCACCTCGTTAGACGATGGTCTAGGCAATGGAATGTGTAAAGCTAATTCAGCGACGGAGTCTGGGGAAGCATAGGCAACTGCGCGCTGACGAAGGTATTTGAGCGCACCCAGCGCCGCTTCCGCTTTGTCAATGAGGATAAAACGAACCTCGGACGATATTTTGGCCGTATCTGGTCTCGTCTGATCCAATGCCATCCTGGTGAAGCGGAATCCTGGTCGAATCGATCACCACCTACCAAGTGGCGCAATGTATCTTGGGGGACCGCACCCACGCAGAAGTATCAAACCGCTTTGGTAGCAGTAACAGATACAGAAAGATTAGGGAGAAAATCGAAAAGCAAAGAAGTGAGGCAGAAGCAGAGGAAAGGCAGTGGCTGGGTGACAGAATTGATCGTGGCTAACGAGAAGGATAGCAGAGCGGAAGAGAGGCTAAGGTGCAAGACTATGAGAGTGGTTTAAGAAGAGAAGAATTGAAGTTGAACAATTTGAAAGCGGAGAAGAATAGAGACCAGAACCCTTCGCGAAGAGGAGCCTGAGTCACTGCAGTCTTCACTGCGCAGGCCTGGCAGCCAACCACCTCGGTCCGCGGGAGCACCGTGTTCATTTACCCGCCACGGCAGTTCACCACAGCTGTCTTTTCGTAAAAAATGTCCTATCAAGGTCGGGTCTCATGGCGGTCGAGAGATGATCTTGGATTCATTTGCCGGCCGAAGCGTGTGTGGGTGGCCCGGCAACAGGTAAGACAGGACGATGTTCTACAGAATGTCTCACGAGGCGTTATAAGGTAAGGTAGAGAAACAAGGGAGAACTCTCCTAGAAGCCATGAAGTTGATGACGGGATAGCTGCTGGAAGGTTTAAAGATGTTGATGCCTGGAGGTCGTTGGATCTTGAAAGAATCACGTGGAGCCTCTTGTTGGGAGGTGAGTGATGGTTTCCTCGAAACATTCGATGGTGCCTTCTTCCGACAGCAGCAACTCGGTAAAAGAAGAGCTTGTTTAAGTCACGGTCCTTCCGAATTGTCTTGGTTGGTACCCTAAGCAAACGTGCTCGATGCGCAACAGCGAATAACCTCGATTCACCTCCATCATCAACCACCTCTTCACCTTCCACTCATAAAAGAGACAGGCAAGAAACTCACCCGTGACCGTAGGTAGGCCAACTAAAACGTTCGCCATGGACCTGTGCCAGGATCTTCCAAACTTTGCAAGGCATAATCTTCAATCCGTGGTGTGCATGCTCGAGCGAAAAAAGATGCAGGAGAGTCTCTGCATATTTCGAAACTGGTTGAATGTCATACCTGTATTCATCAAAAATCATAATCTGTTCATAAGCGAGTAAAGCCCGGACCCGTCCATCCTTTTCAATGGCTCTTTCCTAAACAGAATCCAACGCAAACGCCCATAATCCCTTTGGTATCTCGAAAAAAGAAAACATCATTACGTCTTCTCCTACCCCCGAGCCTGCGCCGTCACAGCACCTACGGCCAGAATCTCGATCCTTCCTGCATACAAATTCATCAAGTGGCATACGGGGTCGCCCCAGATGACACCGCGCAGCTGCTCCTCGCGGCACGTCACTGCCACCACGCCCTCGGCCAGACGCTCCCGCACCGTCTTGCAGTCGTGCGGCTTAGCGTAGGGATCGCCTGAGCGCAGCACTACGATGCGCCCGGCATTGCTGAGCGTGCCTGGCGGTACTTTCCAGGCGGGTTTGTAAGATGTTGATGATGACGACGACGACGGGGTTGAGGAGGCTTTGAGCATGGCTTTGGAGGCTTTGGAGCGCAGGTTGGACATGGAGGACTGAGGCTTGGATTTCTTCGAACTGCTGCTGCTGCTGCTGTTGCTCTTCTTGTCTTTGGAGCTTTTGGATGATGATGAAATGCTTGGGACCGGCGCCGATAAGAGTTCAAGTAGACTTCTTACGTACGCCTTGTCCGCCCTGGCAACCGGGTCTCCCTCGTTGAGGATGCTCATGAATATGCTTTTGCGCAACTCTGGCTTATTGGGCTTCAGCAGCGGCAGCAAGCTCACGGGTGGCGCACCAAACGTTACACAGTGCACTCGCTTGAAGCACCCCGTCAACGTCGTAAGCTCGCTCCTGGTCTGCACCGACAGCATGTGCGAATACAGCAAAGCGGCCACCGCCCCGCCCGCCGAATGTCCTGTGATGAGCAGGCTGTAAGCCGCTCGGCCGGGATTCTCCTGGAGCATCTGCCTTAGTCTACTGGCCACGGGCTTGACCATGCGGCGCGCGACGGATAGGAACCCGGCATGGCAAAGGTTGCCTGGGTCGTCGAGGAAGTTGCCAGGGCTGGTGGGTTCGGTATTGAGGTTGACGGCCCAGTCCATGAAGGAGGAGGTGCCGCGGATGGCGAAGACGATGGTGTTCATGTGGTCCATGGGCACCGACTTGATGCACATGGCCTTGGTGCCGCTGAACCAGTCGGCCGAGACGTGGGCTTCGCTCTCGGCGCCCTTGGGGGTGTCGTAGACGCGCTGCGAGTACTGTGCTGCGAGGCAAAGGAGCGGCCAAGTAGGAATATAGCTGGAGCTTGTTAGCAACATAACCGACCGTCCACAAGGGCGCAACGTACAGAGCAAGCCTAGGCAGGTCTCGGGGCAGTTTGGAGTTGGCGTAATGCTCGACTTTGGAGAAGTAGTTGCCCGTTACAACAGACGCAGCCACATTTCCCGATGAATGCGATTTGGACTTCTTATCTGTCGGTTTCCTCGATGAAGTCTTTCCCGAGAGGCCCCTTTCCGAAACCATCGGCAAGTCCGCCGTCGACTCGTTGGCCGGGTTAGGCGTAGACTGGTAGGAGAAAAGGTCTTTTTCGTTTCCACGCAGTTTCTCGCCATCGATCATAGTCATCAGGTTGCCAAAACGCTGGAAAATGTCGTCACACGCCGACGTCGACGATGTAGCGAGCTGTGTCGCGCTGTGCCACGCGGCGCGACTGTCCTCGCAGAACTGCGGCATCGGGATGACATCCTTGGCCAAATCTACCATGGAGCCTGCGAAGTGTCCTAGCCGAGCCTGCGAGGTTTGAGGATGAAGACGTTGCTGGTGAGGAGGGTTTAGGTGCGGTTGCGAGCCCATGTAGTAGTGGTTGTTTACAACGACCTGCTGCTGCGGCGGCGGGGTCCAGTTCTGGGCGGGAGAAGGATAGCCAGCGGGTTGGAAATGCGGCTGGGAGTGACTGACGGGATGGAAATTGGAGGCCGGCTGGTAGTATGCGTGATGTTGCGAAGGCGACGATGCAGCTGGAGCACGCTGGAGCGGCATGTGCGAGGGTCGTTGATGGATGAGGTCATGCGACGACGCCGAGTAGCCATTCCTGAAGTTGTTATTTGGCGGAGGAGCTGGCGGCCCGGCAATACGATGATGATTCTGCTGAGGCTGTGGCTGGGGCTGGCCGTTACCAATGCAGCTTGGTGACTTCTTCACCTTGTTTCTCGAGAAGAAGCCCATGATGCTGGCGCATGTGTAGGGTCAGGATCAGTCACGCACAAGCAGGCAGGTAGACACGCGGCGGTGATCTGGCATGTTTCCGGCCCGTCCTTGGTCAATCACACCGGAAACAAAGACAGGGTCAAGGTCACAACGTGTTGCGAGGGAGAAAAAGGATAAAGAAAACATTGCGGCCGAGGCTCTGGTTAAAGCTCCTCCTTGATCCTCCTATAACAATCGCACCAAACGGTGGACATGAGTGGGACTGGATGGACCGAGTCTCGCGGGGTGGAGGCAGTGCCACAGCGCCTAGCAGCAGCACAACCACCCCTGTCGATACCGCTGTTCGCCGCTGCGATTCGCCGGCCGCTGCTCCCACCATCGGCTGTGCGAAGAGGCACCAGGCCAATTCGGTGTCTTGGCCACCCACCATCGACTCGTGATAGGACGGGCGAAGGTTCCCCTTTGTTGCGGGCTCAAGTGAGAAAGCAATAGCAAAAGAGGGGAATTTGCATGAAGCCGTCTGCTCGGCACGTGGATGCTGCCTCGTTCTGCATGCTGCCGGCGAGGCAGATAGGACGCCTTATCAAAGCCTCTACTCGGGACGAGGAGGTGGCTGACGCCCGGTTTGGCATCCTGACTACAGGGCAAGGCATGAGTGCGTGAAAGAACGGGTGCTACAGCGCGGGCAGCCAGGAACCTGCGTTAGGATACGCCACTTCCGTGGTCATGGTAGGGTGATCGACGGTCCATGCTTGTCTGAGCCCCAGCGCCCCGTCATACAATCCTAGGGCAACGCCAAAGTGATGTTTCGAAGCCGTCATACACCGGTGTCCCACTGCCTCGATGGCTTTGCAGCCGGGTTGTTCGTGCCGCCTTCGCAGTCATGAGTTCGTGAAGCAGAATACAAACAGGCTTTCGTAGCAGAGTCACTGTCCTTCACTTGGGTTTTGGGAGCGACGAATCATGGCCGCATCCTGTCGGCACCCGGTTCCAGTGTAACGAGTGCGGGACGGACTAGTTGGATGTCCCCGATATAGCAACAGCGGTTGCTCTCGGCTTCCAGCATAATGTTGGTCAGGCGCCGCCTGCGGTGATCCCCTCTTGGCTGTGTATTTCTACGAGTGCGCGCCAAGCCGGGATCATTCCTCGTAGATTGAAACATTGCGAAGGAACTAGGCCCGTAGTGCATGAACTTCGTCCTAGGCGAAGTTCTGTGAAGGCACCCTTGTAGACTGTAGCGGGTGTTGAAGTGTGTGGTGTTGGAGAAGTAGTGTGGCTGTTGGACTAGTGGTAAATATTCCACTAGTCTCTTGGTCGTTAAACTTTTAACATTCACAAGTGGGAAAGTGCTCTTGCTGCTGTTAGTCAATAACCAGAAATGATGACCTCGGTGTGACGATCGGATGTGAAATTGTGATGCTTCTAAGATCAACACCAACTGCTATTGCAACACTCAATTCCTTTTCAGTCCAGATAATTTATGTGCAATTATTCCACGTGTCCTGCCCTAGAATAATAGGATTGGAGCCCGTCTTGTCCCCCACTCTCGGGTAACTGCCATGACCAACACTTCGTCACGGCTCATGAACTGAGCACAACACTGCTGTATCTGACCCAACGCCCTACGGTCAAAGGTCCCGCCGTCAGATTGACGGTGTGCTGCTTGTACTAGACGCGATATTCTCCCTCGGTCTGGGCCAGTCGACTTCGCCATGGATGGCGGAAGTGGTGACCACGGTGAACCTCGCTCCATTCATGATGATGACGACATGCGCGACAGGCCAGACGAGCCGTTGCTGGGCCGCAGCGATTCGCAAGGTCATGATGCGCAGCGACTCCTGGACAGCAGTGGTGATGGTGCCATAGAGCAGTCTGTTCTTCGAAAGATCGACTGGAGGCTTCTGCCGCTTCTGTTCACAACATACATGCTCAACTTCATGGACAAGACCATTTTGTCTAGCGCAGCCGTGTTCGGCCTGCCTGAAGACACCGTAGGTCTTTGTTCTAGCAAATTCAAGTATGAGGTTTAATCACTTCTAGAATCTCCAAGGACAGCAGTACAGTTGGGTCGGAAGTATCTTCTACGTCGGCTATCTTCTCTGGGAATACCCAACGACACTGCTCATCACCAAACTTCCCGTCGGCAAGTATCTGGCCGTCAACACTCTCTTCTGGGGATGTGTTGTCACCTTCACGGCGGGATGCACCAACTTCGCCAGCCTCTTTGCCGCGAGGTTCCTCCTTGGCGTGGCCGAAGCTACCATCACACCTGGCTTCATGTTCCTGACGTCGACCTGGTACACCCGCGATGAGATGCCCATGCGTGTGGCGATTTGGTTCTCGGGCAACTCTGTGGGTGGCTTGCTGTCTAGCCTCTTCGCTTACGCCATCGGCCATGTACACGACGACCTGCATCCGTGGCGCTGGATGTACATCATTCTTGGCACCGCGACCTTCTCTTGGGCCTTGCCTTTGCTCATCTTGCTTCCTGACTCGGTTTCCAAGGCGCGGTTTCTTACCGCCGAGGAACGCAAAGTTGCCGCCAGACGAGTCGTTGTAGCCGGGACAGGCAGCACTGAGATATCCAATTGGCAGTGGGACCAGGTTCGTGAATGCCTCGTTGACCCGAAGAGCTGGCTCATCTTGTCCATCGAGCTGCTCACTCAAATACCAAACGGCGGCACCCAAATTTTTGCCAACATCGTTATCGAGTCATTCGGGTTCACCGCATTACAAACCACCCTCATAAACATCCCCTACTCTCTTCTCTCGGCCGGAGTTATCTACGGGACGGGTTACCTTGCCGGTCACTACCGCAACCTTAACTGTCTGCTCGTCATCGCAGTGGTTGTTCCTTGTGTGACTGGAGCGGCCGTCATCTACAATCGCAGATATGTCCCACACAGCTTGCACCTTCTGGCCTATTTCTTCCTCTTGACGGGGCCAGCGGCGATGCCTTTGATCATGTCACTCGTCCAGTCAAATTACCGTGGCGTCGCAAAGAAGATGACGATAACGGCCCTGCTATTCATAACGTACTGCGTGGGCAATATTCTAGGCCCCCATCTTTTTCGCAAATCGGAGGCGCCGACCTATGACACTGCTTTCGCGACGATTGTGGTTTGCTATGTCTCGGTGATTGCATTGGCCATACTACTGAGGGTCTACCTTGAATGGATGAATGTGAAACGTGATAGGGAGCAAAGGTTGCAGATTAGCGATGCAGTTGCTGGAGGGTTACTGTTTGAGCGTAATGTTGAGGATCAGGCGGGTAATGACGCGCCGTCTGATATTCCGCCATGTTCCGGCTTGGATACAACAGACTGGCAAACAGCTGGATTCAGATATCGTTTGTAGGCTCACGTCAATGGAGAGCAAGCAAAGCCCCAACTCTTCTCAAGGGTCAGACTAAGGTGGAAGCGCTGTTGCCCTGAGCTAACCGCTTCAGGTAAATGGTACTTAAATACTGCCCGGGCCATCCATTTTCCGCTCGGCTGGACTCGACCAGATTTAGAGAAGCTTAATTTATTGCACCCTAGCATCTTTTTAGTCGTGCAACTTCGCCTGCGCATCATCCAAGAAACTTACTACGGAAACAAAATGTCGTGGAGAAACCAAGGCATCACGGGGTCGAACAACATCCCTCTTGGGAAGTCACGTCGCTTCGGAGGCGATGACGAGGCTCCCAATGGCTTTGTCGATCGCGACGTTGACCGTGATCTCAAGCGAGGCCGCGATCCGGAGCCCAGAACTGAGGCGGATGGCCCTCGACGCCGCAAGAAGCGCAACCGATGGGGCGATGTCTCGGAGAACAAGGCCGCTGGCCTTATGGGGCTGCCTACGGCTATTCTCTCCAACATGACCAGCGAACAGCTCGAGGCATACACCCTCCATCTCCGAATCGAGGAAATCAGCCAGAAGCTGCGCATCGACGACGTTGTGCCTGCTGATGGAGATAGGTACGTCCTCCATGCTTGAGCCGTACAAACCCAGCTAACCTTTCAGATCGCCCTCGCCTCCTCCCCAGTACGACAACCATGGCCGACGTATCAACACTCGTGAATACCGTTACCGCAAGCGACTCGAAGACGAACGCCACAAGCTCATCGAAAAGGCGATGAAGACCATCCCCAACTACCATCCGCCGCAGGACTATCGTAGACCTACCAAGACGCAGGAGAAGGTCTATGTGCCCGTCAACGACTACCCGGAAATTAACTTCAGTATGATTGCTAACCCTCCTAACCTTAACCTTTGTTCTCTCCTTTCCCCCCGTTTGGAGTTTGGCCAGAGGCACACCCGCACCGTAACGGTGTGATGAGTGGCCCTGGTCTTCGTCGAACTAACACTTCCCGCCGTTCCATTGACCATCAAGATATACTGACACCTAGCTCTCCCTATGAAGTTGGCTTACTTATCGGACCCCGTGGTAACACGCTCAAGAAGATGGAGACTGAATCAGGCGCCAAGATTGCCATTCGAGGCAAAGGCTCCGTCAAGGAAGGAAAGGGCCGCTCCGACGCGGCACACTCCAGCAACCAGGAAGAGGACCTTCACTGTCTCATCATGGCTGATACCGAGGAAAAGGTCAACAAGGCTAAACAGCTGATTCACAATGTTATCGAGACTGTAAGTTGCGCCGTAACCCTTGGCATCCACGACGCGCTAACATGCCTGCAGGCTGCCTCTATCCCTGAAGGGCAGAACGAGCTCAAACGCAACCAGCTGCGTGAGCTTGCCGCACTCAACGGTACTCTGCGTGACGACGAGAACCAAGCCTGTCAGAATTGCGGTAAGATTGGCCATCGCAAGTATGACTGTCCCGAGCGACAGAACTACACTGCCAGCATTATTTGCCGTGTCTGTGGCAACGCCGGACACATGGCACGTGACTGTCCCGATAGGCAGAAGGGTACAAACTGGCGCAACGATGGTCCAGGTGGTCGTCCCAATGGCAGAATTGGAGGCGGCGACGCTGTTGACCGTGAGATGGAGGTAAGTCGCGCATTTGATACTATACAAGACCAGCCGCTAATCGCCGCGCAGCAACTCATGCAAGAACTCGGAGGAGGCTCTGCGCCAGCGCAGATCGAGGCCGCTCCAGGGTCGTTTAATAACGGTAACGACAATGCGAAGCCTTGGCAGCGCGGACCAACTGGCGGCCCAGCTCCTTGGCGCAGCCGTAACAGAGACGAGGACGGAGGTGGTGGCGGTGGCGGTGGCGGTGGCGGCGGCGGTCCAGCTCCTTGGGCTCGTGACCGCAACCGTGGCCACGATAACTACGGCGGCGACAGCTACCAGGGACAGGGCTACGGCGGCCAGTCATCGGGCGGTGCGGCTCCATGGCAACAGCAGGCTCCTGGCACCCAACAGGGAGGCTACCCCGGATATCCTGGCTACGGAGGCTACGGCGGAGCACCTGGGATGGGTGCGCCGCCTGGGCTTCCTCAGGCTCCCGGCGCTGGACTTCCTGCTCCTCCTGGCCTCGGCGGGATTAACGCGCTCATCCAGCAGTACGCCGGTGCAGTTCCGCCTCCGCCTCCTCCGGCTGGGGATGTCCCTCCTCCCCCTCCACCTCCCCCTCCTCCTAGCGACCAGCCTCCGCCACCTCCCCCTGGTGCGTAGATGCGAGAGCGGAACTAACATTGGCATTTTGCTGTGGATTTGCTTGAATGGGTGGTTTATTGACACACAGGGGCTTGAGATTTGGACAACTTACCTCGTACCAGGAGCGAAGCAAGGCTTGCGATGCAGCACGGATCGATATTTCGAATCCATTGTCTAACCGCAGGACTTCGAGAGCAAGGGACGGAACTGTAAACGAGCATTTCAAGCTCACATTAGCTATACACGCGCTAGGGTGAGCCGACGAGGGCGAACTAATCAGTGAAGCAGTGTAAATGCGGTTGAATCGTTATTTAGAGGAAATGAGCAGTCATCTGACATGGAGTGCCTGACTACTGGTGTTGCTGGTAAGAGACTTAACCAAGCCGTGTAGAAGCAAGACGCCGGTCTTGCTTGAGCTCCACAAGACCTCGCTAGTTGCGTGCACCAGCCATCTGCAGCTGGCTGCATCAAGCGTCTTGCTGCACGAAATGTCATGCGCAGCGTCCGCATACTTAGCGTCCAGTTTCGGAGCTTGGACCCATGCGATGCCAAGACTGAAGCCTAGGAACCTGGAGAAGGTGCCTAAACACGGTCTCGTGGATGTGCGATGGAGCTCAAGGTGTGTGCGTGTATGTTCTATCATAAAGAGGTCCTAGATGAGATATGTGAGACTGAAGAATCATCTCCATGCCAATGCTTAGCGGAACGCGCCCGGAGCTTAATAAGAACAAAAAAACAAGGCACTGCACCCATGGGCGAGACCAGCTAGGCTAGCTTGAGGATGCACCTTCCATGTGTGGTGGCATCATCGCCCGCGTGGTGGGGGCAGGCATAACCCACCTCGTACAGCCAACTACCTCGACCTGGATCCTCGACCATCCACTCCTACGGTTGGGGAACCAACAACTGCCTTGAACCTCTGTCGAGCCTTGCTTGGCCTCCTTAACCCCCCTCGCTTGCATCCCGTAACGTTAATCCGTCGTCGTTCGAAGCCGTTCGTTGCTCGAGTAGAGACCAACGGCATCTCCAGAATGACCTGGTAGAACACCAAGCTTCGACCCTGTGAACAACCGGGCACCTAGGCGACGCCTTCTGCCGGCTGGACTCTGCGGGACACGCCGCTGGCTATATATTCACCTCTACCTCGTTCGACGCGCCATGACGTCCCTCAACCCATTCGCCTTCCGGGCCAGCCCCGTCACCTTCTGGACCACGGCTGTCTACCTCGCCCTCTTCATCACGCTCGTCTACATCCACGAGACAGTCCCTCCAGCCCCGAGCGACGCTGGCAACTCTCACGGAGTCAACCTGACCGAAGCCTGGCTTGACCTACAAAACATCACCAGTGCCTTCCACCCCTATAACAGCCACGCGAACGACGTCGTCCGGGATTACTACCTGACTCGATCCCAGGCCATCCTGCGGCGCAATGGCATTCCCTTTACCGTCCAGGACCTTTCGAGCGATGCCCAGCTAGAGCTGTACGTAGTCTCTCGCGAAATATATCCTCGGATACTGACATGATAGTACGTAGCTCCAGCATAGAATCCGCCACGAACGGGTCCGACCAAGCGACGCGTCCGCGCGGTGTCACCGTATTCAACGACAACATCTCCAATGGCACCTGGATGTACAACCCCCTCAAGGTGGCAACAAGCAACATCTCGCCGGCTCCTGCACGAGGCCAATACTTCGAGGGGAACAACCTGTACTTGTACATACACGGAAAAGACGATCCTCAAGGCGACTGGTGGACGTCGCAATCGCCCTACAAGAAGGCTCGGAGCAAAGGTGCCGTTCTCGTCAACTGCCATATTGACTCGTAAGTTATTGATCACGGACTTAAAATATGGCTGCTGACGGCAATAGGGTATCTACCGGCTATGGTGCTACCGATGACGGCATGTCTTGTGTATCGTTGCTTCAGTTACTAAACCACTTCACGACCGAGGACCGTCAGCCCAAACACGGCATCGTTTTGCTGTTCAACAATGCCGAAGAGGATGGGCTTTTTGGTGCACGTGCATTTGGGTACAGTCCTCTCCTCCAGTTCATCCACACGTTTGTCAACCTCGAGGGCGCTGGAGCTGGAGGCCGCGCCTTGCTTTTCAGGACAACCGATCTGGAGGCAGCACAAGCCTACTCCGGCACGCCACATCCGTTTGGAACTGTAGCCGCCGCCAATGCGTACAAGCTAGGCCTCATCAAGAGCGGTACCGACTACGAGGTCTTTTACGATATCTACGGTCAGCGTGGACTTGACATTGCTTTCTACGCTCCCCGGGCTCGCTATCACACGGAAGAGGACGACACAAGGCATGCTTCGACTAGGAGTATCTGGCACATGCTTTCGGCTGCCTTGGCCTCGACGAAGAGGCTGTCGGACGCCACCGGGACAGTCTTTTCTGGAGACCGGTCCGATCGCAATCAGGATCTGGTCCAGAACGGGAGGACAACCGAGGGCGTATGGTTCGATGTTCTCGGTAGCGCTTGGGCCGCGTTCCCGCTTAGAGGGCTGTTCGCGTGGTCCCTGTGCCTTCTTGTCGCCGCGCCCATGGTTCTTTTGGTCGTCACGTTCTTGCTAGTCCGCAAAGACAAGTACTACTTCTTCGCTAGGGACATTGGGATTCACTCGGACGTTAAGGACGACCCTGTTCGCATCGGGGGCTGGAGAGGATTTTCTCGGTTTCCGCTGTCTGTAATCTTTGCTGGCGCCCTGACAGTTGGGTCCGCGTTCTTGGTAGCCAAGATCAACCCCCTCATTGTGTACAGCAGCTCATACGTCATCTGGGCCATGTACATATCACTCTTCTACTTTGCCCTTTGGCTCATCATGAGAGGAGCGAGCTTTGTGCGGCCGAGTGCGCTGCAGCGTGGGTTTGTCAACATGTGGCTGTTTGCGCTGGGATGGGGCTTGCAGGTCTTTGCTGCTGTTCTGGAGGACCGCATGCATATTGGCGCTCTTTACTGGGCAGCCTTGTTCCAGTCGGCCATATTCTTGTCGATGCTCATTTCGCTGCTGGAGCTGTTTGGACTGCCTAGTAAGCGTAATTTCGCCAACATGCTTCACGATTCGCATCAAGCGCGGGACCGGGCCGGCATCAGCGGGGACAACACGGGAACCGACGGGTGCAACGACAACGAGGACCAAGACGATGGCAACATTGATGGCCACGGCGATGGCGCCAACAGTGGTCTGGCTACTCCAACCGAGAGGACACCGCTTAGGGCCGGCGAACAGGGATACGGGGCAAACGAGCAGACCACCTTTGCCAGCACGTATAGGCGCACCGCTGCCAACTTGGCCTCTGCCGCGCCCGAGGACGTCCCTGGCAATTTCCCGCCAGACGCACACGAGCAGACATGGTCCGGCCGGCTCCCGAGCTGGCCTTGGATCATCCAGTTCCTGCTTCTCGCGCCGGTGCCCGTGTTCATCCTCGGAAATTTAGGGTTGGTGACGTCGTCGGCGCTCAGTATGACTGGTAGCGATGGCAGCAGCTTCTTGACTCCGCTCCTGGCGCCAGCCGTCATGACGATAATCCTCCTGTTGCCCCTGACGCCCTTTATACACCGCGTTACGCATCATGTTCCAGTGTTCCTGTTTGTTGTCTTTGTCGTCACCCTCATCTACAACCTGGTAGCTTTCCCCTTCTCGAACAGCCATCGATTCAAGTTCAACTTTCAGCAGGTGGTGGACCTCGACGAGGGCACCAACGTGGTGACTCTGTCAGGCATTGAGAAACATGTTCGGGATATCATCAGCGCCATTCCGTCCGCGGCGGGTCAGGATATCAAGTGCACTCCGACCCAAGGTCGCACGCTCATGGACTGCTCCTACGATGCTTCTACTCTCCCACCACATCTTGTCAAGAACAAGACAGTTCAGGATCTGATCAACGTTACGACCTCGACGACGGGCGATGGAAAGACGGCTGAGATTCTGGTGGACGCCTTGGACACCAGACTATGCTACCTGGATATTTCGCAGCCGATTTTTGGTTTCTCAGTTGAGGGGGGTGGCCCGATGGACCCGCGGTTCGGGGCGTTCCCGCAGGAGGGACTGCATCATATTGACCTCTGGCGTCGCAGCTGGGAAGGCGCCTGGAACGTGACGTTGCAGCTCACCGACAAGAGTTCCTCGTCAGCCCTTGTTGAAGCTCGCCCTGAAGAGAGCTTCAGCACTGACGAGCTCAAGGCTCGGGCTGAGGGCAAATCTTCTCTGGACGCCCGCGCCGATCCGCTCAGGGTCAAGGTGCGATGTGCATGGAGCGACGCGAACAGGCCAAAGACAATCCCCGCACTTACAGAACTGAAGAAGTACATGCCTACCTGGGCTGTCGTAACGAAGAAGGCTCCAGGTCTGGTGGAGGTGCACAAGACGTATACTGTCTAAGCGAGGGCAGGTGGTTTAACAGGATTTGGGGTGCTGGAAGAGCGGCCACTGCCATGATGGGTGCTTCAATCGCTGGCGTTTAGGGTTGGTTGGCTGTTGAGCATTGTCAGGGAATTGGAACTGAGATTGCAGGGTATAGTATCGCGAAGCAACGGGTGCGCATGTATTGATTACTCGTAAACCTAAGAGACTCCAGTATTGGTTAGCACTGCTTGACGAGGGTGTTGATGTGAATTTGCCGGGCGGCTTCTATGATGTGATGATGTAGTGCTTGGGAGCTCACTTGACGAACCGTTGATGATGCGAGTGAGGAACTGGGCAGAGTTGATGATCTCATAAGCAAGGCTTGGTTAAATTGTTTGTGGATTGTGGTGTTTATGGGCTTCTCCGCAAAGAGGGGCCTCTGCAGCCCTGTTCACGGTATACGCAGCCACACTTCATCCTTGGTTGATTACCTGGGGTATACCCGCTGCTGGTTTCACATGTCGAAAGCCTCTGTGATCCTCAACTACCAAGGCACCGCTTTCCCCAATCCTCCTACATCGGCAACTGTCCAGCCCAACCTAGCATTGATCGTGAGGTGAACCATGCCGGCGATCCTGAACCTCCCCTCCCCGCACTCGCGCACTGCGCGGAAGCACACGCTCATGTACTTCATCTGCGGCAACCCGGGGGTCATCTCCTTCTACGAGCACTTCTTCGACTGCCTCCGCGGGCTGCTCGACTCGGTCGAGTCGAGCTCCGCGACAGGCACGGCGTACCACCTCTACGGGCGCAGCCTGCTGGGGTTCGAGGACGACGAGCACCCGCCCTTCACGGCGGAGAACCAGCCGTGGGACGTGGAGGGGCAGGTCCAGGGAGTGTACGAGCACGTGGCGTCGTTGAGGACGGACAAGGGCGAGAGGTATGATGCGGTGGTGCTGATGGGACACTCGGTGGGGACGTTCATCGCGGTCGAGGTGTTCCACAGGCATCTGAGGGATCCGGGGAGGGCGCCCGGGTTGAGGCTGGAGCGTGGGTTTCTGCTGTTTCCGACGGTGACGCACATCGCCAAATCGCCCAGCGGGCGCATGGTCACGCTGCTCCAGCGCCTGCCCTTCTTCACGCTCTACGCGCAGCAAATCGCCGCGCTGCTCCTCTCCCTCCTCTCGAGCTCCTTCCTCGCGTGGTACTTTACACGCATCGGCGGCTTCACGCCGGCGACGGCCCGCACGTGCGCCCGGTGGCTCAAGAGCCGGGACGGCGTGCGGCAGAGCATACACATGGGGCTGGACGAGATGCGGGTGATTGGGGAGGAGAAGTGGGAGGAGGAGCTGTGGGAAGCGACGGAGGAGGGCGGGGCGAGGTTTTACATGTTCTACGGGCGCGAGGATCACTGGGTGGCGGGGGAGATGAGGGATGCGTTCATCGGGAGGAGGAGGGTGGGAGGAGGGACGAGGATTGTGGTTGACGAGGGGGATATCGGGCATGCGTTTTCGGTCAAGGAGGGTAAGTCTTGCTCCGTTGGTGATGGTTGGCGGTGGGAGGGTTGAGTGCGAGGATGCTAATGCGGTGGTGTAGATGACAGCTGGGCGGTTGCGAGGAGGGTGGCGAGCTGGGTCGACGAGATGGAGCAGAGTGCTGTGCGGGAGAAGTGAGTACTGGACTCGGCACGATCGACTGCGGGAAGAGTCTCGACGTTTTGAGTCGTTGAGCCGTTCTGCACGGCTGCATCAAGCATCCTACGAACCAGTAACCGGCCACTCTTGCTTCTTGTACGAATAGAAGGGGACCGACATGGAGAAGGGTACACGGCACATCGACAACGGAACGCCGTGGACTGCTACACCATGCCTCAAGAACTGATAGGAGACAGGAAACAAGCTGACTGACATTGGGGAGAATAATGGTCTGATGGGATGGGAGAGATTTGTTCGTGCTAGTCCAGCTATGTTGTTTGATGCACGCTGTCTTTGAACCCGGAGCTTTAACACATGCATATTCAATAGTCAACCTGGTCGAATTATCACGATTTGGAGTACATGAGGCTTGTCGACCGAGCACAGTAACCGACGCCGTGTCGATGGTGTAGGCTCTGCGGCTGTGCTTGATCCCAAAGCTCACTTGATATCAGTACTCCGATTGCACAACCCCGAGATGTATTGCTAGACATGACGATTGGGGGGTGGACGCTGCGCTCCATTGCCCATGGTTGCGGTGTCGGACCACGAGAAGTTGGCAACTCTTCAGCTAGCACAATTCGCTGACAGCTGAACCGTCTTAGTGTTCGAGATGGCAGCTCGGGACGTCTGTAGTCGGCCCTACTGCCACGGGGCTTGAAGGCGTGGTGGGGTTCAAGGCGGAGTCGGACGCCGACTGATGGTGATGCAGAATTGGCGCAGCATCTTATTTTTTTATTTTTTTTTTATTCTCCTTGTCGTACCTCTTCAGACCTATTTAGTTGTTGGAATTTCCCGAGTACGAGACGTTGGCATTAATTATGGCTGGGAAAACGTACAATGTCGGCGTCGTCGGATACGGGTGAGTCGTCGCCTAATCGTGCCAGCATCATGAATGCCCCCCTCTGACATGGGAGCAGCATGTCGGCCAAGATCTTCCAGATCCCCTTCATCAAGACAACGCCCCAGTTCAAGCTGTACAGCATCGTCCAGCGCAGCCCCAAAGACGGCGACTCGGCCCCCCAGGACTACCCGGACATCAAGCACTACACCGACGCCAACGAGCTCATCGCCGACCCCGCCGTCGACGTGGTCGTCATCAGCACCCCTCCCCCCACCCACTTCCCCCTGACCAAGGCCGCGCTCGAGGCCGGCAAGCACGTCCTCACCGAGAAGCCCTTTGTGCCCAGCTCGGCGCAGGCCGACGAGCTCATCGCCCTCGCCAAGGAGAGGAACCGCCTCATCTGCGTGTACCAGAACCGCCGCTGGGACACGGACTTCCTGCTCGTCAAGCACCTCGTGTCCGAGGGGACCCTGGGGCGCGTGGTCGAGTTCAACACGCACTTCGACAGGTTCCGCCCCGTCGCGCCGACCACGTGGAAGGGCCAGCTGGACGTCAGCCAGGGCGGCACCGCGCTCTTCGATCTGGGGACGCACCTGATCGACCAGGTGTACACGCTCTTCGGCCTGCCGCAGGCCGTCCACGGGCGGCTGCTCAACCAGCGCGAGGGCCGCGCCGAGCTGACGAGCCCGGACAGCGTGTCCGCCGAGCTGACGTACCCCAACGGCATGCTCGTCAACGTCAAGATCGGCATCCTCAGCGTCGAGGCCCCGCAGCCGCGCTTCTGGGTCCGCGGCACCAAGGGCAGCTTCGCCAAGACGGGGCTCGACAACCAGGAGGACCAGCTCAAGGCGGGCACGGCGCCGACGGCCGACGGCTTCGGCGTCGACGACCCCGAGAGCATGCGGCTGACCCTGGCGGCCGAGGACGGCACCTTCAGCCGGGCCCCCGTGCCGGCGCGCGCCCCCGAGACGTACAAGGCCTTCTACGCGGCGTTTGGCAGGGCCGTGGAGAGTGGGCGCGAGGAGGATGTGCCGGTCAAGGCGGCCGAGGCGAGGGATGTGTTGCGTATCATTGAGGCCGTGGCCGAGAGCGCGAGGACGGGCAAGGATGTTACCTTGGCGTAGGTGTCTGTAGCTAATGTACTGCCAAGAATCTTCAGACCGCGTCAGTAAGTAGGTATTCAAGGTATTCAGGCATCCTGTGAGAGCTGGATCCTCGCATATCGTGGTTGTGCACTCTGGCAGTGGACGACGGCGCATGCTCACAAGGAAGGTGCCAGTGAAGTCGTCGCGTGTTCATAAGGAAGGACCTTCCTCAATTCTCCATCATGAACCAAAACTTCAACCCCCTCATCTTTCCCTCCCCTTCCATCACTCGCCCATCGGAGCCACGTAACGAAACCCATCCACAGCCGCTGGTCCTCCGAGCTCGCCGTCATGGTCGACTACTTCAGCTACCGGCCGCACAGCGAGCCCAGCACATCAGGGACGCCCTTGGACGGCCCGCGTAGCCACGTCTCCTCCTTCCGGAGCAGCCTCTTCTTCGACGTCCCCCTCTCCGGCTCCGAGTCGGACAGCGCCACCAACACCGCGTCTACCTGGTGCGATGACAACCTCGACTTCGACATGGGGTTTGGTCCGTGGAACATGCCCAGCAGTGGCTTTGGCTGGAAGCCCCGGTCGTTGCCCTGGCATGACATGGTTGGCTTCAAGCTCGAATATCTCGTGCGAAACCCAACTGCTCGTAGCCAGAACGACTACTTCCTCAGGAAAAGGGGCTCTCGCGTCAGACTCGTCGTCACCTTCATATTGTCCGTTGTGCACTGTCTTCTGGTGGCCTTTTTCCATAAAGGCATGTCCATTTCATGCTCTAGCCGTGATGGGTTTTCCATGGTTGGCTTTGTCTTCAAGTGGTCGTCTGCAGTCGTTGCGACGCTGGGGTTCTTCATCTTTGCTCAAGGCTACCAAAAGTACACACTGCCACCATTCCAGCGTCACAGACACTGACATGGCCAGCTACCGAGGTCTTCGGGAGAAGCTCTCCAAGCTACAGCAGGGAGCCATCATACTCGCCTTCTCCTTTCTCAAATCCACAAACGCCGATTCGGGTGTGGGCTACACCAAGGCAGATATGCAGCTCATCGTCTAGTACGTAACCTGGACTGTGCTACACGTCTGCTGACAGACTTCAGCGAATGTCTTACTCTGATTGCCGCCTATCCGGTTTGCGTGATTGAGCAGATCCGGGGCAACGCTTGCGAGCCCGCCGTGACCAGATACTGCCAACAGGCCGCCCAGACCCTGCAGCGTCTGAGGAACGGCGGCGACATCTTTCCCGGCGCCGCTGGATGGAAATGCGTGGGCAGTGTCAGCTCCAACGACCGTCACAATTTCGCCGATGTTGAGTACTTCTTTGAAATCTTTTCTTTGCAGCTGCAGATCGAGTTTCGCCGCCAGAAGATGAAGACCAGAGCGCCTGCGCTTGCTTCTCTTCACATCATTCATAACCTTCGCAGCCATTTTGAAAACATTGTAGACCTCGGCAATATTGATGACAGGAAGAGTCCCGTCCTTCGTAAGGTTGACATTGCCCAAGCAGATGTCGTCACTGACCTGGTCCAGGTGACAACATCGACGGCCTTGCTCAGACTGCTCGAGACTGCACCCTGTTCGACTATCGAGATATTGCGCCCCTGCCTCTCCTGTGGTTCATCGATATTGCTGTCCGCATTATTGTCTTGTACCTCCCCATCCACCATTGCTCTTTTATAGTTTCCCTGACCACCTCACGTGGTTCGCTCGACGACCAAGATACAGTTGTGCCCGTTCTCCCAGCCTTCTTCCCCATTTGTGCTGTTGCAGCAGCCTGCACCTTTATCATGATGATGCTCGAGGAGATATGGCGAGGCTGGAATCCTGTCGAGTGTGGGATCAATCCTGTGGCGTATTGCCTGAGCCTGGCGACGGAACTCGACTGTCTGCTCCACGACTTTTATGAGTACGACTCGACGGTGCTGATCAGGAAGCATGCATACATGGGCAAGACTATGTTTGAGAGCGTTTACGAGTCGGATGCGTCGAGCGAAAGGCCGCTGACAGTGTAGCTCGACGTCCAGGGGAACACTTTGCTTCAGTATTCATTTGATGCAGGCTTGGGAAGGCAATGGTTCGAGGTAAATCATCAAAATGGATCATGTTATTCGTCAATCTCAGCTAGTTTCAAGCACCGAGTCCAAATTGGTCAATATTCCCAAGGTATCCTATGAAGCAATTGGGCTTTTCCCCGCAGGCAAAAAAGCAAAATGTCAATCATCAAACACGCTTATTTACAACAGTAGTGACATGCCCACCGCGGCGGACACCATCAAGGCAGCGGCCGTGCTGGACAGTAGACCCGCGGCGGCGCTCTGCACGTCGATGGGCTCGCTGTACATGGTGGGCAGGTAGTCTCCGTGCTCGCTTTCGTCGGTGCTGCCGTCCCAGCAGTACTCGTCGAAGCACTCGGTGCAGGCCTGGGGGATGGTGGTGTTTGTGCGCTCGAAGCTGCGGTGCAGCATGGCGCAGCCGACGCAGACGGGCCAGCGGTCGTCGCGGGTGGCGTTGAGCTGGGTGGCGACGGCCCATCCGTTCTGGACAATGGCGTCGCGCTCGCTCTCGTTGAAGCTCATCTGGAAGGTGGAGACGTTGGAGGTGTAGATGTAGGGGAAGTTGGGGATGTAGACGATGAGGGGGTGCGGCTCGGTCACGTTGGCCGAGTCGCAGCCGAAGAAGGTAGGGCGGGTGTTGAGGCCGAGGTTGACGAAGGAGCGGCGGCTGGGGACGTGGGGGAAGCCGGTGCCCTCGGAGATGGGCTCGAGGGAGCGCTGGTAGGTGGCCACCATGGATTGGCCGTCGGGCCAGGCGGTGTTGGTGTCGGCCGAGGAGTCGACGGCGAAGACGACGTCGACCTCGCGCTCGATGAGCAGCTGGGGGTGCAGGGGGATGTTTTGGAGATCCATGCCGCCGTCGACGAGGGTCAAGCGCCTGGACTCGGCGCTCAGGTTCTCCTCGGGGTTGTAGCCGTAGAAGGGGTTGGGGGTCCAGTCGGCGATGTCGTCGTTGTCGTCGCCGAAGACGCTCAGCACGCTGATGAGGGTCTCGGTAACGAAGTCGGGGACGCCCTCGGGCACGTACTCGTTGTCCTCATCCTCGAGGTAGAGCAGAAACGAGTTGAATAGGCTGGAGCTGGTGCCCATGACGAAGCCGGCGTTGTCGAAGCCGCGGATGCAGTCCTGGTCGTCGGGGATCTCGGCGTCGCTGAAGTTGGAGCCGACGTAGCGCAGGGGCGCGTACCCGTGCAGGGTGGGGTCGGAGGAGCCGAGCTCCCACGGGGAGAACTCGAAGACGGTCGAGTTGACGGAGATGACGGTCTCGGCGGGGTCGCGGCCGAGGGCGACGATGAAGGGCAGCGGGGCGCGGCCGGAGCGGAACTCGTCGTCGTCCTGGATGGAGGAGAAGGTGACGCCTGGGCCGCCGTTGGTGGCGTTGACGAGCTGGTAGGCGAGCATGCGGCCCCAGTAGTCGGTGATGGAGCGCTCGTAGCCGGCGTCGTTCTTGTCGCTGACCGAGTCGAAGACGTCGGTGTAGTAGCCACGGAGGGAGTACTCCTCGGGACCTGGGTGCGGGTGTGGGTTAGCGGGCTGCCCGACGCAGAGGGGAGGAGGGCCAAGCGTCGGACTCACCAGAAAGGATGGACTCCTGGAGCTGCCAGATGTGGCCGGAGCTCATGCTGTCCTGCACCGAGGTGTAGTTGTTGACGTACAGGCTGCCGATCAGCCAGCCGCCGCCGGACAGGCCGGACAAGTAGGTGGTGCTCTGGAGCAGACCGCCCAGGTTGCCGCTCGTGTCGCTGCCGTCGGAGCGGATATCCCAGGCGGCCAGGTGGCCGGCGCCGTTGAGCATGGCGCGGTAGCCACCGCCGGAGACGGCGATGCCGACGTTGGGGACGGCGGTGGCGTCGGTCTCGCCGTTGCGCAGGTACTCGTCGGAGTCGAAGTCGGGGATGGCGATGCGGGCCAGCAGGTCGCGGATGTGCGGCAGGGTCTCGTTGCGGCGGACCTGGACCCAGTCGCGCTCCTGGGTGCTCAGGGTCGAGCCGTTGCGGATGGTCGGGCGCGTGTCGGGGCAGTCGACGGGGCCGGGGACGTAGCCGTTGGGGGCGTCGGAGACGGCTCTGCGGTGGAGGGACATGTCTCGCGGGGATGTGCGGTGCGCTGGAGGCCGTTTATCAGTATCGCGAAGTGACGGAGTGAAGTAAAAGGGGGAGCTGTACCTGCGGGCTGGAGGCCGGCTGCGTTTGCACTGCTCAGGGCCGAGGTGGCCGCCAGCAGGGCAGCCAGACTGCGAGATACCATGACGGCTATGCGTGTGTGTATGCGTGGGTGGTTTCAATGGCAATGTGTGTCTGCTAGATGACGAAGATGGTGAAGGGGAAGATTGTCTGTGTTGGAAATGGACAGCTCCTCCTAGCTCTCTCCCTGGTGTCGCTGCTGATGTTGATGCTACAGAACAAGAAGAAATAGAAGCAGAAAAGGAAAAAGAGTATTAGGAAGTAGGAGACGCAGTTGAAGCAGCGTCGCAGAGGGACCAAGTGTAGGAAAATGAGAAGAGGCACGAAGCAAGCGAGCGGGAAGGGGACTATTTTGATTATAACATGATCAGCGGGCGCAGGGCCAGAATGGAAGAGTAAGATGGCAGCCAAGCCGCCAAGAGATGATGAAATCAGAAAAAAAGGAACCAGGATTCGACACACCCCGTGCGTATGTGCGTGGGGCTGGGTTTTCCATTCACTGGCTGACTGACTGACTGAGGGACAGAAAGAGGGTGACAAGTGACAGTGACTGGCGCCCCCTTAAGGTAAGGTACAGGACCAGCAAAGTCTTGGCCAAGGTGGGTAGTTTAATTATGGCTCGTGGCAGGGGTTGCGCCAAGAGCCGCAAGAGAGAGAGCAAGGGGCACCGCCATGGCGGTCGTCGTCAGCCCGGTTGGGGTCTTGTCTTGTCGCAGACAGCGGACAGCGGACAGGACTGGAAATACCCGGCGACCCTGGGGGGTGGGGGAGCGTGGCTGAGTGAGGTGGAGGAGCCGGCGGGGGGGAGGTGGTAAGTGGTAAAGCCGATGTGCGAGTGTCTCTGTACCGAATCACTAATCATGACGAACAAGGAGAGCGAGAGCGTGTGTGTCTCGGGGCCCGGCATGTTCGGAGAGAAATAGAAGGGAGGCAGGATGGGCAGATCTGCCGGGGACGCGTGGAGCCCGGGCGGTGCCGCGGGCACACCAAGCCTTGCTTAAACGAGCCACCCAAACCCAAGGCTGCTTCGCCCAGCCGCCTGCCGGTTAGCGGCAGCATATAACCCCAAGTAAACCGCCAAGCTGGGAACGAGGTGCGTGGTGCGTGGTGCGTTGGCTGCCTCACGCGAAGCCGCCCGTACGTATTCTCCCAGGTAAACCGCCAACATGGGAAAAACGCAGGTCCGACGTTGTCATGCGTTGGCGGCCTCACACAAAAACAAACAAACCATACGCATGTACAAGCAACGGAAATAAGGAAATAACCCATGGTTACGGATCCCCCTTCCTTCTTCCTCCGCAGCACATGCATCCACCTGTCAGCCCTTTGCGCGGCAGACCGCCTTGGCACGGGAGGTTCTTTTGGCAGCGTGCCGTCGGGGCCAATGGGGACAAGGCGCAGAGGAGATGGTGGTCGACCAGAGGCTTGGCCTAGGGGAAGGCTTGACGCGGGAGACCGGGGAGGAATGTGATGTGGTTTGACCTGCGGGTTGATGCCGTGGTGGGTTGGCGGTGGGGGGAAGGTCTGAAACACGGCAGCGGACGGATGCATGGAGCGTGTGTTGTGTGTGTGTGCGTGCATTTTTGGGACCCTTGGAAAATGGAAAGAAACCGCTGCGTTGGTTGGAGAATCCTGACGTCCGAGGGGCTTCTCCATGTTTGTCCGCGCGTAACCAAGCAGCCAGTAACCTTTTACCTCGCAACTGGCCGAGTACAGGTTAGCTGGAACCAGGGGGGGAACAGTGTTTTACACGGGCGCATGATTTCATCGCCCAGCACCACCCAACGTCCTCGCACGCATCTCATGATCCCGACTTCTTCTCTCCGTGGCTACTTTTCCTGGCGCGTTGCCGTGCGCAACAACAACGCTGCCTGGCTGCGATTCCCATCCAATCCCGCAGCCACGAATGCGCCGGCTTCACAACCCTTCCCCCCCNCCCCCCCCGCGCCGTAGCGGCCGGGACCGTGGTGTGTTTGGTGCTGGTCCGATGAATCCGCTGGACGAGTAGCTGGGTTCCACGTTGGTCCGAGGGTACGCGTGAAACATACTTGGACATTTTCACTACAACAAGTAATTACTATGTGGGTATGACCCTTCCAGCGGCTATAAAGCATTGCGCCAATATCCCGTCTAATATCGGACATGTTTGGCCAAGCACGTCATCCGGGCACAATGCAGTGCGTACTATCGACTGTTGCTTCGTCCTCACTCTCCTTCCGTAATAGCACTGCGGCACAACCCCGAGTTACGTTGGCTCCCAAACACCCTTCCACGCCGCATCCGCGTATCGAGTCTGCACAAGACTCTCCTCCAAGTCAGCATTACGCCATGGTGTGTCTGGTGGCAACAGGCCACGCTCGGAATAAGCGCTGCGTGTGTCGAGAGGTTTACCTGTAACCCAAACAATAGAACTCGAGGCGTGGCAGTTGACTCAAGTCTCCTGGTGCGCCAGTAGCGGCATGTTATCCATGCTCTTTCTTCTCAACAACTTCTTCTCTCTTCAGGTGGCTTGGTGCCCTGCTCCGTCATCACCATCTCCCTCAACCGACTCCCCAAGCCCTACTGCTACTTCACCTGGATTGCTTTGGACTAGCAATGCCTCATACGCTCCAACCAGTCTCGCCAGGCCAGACGATACGCTCAAGATGTGACTCATATCCCGACCTCCCGTGAACATCTCCCCCGGTTTCCAACACCTGCCTCGTGACCCCAGCACAGCGTCAATGCCAAAACGGACGGATTCCTAGGGAACACTCCGCCAACGTCGATGGAAGCCGGACATGTTGGCCATCCACTCCGGGTTCTGGCCCAGGCCGCGACTCGGGCTCGTCGGACTTTTGCGCTGTCGGCTGTGTGCAGGACGCTTCGCTCGCTTGTGCATCGTGCCACTTCTGTGACCTGCGCAAGGCCCTTGTTTGTGAAGGTTCCTCGAACCAGCCTTCGACGTGCTGATTTTTGTCGCATTGCTCCCCAAGTTCATCCCATGTTGGCAAGGGCGGGAGGGGACTGGCCGCTGGGTAGAGGCGGTCGTCGTCCAAGAAGGCCCATGCGCGCTGGCGATAAATCTCGCGCTGTACACCCCGGAACCGTGCAGTTCGTGGATGAAGCATCGTATACAACCCCGGACCTTGTTCGTCAAACTGGGTCTTTTCGTCTTCGCGTCTCTCGCCCAAGTACAGTGACGAGTGCCCGCGAAATGGTCCGGTACTTGCAACAAACACCTGCCTCTTTTTCGAAAAGCCCCAGAGACAATCCCTGAGACGCTCCCTTCCCTGTCGTCCCAAAGTCGCAGCTTGTGTAAAGGTCGCCACGGGATCGAGGCCAAGGCGTGCTAGCTTCCCCAAGGCCCAGCTGAAGTCTCGCCCTTGATCCATATCATGGGCGTAGAAATCGGAGCTGACGTGGAACGAATCTGGGTATAGCAGGCCGGTGGCATAGGTGGAACATCTGGGAGGGATATCGGGCAGCCAGGCGTCATCGACGGCGTGAGCAAATAGAGCGGCGTACAAGGACTTGACATAGGAATGAACGCACCGGATGGCTTCCCGCTCGGATGGCTTATGCATGCGATTTCTGCATTTGTAGGATGGCCGTTCGTCGAGCCATTCCGAGAAATATTGGTGCCATCGAACACGGCTGTCTTTACACATAAGTTCAAACAGTAAAAAAGCCCGGAGAAATCGAATCCTCTCTTCGCTTGTCAGCAAAGTCGCGTCGCACCTCGTGGCAATCCTGCGACCTTTGAAAGCCAAGTGACTTTGCACAGACCTGTCGGGCAGGCAAAGATACGCCCGGGGTGGGAACACGGCTGTAGCCTTTGTCAGGTAGTCCTCGATGAACAATATCAGACGGCTATGCAGCCTTTCTAGTTGATAAAGGAGCTTGCTGTTGTTCGGCGTTTGTAGTGGGTTGGGAAGCCGTTGCGCCGCCCACGCGACAATGTGTCTCTCGACCAGGACATCATGAGCGGGACAAGAGACGCCGGGCGCATTCGGATCCCCGCGAGGAAACAGAAGGATACACATGGCATCTTGGACCATGTCTCCATCAAGATCGGATCCAAGTATGGCTTGCGTGATGTAGGACTTGTGCGTAACATACTGCTGGAGCATGATGGGCGAAGCCGCAAGGAGCTCAAGGATGAAGGGCTTGGATCGCAGCTGGATAAAGACCTCCACACGGAGTTCTGGGGGCAATTTGCCGAAAGGATCCATTGTCGACTGGCTATAACCTTTCGACCAGGCGTGTCTGAAGGTCTAGACCGGTGGTTGCGGATTCGAAGGGAGGCGAGTCTTGGTTCTGGATTTTGACAACTGGTCCTGGCGGATGCGCGCTAGGAGTGGTGGTCACGACCGACAGGCCCAGTATGTATGTCTGGCTGTGAACGACGCTCTAGTCTTGCGGAAAGACTTCACTTTTGTTCCGCCTGAGATGCAGATATGGAGTGACAAAACATTCGGGCTTGTTTGTCCAATCGGTTTTGGTTGATCTCGAGCTCAACAAGAATCCGCCGCGCAAAGGGGAATGTTGTCTGTGACTTGGATCGCGCATGAGAGGACTTGAGTAGTAGGTAGGTAGGTAGATAGGTAGGTAAGTTGCTCGTCCATTTTGTGCGTCAAGGGGAAGTTGGCTTTCTCACACGAAGCTTTTCGAACTAGTGCGCAGATGAGGTGGCTGAGAGAGAACCTTGAAATGTGCTGGAAGCCTCAATCGGTGGAAAAGTTTGGGTCCTTAAGGTTCATGTTGCACTTCAAAACAAGCCCGTAAGAGAAGAGAGATATTCTCAAAGGGCAAATCATGTTGAGAATCGCCTGTGACTGGCTAGGACGCCGTCTCTATCCTTCCTAGAGAAGACCCAGTGATACGGTTATGGATATGGTTTGGCTTTGAGTTTGAGTGTGGGCGTGGGTGCGAGTTCGTCTTAGCCTCCTTGCTGTTGAGCTTGAGTTGTAGCAGGAGTTGGTCGTCGACACTGCGTAGAAGTGCGAACTCGTCGTCGACGTACTCGAAATGGTCGTCAAAAGGGAGTCGTCAACCGTCGGACCTCGAGACCTTTTGAGTAAATTTGACCATCATCGAGGGTTTTGTACGTTTTCCTTCGCAGTAGAGTACGAGTGAGCTTTTCCTCGGGTTCCTTGCGTTTTCCTTGGCCTCATGGCCGGGATCGTCGTGGATCCGGATTATAGAAGAGGGAGCCGTCCACAGGCGGGCCTCGAGACCTCAACTATGACGTATCCAAGATCATGCCACGGGTTTTAATGCGTTTTCCTTCGCATGTTCGACCGAATCGAAAGGCCGACGTTTGCAGTACGCGTAGGGAGCTCTCTATCCCTAGCTCGAGACCTACGAGACATGTAGCAGTCGGTCGAAACGCGTCGAAGGTTTTGTACGTTTTCCGTCGCAGTAGAGTACGAGTGGTCTTTTCCTCGGGTTCCTTGCGTTTTCCTTCGCTTCAATACTGTAAAAAGGACACCCACTTGTGTCCTAGTGGGTGTTTTTCCAACAAGGTGCGTCCCCGTCGCTCCTCCGTCGGCCACTCGGATGATGCCGGACCATCAAAGCGTCAGATTCTCGGCGGCTATGGCCGCTCGGATGACCTTACGTAGCGTCTGAGCAACTCCAATCTATTGGAGGCAATCCAGGCGCGCAGCATCGGCCCGCTGCTCGTGTCGCTGGGCGGCTGCGGAACGTGTGGTACCCATATTCCCAGCGTGTATCGCCGAGGAGAGCGGCATGCCCTTCCGCTTGTCTGCAATCCCTCAGCATCAATTTCTGTGTGATTTTGAATCACACACTTACTTGAAAGCGAAGAAGGATGCATCCTCGGCTAGCTCAGCCAGACGGTCCAAGAATGACACAGAGAAAATATCGGCACGGATTCTGCCGGCCAACCATTGGAGATGGGCATCCTATGCGTACGGCACATTGCCGTGGCCGGCCAACACGGCCAGTGCCCAGAAGTACCGTCTTTGGCTATCATTATGGCCTTCTTGCCATATCTTGTACTTCCGCCTTTCGACTTCGAACTTCCGCGCTGCCTCGGGAATGCCGAAGCTGTCCGTATGCTCTGTCGCGTAATCAACCGCAGTCGTCGCCATCCTCGGGATGGTCAAAGCACTGGCCAGCTGGCAGAGGCTGGGAGGCTCTGGCTTTGCTGGAGGGGGAGGCGGGAGCCCCATGGCGGCGAGGTGGGCGAGTTCAACGGCGGGCAAGATAGAGGACATGATGGCGGGACGGCAAGCCTCTCGTAAGAAAAGAAATATGTATAAAGAAAAGAAATCTGAATAAAGAAATACCCAAAAGACTTTCTCCGAAGCGTCTGACTATGGTACTAAATTCAAGAAACCAAACGATTATCCGTTCTCGTGGTAGGGATGAGCTACTTGGCCTAAAATAGCATGCCCGTCGTTGCCATTCTGAGTGTTCCCACCTACCGAAGTAATATGGAAGTGACCATGGGACGAGCGACGGAGGCAGAAAATACGTCGGTAAAGGAAACAAGCACCAAAGACAAGCACCCAATGCGTTCATTGCTCTGAAATCTCATAAAAAATGGGCGAGATGGTTGGAGGGTTAAGAACCTCTTTGCACGTTGGATCTTATCGCCTCCTGTATCAACTCGGAGGCTCTATATGTTTGACACAATTCATTCGCCGTACTGACAATGCCTCCAGCACGTTGCTCTCGACTGAACCCACAAAGAAGTGGCTGTTGTTACCTGCCCATTCCAACCTTTAGGGCTTATCACAGCTGCCAATTCGGCAATGATGGAAGCAGGCGAACCTCTTTGTGGTAGAATGTTTCCTAGTCTTCCAGTTTGGGGAAGTCTGCCTCCCTCCACATAATACACCAGTAGGCACACTTTAGTGGTGTGTGAGTGCTTTAGAGAACCTTGGTACTCTTAGGTACTTTAGGTAAAGGTTCTAGTAAGTAGTACATATATATTGGGCTAATCCGATCATTTCATGGAGGTCAATTCTCCCACCTGTAGGCAAATTTGACGGCCTCCATCACATACCCTAGTTACACGTAGGCACTTCAAATCCAAGTGCTCCAAGTGGAACACGACAATCTTTAAAATATCATGACTAGTCCATTTTATATCAAGAAGCCATTACTTCGGGTATCACAGCATCTATCGTACATGTCATTGCCCCTCCAGTCCCGGCCGTCTAGTCCGAGATGTCGCTCGTCGGCGGCTCCCTGCCAAACGGGTGGTTGAACTTGAGCAAGCCGTTCAGCCCACCGACCCACGGGTCATCGTCCTCGGTGCGAATCACGCACGGCACGCCGCCGTGCCACTCCTCGCCCGGGCCGGCCCGTCCCACAAACTCGCCCTCGACGCGGATCTCCGTGCCCGGCGTCACGCCCGCGCACCGCCTCCCGTCGATGCTCAGATCCAGGCTCCTGCCGCGGTTCTTGGGGCTCATGCGCAGCGTGACCTTTGTGTCGAGCGGCAGCACCAGCGAGCGGAAGCTCAGGCTGCAGGGGGAGATGGGCGTGATGAGCAGCGACTTGACGAGCGGGTGCACGATGGGCCCGCCCGCGCTGAGGCTGTAGGCCGTGGAACCCGTGGGCGTGCTGATGAGGATGCCGTCGGCCGTGGTCTCGGTGAGGAAGTGCCCGTTTTGGTAGATGTCGATGATGGCCAGGTGCGGATGCGAGCCGCGGTGAACAGAGATTTCGTTGATGGCGCGGAGGGACGGGGATTTCTCCGCCGACCCGGCGATGGGCTTGGAGCCGGCCTTGGCTTCGTTGCGGAGCGTGTCGGAGAGGTGGTGGTTGATGTTGACGCCGGCCTGATCGAAGATGTCGGCCTTGATGCGGTGCCGGAGGAGCACCTTGGACGCTCGCTGAGCACCTAGGCTCTTGCCCTTGACGCGCTGCCACCCCTCGTGCGACGAGTAGGCAACGTCGTCCCTTGTACCCCTTGGCACCGCTGCGTCAACGCCCACGTTGCTACCGCTCATGTACATCTCCCTCCACGCCTTTTTGTGCTCGCTGAAGTTCCACTCCCCGAGAAAGCCCAACGTCCCCATGCTAAAAGACACGATGGGCGGCACCGACCCGTGAAGCTTGAACAGACTCGCGGCGCGCAGCACGGTGCCGTCGCCGCCAAACGTAGCCATCACGTCGATGGTATCCGCGAGCCGCGCGCCGCCGTCCACCGAGTACACGGGGAAGTCCAGCTGGCCCTGTATTGAGGCCGCGACGCGCGGCTCAAACACCAGGTTGACCTCGGGGTACTCGTCGCGCAGGTGCTTGGCGAAGGTGACGACGGAGGCGGCGACGTCGGGCGCGTACAGCTTCTGAATGAGCAGGAGGTTGCGCGGGGGCCGCGGCCAGTTGAGCGAGAGCAGCGACGAGCCGGGCTTCTTACTTTGGAGGTAGCGTGGGTGGATTCGCGGCGGAAGGTGTGTGGCGCTGCGGATCTCAGCTATGCGGCGCGGCGGTGTGGCCGAGAGGTATCTGCGCGTGCCCCCGAGGGCGTGTATGATTGTTTGTGCACATTGCTGCTGTTCCTTATGTGGATATTTACATGGCGCAAGGTGTGTGAGGAGTCTCCGACCGAACATTGTAGGGATGACGGGTTGTGGATGGAGTGAAGAAGTCGGCGACGTCAAGCATTCGAAGGGCGGCAGAATAGTTGGCCTCTGGTAGCAAGGGCTTGACCGCCTGCCTGATTAGTCGCCATGTGGGGAGCCGGAGGAGCTCTTTGTGGTAACGCAAGAGCGTGAAACTCGAGGAATCAGGTCTACTTTTTCCACAAATGCCCTCCCTACATGTTACCTGCAATGATGCTTGACAAGTTGATTTTGTATATTGAAATTCATGTTAAAAGGAAGGATAGCGTTAACAGTATTTCCAACTTAGTCAAACGCCCAGTAGAATGTCCTGAGCATAGATCCAGGTTGGGCCTCATGAGCCCTGCCGCTGGCTTACTGTGGCCGCTCTGATTGGCTCCGCTGCAGGCAAGATACAGGTACAGGTGATGCGTACTAGGTAACTAACCTCGTGACAACGACACGAGTCACGATACCCTCATTGATTATTCACAATCGCCCAAGTCCTTTTGTGAGCACCATTCGCGTCTACTTTGATTTTCCATCGCCGGCTGCTTCGGGGAGTGATTTTTTTCTGGGGCTGTGGATTATCGGGACGGAATCGCTGTAGACCCCGTCGACCACAACCCCACGTCGCTGCCTGGTTCTGCATCGCGCTCAACCCAACATCGCCAGGCTGACGCTTCGCCGACCTGACGATACGTGTTGCGAGCCGTATCTTCCTCCTGTACTCTAAAGCTGGGAATCTCAAGTGCTGCACTTATCTACATGCGCAACCAACATGGCTGTCCAGCATCCCACCTCGTCTGAGACAGACCCCTCGAGGAAAGGCCTCGAACCTGTATATCCAAACCGCCCGGTCGATGCGCTACCCAGGAAGCAGCAGCCCTTTGTAGGCTTCGCTCAACTCATCCGTGGCATTGTCTTTCTGATATTCTTCGTCACATGCTGTCTCAGGTACGTATCCTGGCCGTTTGCTTGACGGCATCTGACCACGCGCAGCATCCTCGTAACCCAGCTCATCGGGGCGCCGCTGTACCTGGTCAACCGCGAGTGGTTCTACGCCTACATGGCCATGACGAAGCGGTCCTTCGGCCTCACCCTCACCTTCATGACCTCGGTGTGGGCTCCTGTCACTGTGCGCATCAGCGGCGATGAGACCGTGGTGGAACAGATCCAGCCTACACCAGATGGCAGCGTGCGCTTCAACTTTCCGGAGCGCATGGTCCTTTTTGCGAACCACCAGGTAAGATGAAAGGATGTAAAGAAACAGCAAAACCACTCACGCTGCTAGATCGACACCGACTGGTTGTACCTCTGGTGGGTCTCGTATGCCAACCGTCCTGCGATGCATGGACATCTCTACATCATCCTGAAGGAGTCGCTCAAGTGGGTGCCGGTTCTCGGCTGGGGCATGCAATTTTACAATTTCATATTCTTGTCCCGGAAGATGGCCGCGGACCGTCCGCGCCTGTCCTATCGTCTCAACAAGCTGAAGCGAAAGCATACCGACCCCAGCGGCAAGACCTTCCTCGATCCCATGTGGCTGCTGCTGTTCCCCGAAGGAACCAACGTATCCCCAAGGACCCGAGGCGTTTCGGCCAAGTGGGCGGCCAAAACCGGACTGCGAGATCCAGACCACGTTCTGCTGCCTCGGAGCACGGGCATCTTCTTCTGCCTGAACGAGCTCAGGGGCACTATCGACTACGTATATGACTGCACGGTTGCATACGAGGGCGTTCCGTAAGTTCCTACTCGAGACATGCTTGCGACTCCCTAGTGTGTGTTATGATTGTTGTTGTGGTGGTCGTGGCTGACTATGCCTGCATAGCCGAGGTAAGTTTGGAGAGGACTTCTTCACCCTGCACTCCTCGTACGTCAACGGGCGACCGCCCAAGTCGATCAACCTGTACTGGCGCCGCTTCCGCATCGAGGACCTGCCACTAGACGACCAGGACGCGTTCGACGTCTGGCTGCGCGAGCAGTGGTACCTGAAGGATGCGCTGATGGACCAGTACCTGACGACGGGTCGCTTCCCGGCCTCGGCAAACTCGAAACTGGACTATGTGCACGCCGTCATCAAGACGAGGAATCCCCTGGAGGTTCTGCAGGTCTTTACTGTTGTTGGAATCGCCGGGCTGTTTAGGAACAACGTCCGCAAGGCGTGGACGCTGGCTGGTCGCCTGGTAGGGCAGTGATAGATTACCGGGCGCCAGCGTTTATCCCGGATGCTCCAAGCTTCATGCTGGCTGCGGCACTGCGGAGCGTGTCGTTTACTTCTTCCTGTATGTGCTACGATTGGTTAAGCAACATGGTCATTGGGCTGCAAGGACCAGTCAAACGTGAATAGAGAGAGCTTGAGCTGTTCGAACCCCGCGCACCCATCAGACAGGCACTCCTTGCAAGCTGGAAGCTGGGGTACGGAATTTTACCTCGGCTGAAGCCCAGGCGCCAATGCAACAGCAATCTACGCCGCATGTAACCCGGGTACCGATCGGATGGCGCAAGCAGGCATGAGTAATAATCCTGTCTACGCCCGGCAAGACNATCTACGAGAAGGGTGTGGCACGAACCAACAGCCTGAGCCTTCACAGCTGGGTCTCGAACACGAGAGAATCTGGCGAGTTCCGGGGCAGCGTGTGATCGGGTGATGACGGTCTTGCACGATGCGTCGGGGGTCTGTGACGGGGCGTGGCTTCGTCCTTGGCCTGATGTTGACAGACAGCCGAGGGACAAGCTATGCTAAGGCTTTAGCTCAAGCCACAAAGCTGGAGAAGGGAGCTTTAAAGGGTGATCAAGTGGGGTGGACAGAAAAGGTTGGTTTCGACAGCTTCAGCTTAGTTGGTGGAAGAGGTGGGAAGTGGAAAGTAAGATCCACGTGCTTCCTGCCTTCCTTCCATTTCCGTCCGTCCAGTCCATTCGGGCCTCGTCGTTTCTCCGTCCCGACATTTGATGCGTGTAGCTTATAATCAACGCCTCGAAGCAATGTCCAGCATCTGCACTGCTCTCTTCATCGCCGCAAATCTCCTCCCAGCATGCATGCCCGCATCACCGCCGTGGATTGCGATCTGCCCTTGTTCCGTTCGTTGTCCGCCATGCATGACCCCGCGTTAGCGTGCTGTCCGCACCCCCGGCAGTGGGCTTGGCCCTCGCGAGTATCGACTGAAACGGCAAATTCACCGAAGACCAACGGCCCTTCTACCACACGCGGTCAAGGGCACAGCACCAAAACTCTGTCCCTCCTGGCCCCCGAATGATCTGAGCGGCTTACCCCGCATCAAGCCAGCGACCTAGCGCCGGGAATCTTGAATGGGCGCAAAGGGGCCCCGTCTTATTACACGACGACTTGTGGGGGTGGGGAAGCAAAAGGGATGAATGAATTCCTGCCCACGATACATGCACCCTGGCCGGTGCTTGCAGGCTGATCTCTTTGCTTCGACCTTGCCAGAGAGAATCATGCGATCGCTTGGTTTCTGGGTTGTTGCTGTGCGTCCAATGAAGTCCCTGGTCCGTTGGGCAACCCTTCGACCGCGTACCGGGTCTCGTGGCTCGAAGGAGCGCATCCGCCACGGCATCTGCATGCGAAATGAGCTACTGTCCATGCGGTGTGCCTACGTAGACGCCAAACACATCCTTTGATCAATTTTTATGCCGAGGCAACTGGGAGCTCGAGCTGGATGGAGGGAGCTCTGCGCTTGCTCAACGTCATGAGACTAGTTGAGGCCGGGTCTAATGTGTCAAAGGGTTGCGTGGCTGGCCGAGCTGGGGGAGCTCCTCGCCCCCGGGGCCGGAGCTTGATTGGACGAATCCCCTCACCGTAGCCAATCTGAGGACGAGCTCCGCGAGCCAAACTTGAGAAATGCCAAGGTTGCCGGTGATGCATGCATCCAGCAGCTAGGATCCGGAGGCTCTAGCAAGGGTGAAAGTGATAAGTCTCCAGCGCAGCACCTCCCCAATGTAGTGCAAGTCGCAGATCCCATCCTGCTTCTATAAATCCAGGTCCACGTCCCACACTCGCCTCGCTGTTCCCGACAGGTTGTTGGTCGGAGCAGTTTCGACACTCGTCTTGCCCCTCCGCATTTGTTTCTCCCTTCTTCATTCATCTTTTCCCTTTTCACATCGAGACCTGTATAGCTCAGTTGCGAAGACAACATGGCTGAGAACAGAGCTCCCGCGTTGGAGCATGTTGCGGAGAAGGAGGAGTACCAGCATGTCGACGGCAATGGCAAATTCGAGGAGGATACCCACTCCGACGTCGATATGGGCTTCACGGAAAAAGAGCGAAAGCGCATCATCCGTCGCATCGACACGCGGCTGGTGGTCACTGTCGGCGCCATGTACTGCGTCAGTCTCATGGACCGCACAAACATGAGTGCTGCCAACATCGCCGGCATGAGCGCAGAGCTCAATCTCACGGGGTTTCGATACGTACGTTGGACAGGATATTCTTTCTGGGGAACCGGCGGCTAATCGATGCAGAACATTGCCAACCTCGTCTTCTTCATCCCCTACATCATATTCCAGCCCCCCTCGACCATTCTCATCCGTGCCATTGGACCTCGCATACACCTTGCCGCCATCACCCTGCTCTGGGGCGGCGTCATGATTGGCATGGGCTTTGTGGAGGACCACGGTCAGCTCTCGGCGTGCCGAGTCCTGCTTGGTGTGCTCGAGGCTGGTTTCTTCCCCAGTGCTGTTTACCTGTTGAGCACGTGGTACACGCGGTGTAAGTGACACAACTGCTGCAGCGTGACCAAGCTTACATGTTGTAGTTGAGGTCGGCAAGAGGTACTCGCTTTTCTACCTCCTGGGCTCCGTTGCCTCTGCCTTCTCGGGTATCCTTGCTTATGGTGTACGTTGGCGCTCGATCGATTTGCTTGTGTGTTGTGCTGACTGTTTAGCTCATGCAACTCGGCGGCCGCGAGGGGCTCACCGGCTGGCGCTGGATCTTCATCATTGAGGGTACCATCACCTGTGCGCTTGGCGTGGCGGGCTACTGGCTCCTCGTCGACTTTCCCGATTCGAACCGTAAGTCCTGGGCGTGGCTCAACGCCCGCGAGTGCGAATGGGTTGTGAGCCGTATCCAGCGCGACCGAGGCGACAGCAAGGCGGCTCCCTTTAATCTCGGCAAGTTCCTCGGCGCCGGCAAGGACTGGAAGATTTGGGCCTATGCCATGATCTTCTTCTGCAGCACGACAATGTCTTACGCCCTGGCCTACACCCTGCCGATTCTGCTCGTCTACAACCTCGGATTCGATGTTGGCGAGGCGCAGTGTCTCGTCGCGCCACCCTACGCCCTGTCGGGCATCACCATGCTCATTGGCGGCTGGGCCGGCGACAAGTACAAGGTGCGAGGGCCCATCATCATCTGCAACATGGTGCTCTGCCTCATCGGCCTGCCCATCATGGGCTGGCACGCGAACCCGTACGTCCGCTACGTGGGCGTCTTCTTCCTCACGGCCGGCGCCAACGGCAACATCCCCGCCACGCTAAGCTTCCAGGCCAACAACATCCGCGGGCAGTGGAAGCGAGCGTTCTGCAGCGCCACCATGGTTGGCTTCGGTGGCATCGGCGGTATCGCGGGCAGTCTGGTGTTCCGCCAGCAGGACCAGGCCACGGGGTACCGGCCGGGCATGTACGCGTGCATTACGTGCGCTCTGCTGGCGGCTACGCTGACGCTGATATTGGATTTCGTGTTCAAGATCGAGAATGGCAAGGCCGACCGTGGGGAGAAGCATTTGGAGGCGTACGACGTAAGTGTTCCTCTGCATACTCTGCTAAGATGCATGGCTGACTTGGACAGGACGAATCCGGCACCGACTTCCGCTACACGTACTAAACGGTGTTGCTGTGGATGCGATGGTTTGGATGGCAGCGATAATGAAGGGACAATGACCTGTGTTTACGGCATAAACTTTTCACTGGTACTAATCAGTATTGACGATTACGAGATATATGTTCCAAACTCGGCATGCTAGCGGTGATCGAACATGTTAAGATGAAGGACGTTATTGACACTGGAGTAAGCCCGACGGCCCGAGGTCCAGGGTCGTCGCATTGTTTATTTAAGTGGTACCGTCAGGGTCCTTGTAGATACCAGACCCTCACCGCAGCTGTCACTCATCGGTTATGGCATTGGCGTTCGGATCTTCGGGTTCCATGTCCTTTGCAGATGCTGAAGTCATAACCAAAGCTGATGTGTGTGTCCCGGGCTTAGTCGGGCTTCCAGCGCATGTCAACGATGCAACGCCTATACCGGTCCAGATGTCCTTCACGAGACATTGTTCGTGCTCAATCCAAGCACAAGACACGAGGGCATTAAGAAAGGACGGTGAGCAAGATGTGGACCGGAAGGTTGTCACGTGCGGTGCCTGACGCTCATTTATCACGGCAATCCAAAGAGTTTGTTGCCCAATAATCACAACAGGCGAGCTCCGCAGACAACCACAAAGATTGGCCGTGGCCAATTTCCCGTGGAACCCATGTGCTCATAGGAGTAGCATCGGTCACCATGGTCTTCCGCAGCTGAACGCCGTGACAGGAGACGCCACCCGGGGAGGGGCTTCTGGATTAGGGACGAGCCGCTTGGCGCGGACGGTGCAGTTTCCCCGTAGAGTTACGCCACACGGACTAGCGAATCAGGGTGATAAGGGAGATAACGTGGAGGGCCGGGGTTTGCCTTTGATTTCGGTGAGGGGGTTGGGACTGGCCGCGATGGCGCTCGTCGTTGCAGGGTACAGCCGGCGTACAACACTCTTGCGGACTGGTTGTGGCATGTACGCATGTCCCATCGACGGATGCTGTGTCACCGAGGGACGGAGTGCGTACCTGGCGTGCAGCTGTAGCAGTGCTAGCTTGTATGCGCTACGTACAGTATGGCAGTATGCAAAGGGCGAGGCTATCCAGGGCGACTTCCATTCGTGTGGAGAAAATTGTCGACCCGTAGCTGCAGGATGCAGAAACGTGGGCATAACGGCCCGTGGTTTCTTCAGGCGCCACGATGCAAGCAAAACAAATAGTCGTCAAGATACTGTAGACAAGTGGGTTTCCTCCATGCTATTTCCCCGATAGCAGAGACTATCCAGCAACGAGCGGAGCAGGAGTCCTGGCGATGCCGCTATTGCTGGCACTTTTGTAGTCCAGCTGTTTGAAAGGGGATGTGCTGGGTGAAGACGCGAGTTCAAACCAGGCCAATACCACGCTCACAATATGGGGTTTTGGCAGTATTTACAATTGTATCATTGCATGGGTCGGGAAGCCGGCATGAATATGATTGCAGCAACGACGTTAGTTTTTATCGGAGCTGAGGAATCCTTCACCCAGGGAAAGATTTGGAGGAGCCGGCTCGGGCAAAATGCTGGGCATTCGACAAAGCGATGGACGCTCTTGGCTGCCAGGGGTCCTTTTGCGATGGGGGCCCGGCCAAGTCCGTGGCGAACCACTGGAGCACGAGCTTCGTGACACGAGGCTGCGTCGTTGTCTGTTGCTGCTGCTGCTGCGTGCTCCCCCCGTTTGTGAGGACGTAGGAAGGGTTGCTGCGTGCGGCTGCTCTGCGTGAGGGTTTGGGCCATTCATACGGGGAAATCCCGGTGAGGCCTGTTGCTAGATTGACACCGCAGAGTAGAAATGCCAGGCCGTCGGAGCACGCCGACGAGCAAGAGGCGCTGTTATCTCTGGACAATAGGCCATACTTCATCTGCATCTGCCTAGCCAAATTAAAGCCATGGCAACAAGGACGGTCACGTGGACCCCAGCAGACACATCCAGCCAATACCAGCTCCCACGTGTTATCGCAACCGCAGGCACAGCGCCCCTTGCCTATCCATCGCCGCTAAAATAAAAACGGTAGAAGGCGGCCCCAGGGGGAGGGGGGGAACCTGCACCTTCTGCATTGGGCAAGCCGCCAATCACCAACAGCAATCAGCATCCGCATCAGCTTCGCTCGCCCCGCCCACCATGTCCAGCTCTCCATGCACAGTACAGCATGTTTTTGCTGGCGATGCTCAGCTTGTCCTCTGCGAATCGGGCGAGGACGAAGCCCAGGGCGCTGGGTTGGTTGTCGCCTCTTCTCCACTTGTTCATCACCGAGGCCGTGGCCCCCTGTCCGCCGCGCCGCCTCGCCTTCGATGGCTGAATGTTTGTGTGTGCCTGGCAGGTATTAAAGGCTGAGGATGATCCCTCCCCCGGGCTCTCTGCCCTGGCACCTCCTCTACCCTTCTTCCCTCCCTGCCCTCCCGTTCCTATCCTGCTGGGTCTGCTTCTCGGTGGCATCCTGAGATTGGTCTAATCGGAGCCTCGACGCCCGCCATCATGTACACCTCGCTCGCTCTCGCGGCCCTCGCCGTGGCCCCCGTCTTTGGCGAGGACGTCCTCCACAGCAAGCGCATGCACAAGCGCCAGGCCGAGGACGACTTTAGCTTCTGTAAGTTTGTCTCGATCGCTGTCGGATGCAGGGCTGGGGAGCATGTGCTAACGCAACGGGCAGCCTTCATCCACGTCAACGATGTCCACGCCCACCTCGACGAGTTCTCCTCGTCGGGCACCGACTGCACGCGCCCCGAGCGCGGCTGCTTCGGCGGCATCGCCCGCATCAAGACGGTTCTCGACGAGCTGCGCGCCGAGCACCCGGAGAACCTCGTCATCAACGCCGGCGACGAGTTCCAGGGCACCCTCTTCTACTCCTTCTACGGGCCCGAGAAGATTGCCGAGTCGGTCAACCTGCTCGAGTACGACATCATGACCCTCGGCAACCACGAGTGGGACGGCGGCGACCTTGAGCTCGGCGAGTTCCTCAACAACTTGACCTTCCCCGTCGTCTCGGCCAACGTCCACTCCGAGTACGACGGCCTGCGCGAGAACATCAAGCCCTACCACATCTTCGAGGAGTACGGCATCGCCGTCATCGGCGCCACCACCGAGACCACCCCCGGCATCTCCAGCGTCGGCGAGCTGACCACCTTCACCGACCCCATCCCCGAGATCCAGGCCGCCGTCTGGGAGATCCGCAACACCACCGACATCACCCGCATCATCGCCCTGACCCATCTGGGCTACGAGGTCGACCAGCGCCTCGCCGCCGAGACGGAGGGCATCGCCCTCATCATCGGCGGTCACAGCCACACCCCGCTCGGCGCCAACATCCCCAACAGCCTGGGCGACTACCCGACCATTGTCGAGAACGTGCTCGGCGACGAGGTCTTCGTCGTCACCGCCTACCGCTGGGGCGAGTACCTGGGCAACATCGACATCACCTTCGACGCCGAGGGCCGCCCCATCTCCTACGTCGGCGAGCCCATCCATCTGACCAACACAACCGTCCAGGACCCCGAGGTCCAGGCTCTTGTCGACGCCTGGCGCGAGCCCTTTCAGGAGTTCGCCGCCGAGGTGCTGGGCTTCACCGAGAACGAGCTCGACCAGACCACCTGCCAGCAGGGCGACTGCCTGCTGGGCCAGGTCATGACGGACGCCATGCTCGAGTACCGCATCAACCAGACCGCCGGCACCAGCTCCCCCGCCCCCGACTTTGCCCTCATCAACGCGGGCGGCATCCGCGCCACCATTGACGAGGGCAACATCACCCGCGGCGAGGTCCTCACCTCGTTCCCCTTCGGCAACGCCATCGTGGAGCTCACCTACACGGGCGCCGAGATCTGGGAGCTGCTCGAGACGGCCGTCTCCCGCGTCAACCAGGTCAACGGCCGCCCCACCACCTCGTGGTTCCAGGTCTCGGACAACATCCGCATCGTCTACAACTCGGCCAACGAGCCCGGCGAGGTCCTGCGCCGCGTCTCCATCGCCGGCGAGCCCCTCGAGGAGGACCGCGAGTACCGCGTCGTGACGCTCGACTTCCTCGCCGGCGGCGGCGACAACATCTTTACTCCCACGCGCGACTTTGTCACCCTGGACACCCAGGACGAGGTGCTCGTGGGGTACATCCGTGCGCGCAGCCCGTTGACCAACACCCTGGAGCCGCGTGTGATTTCTCGCGACTGCACCGTTGCCGCCCGCGTGTAAGGATAGCGCGGAGGGTCCATGTGCATAATGTATGAATGGTGGATGACTGTACTACGATACTAGACTGAATAGAAGCATTGCCATTTTCATGTTTATCAGCCATCTTTCCGGACTGCAGTATTGACAGCCTCTCATCGTGTTCTAGCTCTGCCTATTTGTTCGTTCCCCTGATCCGGTCCTGAACGTCTTGGGAGTTGGTGTGCTGCGACTGTCAAGAGGATTCCGCCGGTGATGAAGACGACGTTGGCGGTTTGTAGTGCCCATTTCCTGCAAACCCGTTCCGTCACTGGCCTAAACCACCAGTTGTGTTTCTTCGACCTTTTGTTTCCAGGTAACATACTCCCCACGACTTGCGCTCGGTATAGTGAAGTCTGCGATGGCCCAATCCTGCATCTAGTTTTCCTACCTGTCCATGTCCTGGATGTAGACCTCTCGGAGCACCGTCAGTAGGACATCCTTCCCTCCCTCTGATGGAATGGAGAATCATGCAAGACACTGGGCGGGCATCTCTGCGTTGGATGAAAGAAAACACATGCTAGACTGTTAATCACAGAATGTGAATGAGAGTAGTACAGTATCGTTTGGGCCAGAGTGTTGGCTCACCGCCATGCAACGCAGTGCACAACCCAGATATACCTGCCTCATTGTTCTCCTACGACAATGCGGAAGGTGCACCTTGGTCAAAGCCCATTAATTCGCTTCATTGCCACAACCCAATGTTTCTTCACTTTCTCTACTACCACGTCAGCTCAACCGTCTGTCCTACGTATATCTTCGACGTCTTCCGCCTGGCCTATACTTACCCTCTCCCGTTAAACCACCTTCAGCCACTCTAGCACGCAAACACCAGCTCACATCTTCGTCTCTCCATCAGCCGCAGCCACGATGACCACCACCGAGAACGCCTCCCACCTCACCAAAACCGCCCCCGAAGCCTCGCGCGACGGCCCCGTCCCCGACAACCTCAAGGGTACCCCCACCCCCCACACACCCTCCCCCTCATCCTTCTCCCCCAGCTGACCGCCAGCCCGCAGACGCCCCACAGAGCCTCCTCCACAAGCACGACAGCCTCGCCCCCAAGGTCCATACCGAGGGAGCCGCCGCCGCCAAAGAGCGCCGCTCGCTCCTCGTGCCGTCACAGGAGCAGCAGCAGCCCCAAGAGGTATCGTGGTCCGAGCTCGCCGCGGGCGTGTTCCGCCAGATGTTGACATGAGTTGATTTGTTCGTCTTTTACTCTGCCCCAGGATCGACAAGTCGGGACGAGTTCGCGCACACCAACGGCGGTGGCGGCGCAGGCGGCGGTTCAGGCCCAGGTCGACGCGGGGAACACGAAGCCAGGCCCTAAGCAGGACGATGAGGTGCCCCAGAATGCATGACGGAGCGATGGAAGGATATGGAGCTCTGATGAGCTTCCGGTCTCTGCAACACGGCGCAATATTCATCAACTAGTATCACGACTAAGTGCTGGCTGCAGCAATAATACCGTTGCATCCTTGTCATGTGCTTGCATCTGTGCTTGTGCTGGACCCTGAACACATGGCAGCGCTGGTGCGGGTCGACCCGAGATCGTGGGTCGCTACGGCAGATGGGGGTTAGCGCAGGTACCGGTCCCAGATCCCCACGCCTAGTCATGACATCAGTTGGCCAATCCCATCGATGACACGGCCAACCTCAGCTCTACCAAACTTCCCCGTCCGTTCCCAATTCATCCTCCTCCATCCATAGACATTGATCAATTTGATGCAAAATCTCCTTCACCAAGCCCGCACTGTGCTACATTTGTTCAACTCATCCAGGCCGGTAATCATGGCCGCAACGGCAACAACACCGCTCAGACGAAGCTCTAGAAATGCACATGTCAAACCAGAGCAGGCCAGACCTCCCAAGAAAGCAGTCAAAGTAGAGCCCAACACCTCCAGAAAGAGAGTAAAGCGTGAACAATCTCCAGCAGCATCCACACCTAACAAGAAGATCAAAACCGAACCCTCCTCACCGTCCACCACCACCACCACCACCACCACCACCACCAGCTCCCGCAAACCCCCAAAGTCGGCCGTCGACAAGGCAGCGGAGCTCCAGGCCCGCAAGCTCAAGTCCTTCGCCGCCTACGCCAACAAATCCCCCTTCCCCGACTTCAAGCACCCCACGCCCGAGGAGTGCCTCCTCGCGCACCGCATCCTGGCCGGCCTGCACGGCGACAGGCGTCGGCCAGAGTCGGTCGTCGCGCCCGCGGACCGGGCCGGCTGCGGGGACTCGCCGTCGGTGCTGGACGCCCTGGTGAGGACGATCCTGTCGCAGAACACCAGCGATAAGAACAGCACGCGCGCGAAGCGCAGCATGGACGCCGCGTACGGCGGGTCGGACAAGTGGGACAGGATCGCCCAGGGCGGGCAGAAGAAGCTGCAAGAGGCGATCCAGAGCGGCGGCCTGAGCGTCGTCAAGAGCCGCGCCATCCTCCGCATCCTCGAGCAGGTGCACGAGCGCTACGGCGCGTATTCGCTGGACCACCTGTTCCAGGCGTCCGACGACGACGCCATGCGCGAGATGCTCTCCTTCCAGGGCGTCGGCCCCAAGACGGCCAGCTGCGTGCTGCTCTTCTGCCTGCGCCGCGAGAGCTTCGCCGTCGACACGCACGTGCACCGCATCACGGGCCTGCTGGGGTGGCGGCCCGACGCCGCGTCGCGCGACGAGGCCCACGCCCACCTCGACGCCATGATCCCCGACGCCGAGAAGTACGCGCTCCACGTCCTGCTCATCAGCCACGGCAAGAACTGCGACGAGTGCAAGGCCGGCGGCAGGAGCGTGGGCAAGTGCGAGTTGAGGAGGGCGTTCAGGAAGGGCAAGATGCAGGGGGAGGCGGGCGAGGAGGTCAAGAAGGAGGAGGAGGAGGTGGTGGAGGAGGAAAAGAAGGTCAAGAAGGAAGAGGAGTAGACCTCAAGGGGGTGGTTTGTACGTTTAGACATGTACTGCTCTTTGTACAAAAACCATACACGCAGTATCTACGTCATCTAGGGGTATCATCACTATCCAGCACACAATGCAAAGAATCCAAACTCCGAGAGGCCTTCCTCCCATCAAGCCTCCCAATCCATAGCCTCCACCATCCACGCCCACTCCTCCTCTCCCTCCTCGTCGCCCTCCCTCCCCCCGCCCTGCTGCAGCGCGGCAACCCTCTCCCGCGCCGCGCCGTACACGACCTCGAGGCCGGCCAGTATCTCCCCGACGATCCAGCCGAGGTCGTACATCTTGAGCGGGGGGGTCTCGCCGCCCTCGGCCGCGTACTTCCACCGGTTGCGCAGGTCCTTGGCCTTCCACAGCGCCTGGTACACGTCGCCGGCGCCGAAGACGCCGTGCAGCGGGTTCGCCGGGTCGGCCAGGCAGGCGAGCACGTCGTGGTGGTAGGCGTGGGAGGACGACGACGACGACGAGGCGGGCGCGGTCCGGGCGGGGAGGCTGCTGCGGGGCACGCTGACGTTGAAGACGCGCAGCACGAGCACGAGCGCCTGCTCGATCCACGCGTAGAACTCGTAGAAGTCGATCTTGAAGTTCATCTCGGCGTCGGCGGCGGCGAAGCCCGACGCCGCGGGGTGCAGCGCCCGGTGGTACGACGCCTGCAGGTCGATGAACTTCCACCGCAGCCGGTGGCACGCCTGCTCGAACCGGCGGAACGCCTGCTCGGGGGGCATGTGGTTCACGGCGTTGGCGTGCGGTCCGGCCGGCGGTTCGCGGCGCTGCTGGTGCTGGTGCTGCTGGCTGTGTTGCCTCGGGGGCGAGGCGCGCCCGTTGGACGGCGGCAGGGACCGCGATCGGAAGTCGTGCGCCCACATCGACGACTCCAGGCCTTTCGCCTTGGGCCCCGCCGTTGATTCCGCATCCATTGACAGGAAGGGCGCCATGTACGAAAGGAGAGCGGTTGGTTTGAGGCACCGAAAAAAAAAAAAAAAAAAGGTGCGAGCCACGTAGGCAAGGGCTGCGACGTGGCCCGTGAACCGAGATTAATGGCTATAAACAGGAGTCGATGCTCTCCTCGATAGGCGACTAGCTGGCGAATGCTGCTGTAAGAATGCAAGAGTGGTAAAAAGAATGGCTTGGGGATGGTCGGCGGCAAAGAGAGGAGGAGGTGGTTGGTATTCAGTTGGTTGCAGCGGTTCGGTGTGGGGTGACGTCGAAAACGGCTGCAATGTTACATGACACTTCAGGAAACACTCCATGAACACAACATCATCAACCTGGACAACAAACGACTACTGTCACCAAGAAGCAAGCAGCAGCAGAATAGCACGTTCCTTTGACACAACATAATTACGTGCAATACTAGTCTCGATACGTCAAGTCGTCTCCAGTTGTAATCGAACCGGCCGCGATGATGTCCAGGGTAGCCTCACTGCCTCCAACGGTATGAATCGTGTCATAGTCATTTCCCTATCAATGAGGTATAAGAAACAAAACACAAATAAGACTCCGGGACATGATTGCCTTCGTGGCTCCCTTGAACCACTGTCCAGCCCCGCAACGCAGTGCTCGCCGGCCCGCTCTTCCTTCATAACAAATCAACAGATTTGGCCTAAACTCCCACAATCACATACAAAGTTCGCACTCGTCATCACACAACCACTCATATGCACGGAATCTGTCATGTCAGCCCCTCGAGGCTGGGTGAAGGGGTCAACTGCTTTCTCAGGCTGCTCCCTGGCCTCCCCTATGAGTCTGCGCCTTTGATCTTCTTTGTCGCCTTGGCCGTGCCAATATGCGTGTTGTGGACCTGCCACACGTTAACAAAGCAATCGAGATCGTATCAACGTCAAACGTACCTTGGTTGCAAATCTCAAACTCGTCAGCGTCTCCTTGAGATGCGTCTCCAACGGCGATACCATGACGAACATGAGCGTCTTGCTGTTGCCTCCAAGGCTGTACTGTAGCAGGTGCGTGAGCTTCGAGTTGCGGTACGGTACGTGCCCCGAGCCCTTGCCCAGAGCCTCAATCACGTCGCCCAGGCAGCTCAAACTCTTGTTGATGTTCTGAGTTTCCTTCATCCTTTCACCTTCAGCTTGCGAGTGCTTCAGACGCTCGGATCCAGCCAAGTCCACCAGGTTGAGTGTACCCTCGCACCGCTCGCCTGTGGCAGAGTTCTCGCCCACGATCTTCAGGATGAACACGCTATGTGATCGCGATGAGTGCTCGTTGGCCTTGGTGGCCGCCACTGACCGGTTGTTCTGCGCCTCCTCAAGTATCCTCTCCACACTTGATGGCGTGTCGAGTCGTACCGACTTGCAGTTGACGATTGTTGTTTGCTTTCGCACCTCGTCATGACGAATCTCGAGTTTCCTGGGCTTGCCGTCCGAGTTGCGATCGTTCGAAGTCAGCAGATCGTTGAGGTCTTCGTTGTACACCTCGATAAAGGAGCCGTCCATGGTGTACTCCCACGACTTTTCCTTCAGCTTGGTCATTGTGTCGTAAATCATGTGTGTTGCGCGCGGAATCATGCCGTCCCTGGAAGACATGGTATATGTCTTGCCGGATCCAGTCTGGCCGTAGCAGAAGATGCACACGTTGTAGCCGTCCAGCGCGCTCTGCACCAGCTGCGAAATCTCGTCAAAGATCTCTGCGTTCTGAGTTCCCGGAACAAACACGCGGTCGAACTCGAACGGATAGTTCTTCCGTACCACGTTGCCAAGACTGCTTTTCTCTTCGGGGCCCGCCAGCAGGATTTCCGACGATGTCTTTTCGTCCGGAAACGTGATTCGGGCCTGCTCGCCCTCGGACTGGTCCAGTGCCGGCCGAACCCTGCACATGACGCGGATGTTGCCCTTGAGTTCTTGGTACTTGTTGAAGAGCACGCGGCGCTCCGTCTCCTCCTTGATGAGCTTATGTCGGGCCTCGTCCGCCGCTCGTAAAGCCTCCTGTAGCCTGGCCTCCATGTTGGCAAAGGAATCGGATTGAGCCTTGTTGTCTGATTCGAGGAATTCTACGTGTGAGCGGAGTGAGTTGATCTTGGCCTCTAGCGTTGTGTTGGAAGCCGACAGTTCTGCAATGTTTGTCTGCAGACTGCCCTTGAGGCTCCTCTCACGATCCAGATCGTCACGCAAACCGTCGTTTAGCGATCTCATCTCCTGCAACTCGCGATCTTTTCGTTGCATGAGCAACTCCAACTCTTGTTGCTCGCCGCCCATCCGTGCGCGCAAGTCCTGAATTTCACGATTCCTTTTTTGCCGCTCATCTTCAAGCTCCTGCTGGTAGTGTCGCGTCAGCCCCTCCATACGCTGCTGGTGCTCCTTGGTCTCCTCGTTCTTCAAGTGGTCCAACTCGCGACTCAGCTGATCGACTGCTGCTCTGTGTTGGCGTGACAGGTCTTCAACCGTTTCTCGATGGCGTCTCTCCGCGTCGTCTACCTGGCGGGTGTGATCCCAACGTTGCTTTTCCAGCTCATGCCGCAGTGTGCGATTCTCTTCCCTGGCGCCGTCTAGATCTGAACTCAAGCTTTCATTTCGCTTCTCGAGCCGTTGACGGTCCTGTTCTAGCTCGGAGACTGCTCCCGTCAGCACACGGTCAACGAAAAGAAGCCCGCTGTCCTTACCTCTGGTTTTGGCAAGGTCGAGTGCTTGATCGTGGGCCTTCTGGGCCTCGAGCGAGGTGTGAACGATGCTCGTCAGTTCTTGAATGCTGGACTCCATCTCGCCCACTCGGCCGTCGACGTCCCATACTACATAGCCAGTCGTGTTAGAATCTTTTGTCAAGTAGTTCGATTTGGTAGGGGACAGGGACTTGGAAGGAGAAGCTTCGGCCTTGACCGCGGCAATGGCGTCGTTGACTAATTGAATCTGTCGTCGGACCGTCCTTTCGCTTGGTGTCTTTGGAAGCGCTACCTAGGTGCCCTGAGACGACGCCGAGCGGGGCGGGGACATGACGCTGGTCTTGTCTCTTCCTTGACGATTCATGGTGACATTCTGCAAACGTAAAGAAACTTGTGATGCGTTACAAGAGACCACTTGACTCCTAGAATCAACGTGGAGGCTCAGGTTGTTGAATCTGGTGGATAGAGAGCTTTCTCTGGTTGATGAGATGGGGGTGGAGCTGCCTTGTCTGATCTTGCTGTTGACGAGTGCAGGGGCTGTGTTTGAAAGCTGGGTTGGTTCCGTCGTACCATTACTGCTATTTGCTGCGTCATCGAAATGCTCCTCCTCTCGATGGCCATGTGCCGTTCGTGGCCGTGTTGCGGCTTGGCTCTTTGATCTGGCGTGGTTCGGTCTGGTGGGTTTGCCAGGGCGATCCGAGGGGATGTTACGGCCGGGCCCGAAGCTTTTAGCAAAGCTGCTCGAGGACGAAGACGAGGCTGTCGAGTTGTGACGGGAGCTATACGAGGTTGGTGGTTTCATCTGTCACATGTTAGTAAGAAATCTGCATGTTGATGCAAGCCGAGTACAGGGAGGTTGTGAAGCTGCTTCTCCAAGTCGTCCTCTGCACTCGGCGGGTTCCAATGGCGGAGGTTCGCGTCGAGACGGAATCTGCGACTGCGGGCGTCGCTGTAAAAGGCCATGCCTAGCCACAGACTCTTGAAGCTCGGCCTAGCAGGACTCTGACGACGCGGCCTCGCAGAACTTGGGAAAGATGATATCCTGCCCACAGCAGCCAGAAACCGCCCAAGCTGGAAGTACTGCACAACTTGAGCCACCCAAGTCGAGATATGCCGAGCGACTATATAAACACGCCGAAGAATGAAATCCGCACAGCGCGCCATGAATGTCGACGAGGGCCTCCATAAGAAGTGCCCAGTGATGGAAAACGAAGCTTAACCTACCTGTGATGACATGCTGGCCAGACTGTGGCCTGGGACGGCGCGGATGGTCGATTGTGAGGTAGGTGCTATCGATGGCTTGGGCGGGTATTCGCCTGCTCGCTCTGCCAAAGCCTTTCGCTTAGGTTCCGACTGGGTCACTACTCGCAAGGGGAACAGAAACAAAGAGTCAGCAAGGCGCGGGCTCTCCAACGCTGCACCTGATAGGAAGAGGCGTACCTGGTGGTTGAATCTCACGCTTCAAGGTCTTGAGGCTCGACGCTGTCGGGATGGCAGACGCCGGCCTGACATTGTGCTGCGACTCGCTCCATTCCGTCAACCCCGAGGGGATCTGCGTCGAGGGTGGCTTCAGGCGACCGAGCTTGGAGGCTCGGAACTGGGGGTTTTCGGTAACGTCCATGGCCGTAGGCAGCGGGCGCGAGGTCAACAACAAGCAGCTGCAACGCCTGGATGGCTCGGGTGGGTGTGGTCCAAGATGCGCGGTGTCACGGGAAAAGTCCAAGCAGGCGCAAGGAAAACGGGATCGCGCTGCAGAGTCGGTAATGTTGATGATCGAGAAACGATACGGCCCGCTCGCTGGAACCAGGACTCTTGGTCTGTTTCTGGTGGAGTTTGGCGAGTATGGCGAGGAGCCTTGTTTACCTTATCCCGCGCTAACCCGACCTGGCGGCGGCCCTCAAGCCCGTAGGCCCGGCAACGGGAAGCTGCCACTGCAAGCCTGCTTACATAACGCGCCCAACCTCCAAATACCAAATGTGGTGGGGCTTCACATGTCAGGATCATGGAGCAAGCGGGACAAAGTTCCCCGGAGCCCACTGCCTTGTCCAACAGCCCATGTGGCTTGAACTAGCTCTGTCAGACAGCTTTCGCCTCTCGCGAGCCTCGACAGCATTCAAAGGGTCTGCTTTGCGTTGACGCGGGTTCCTTCTGACGACGCCTGGCCTGGTTGTGCCCTCTTCGATGTCTCGGTAGCATCGGTCGTTGCCTCTCCTCACCCCTGTGCGACCTCACGCCTGTCATATCGCCAAACACACCTTTGCCTCAAACCTCGCTGGACCGCCATGGAAAAGTACAGCCAGTTCCGCGACCGGGGTAAGCATCATCGCCGACTGGCAACGCGAAGCCCAAGAATGCTAACATGTCCAGCGACCGGTATCGCGCCCTTCCTGCCTGTCACGACTCCCTCCTCCGGGCTGTCCACCCTCCTCCACATGTTTCTCTTCCTCTTCCGCCTCCCCTTCTTCATCAGCTACCTGATAGGCTACTTCCTCTTCTTCCACCATCTGCCGCTGCCCGTCGTCGCCCGCAAGATCGCCCTATGGGGCATGATGGCCATACCAGGCATATGGTGGATTGACCTGCAGCTCGACGGCGTCAAGCGCGGCCACCTCGCCGAGCAGCCCCGCGACCGCTTCCCGCACCCGGGCTCCGTCATCGCCGCCAACTTCACCAGCCCCATCGACGCAGTCTACCTCGCCGCCATCTTCGACCCGGTCTTCACCAGGTCGTACCCCGGAACGAGGGGCCTGCAGAAAGTTGGCCTTTGGGGGGCCGTGACGATGGCGCTGGGCGGTGTCAGGACTGCGCCGCCGGCGGGGGCAAAGCTCGTGGATATCAAGGACCTGCTGCGCGACTACCCCGGAAGAGTCATTGCCGTTTTCCCCGAGTGCGGCACGACCAATGGCAAGGCGATCCTCCCGTTCAGCCCCTCGGTGCTGCAGGCGCCGCCCGATGTGCACATCTTCCCCGTCAGCATCCGCTACACGCCGTCCGACGTCACCACACCCGTGCCCGGCCAGTGGCTCAAGTTTCTGTGGAACCTGCTGTCGCGTTCGACCACCTGCATCCGCGTTAGAGTCGCCGAGGGCCAGGTGAACCACTCGACGGCGCAGACAAACGGCGATTCCAGCCACGAGCTGCGCCACCGCGGCGATGCGGCCGGCACAATCACGAGCGAGGAGCAGAAGGTATTGGACCGCATAGGCGAGGCTTTGGCGAGATTGAGCAGGGTCAAGCGCGTGGGGCTTACCTTGAACGACAAAGCTGCGTTTGTCAAGGCACTGAACTCTCAGCGAGCATAGCACGAATGAGCCAAGGTGACGGATGACTACGATTGGAGAGGAATGAGGCGACCTGGAGTTTTGCACAATATTGGAGTCTCGTTGCGCCAGAGGAAAATATCGGACGGGGGACCTGGCTGATCGTGTATTCAGGTGAGGTGGGGGGGTTGCATGAGCACCGTCGTTTGAGTAGATACCAAATAATCGCAATATTACCGCACTTCAGTCGAGTGACTGTCTGATATATTCTGTGTGCTACCTGTGTGAACCCGGATAAGTACCAGGTATGAAAACGCTCAAACAAATGTACAATATTGACTCCATCCAAACCAACCCACCCCTTTTTTTTTCTATCCATTTTTCTTCATCTTTACAAGATCGCACCGTCCGTCACACAGCCCGTGCTGGCATCACTCACCAGCGCAGCGTACTTCTTCAGCGTGCCCTTGGTGTACTTGAGCGGCGGCGCCGTCCACTGCTTCCTCCTCTTGTCCATCTCGGCATCCGACACCTCGAGATCGACCACGTTCTTCTCCGCGTCAATGGTGATTGTGTCGCCGTCCTGTACCAGGCCGATCGGGCCGCCCTCCTGGGCCTCGGGCACGATGTGGCCGATGAGGAAGCCGTGGGACCCGCCGGAGAAGCGTCCGTCCGTGAGAAGGGCGACGTCCTTGCCGAGGCCGGCGCCCATGATGGCGGACGAGGGCTTCAGCATCTCGGGCATGCCGGGTCCGCCCTTGGGACCCTCGTAGCGGATAACGACGACCGTCTTCTCGCCCTTCTTGATGTCGCCGCGCTCGAGGGCGGAGATGAACTCGTCCTCTGCGTTGTACACGCGCGCCGTGCCCTGGAAGCGCAGGCCCTCCTTGCCCGTGATCTTTCCGACGGAACCGCCGGGGGCTAGGGAGCCGCGCAGGATCTGCAGATGGCCGGTTTCCTTCAGGGGGTTGCTGAGCGGGCGGATGATGGGCTGGTCGTCGGGGAAAGCGGGCATGTTCTCGACGTTCTCCTTCATCGTCTTGCCCGTCACGGTAATGCCAGAACCATCAAGCAAGCCCTCCTTAAGCAGGAACTTGAGCAGCGCGGGTGTTCCGCCAATCTTGTGGATGTCGGCCATGACGTACTTGCCAGATGGCTTCATGTCGGCGAGCAGGGGCGTGCGGTTCGACACGGTCTGGAAGTCCTCGATGGTCAGCTTGATACCCGCGGCATCGGCAATGGCAATTAGATGCAGCACGGCGTTGGTGCTGCCGCCCAGCACGCTGACGACGACCATGGCGTTCTCGAAAGCTTGGCGGGTCATGATGTCGCGCGGGCGGATGTCCTCCCGCAGGATCGTCTTGATGGCTGCTCCGACGGCCTCGCACTCGGCCCTCTTGCTGGCGTCCTCGGCGGGACTGCTGCTGCTGCCGGGCAGGGTCAGGCCGAGCACCTCGATGGCCGTGGCCATGGTGTTGGCCGTGTACATGCCACCGCAGGCGCCGCCGCCGGGGCAGGCGTTGCGGATGATGTCGAAGCGCTCCTCCTCGGTGATTTCGCCGGCAATGTACTGGCCGTACGCCTGGAAGGCGGACACGATGTCGAGAGACTCGCCCTTTTTGCTGCAGCCGGGTTGGATGGTGCCGCCGTAGACCATGATGCTGGGCCTGTTGACGCGGCCCATGGCGATGGCAACACCAGGCATGTTCTTGTCGCAGCCGGGCAAACTGATGTTTGCATCATACCACTGCCCATTCATGACCGTCTCAATCGAATCGGCGATGATCTCCCGGCTCTGCAGCGAGTAGCGCATGCCCTTTGTGCCCATGGAGATGCCGTCGCTCACGCCGATGGTGTTGAAGCGGTAGGGGACGAGGCCCTGGGCGGCGACGGAGTCGCGCACGATCTTGGACAGGTCCATGAGGTGCATGTTGCAGGGGTTGCCCTCGTACCAGACGGACGAGATGCCGACCTGGGCCTTGTTCATGTCGGCCTCGGACAGCCCCGTGGCGTACAGCATGGCCTGCGAGGCGCCCTGCGACTTGGGCTGGGTGATGGCCGACGAGACCCTGTTGAGCTTCTCGTCGGCGAGGCGGGCGGCCGAGGAAGAAAAGAGGCGGCTGCGAGAGTGTCAGCAGTGTAGGTACAGCTTCGCGAGAGGTGTTGGGCGTACGCATTGTTCCGGGCTGGCCGGAGGGCAGCTCTGGACACGACGCCCAGCGCCCTCGACTGTTGACGCAGCGAGCTGGCGAGCATTGCGACGATTCCTATCAATCCAATCCAATTGACTCAACAGTGACAGCTGAACTCGTCAATGACCCTGATATGCTTCAGTCCTATCCTTTCCGTCCAATGTAGCTGCCGGACAGGAGTCAGATAGGTTCGAAGAGATTGACGTGCTAAGCCAGCGGTGTCGGAGGCCGTTGAATTTATTTTATTTTTCCGCCCTTGGTTTAGCATCCCTGTGATCTTCCCTGTGACCGCGGGGCAGCTTGGTGCCGGTTTAGTGGTTCGTACCGCTGCGGTACCCGGAAGCTCCCCGCATTTCCCGTACCCTGAAGCTGCAATTGCAATTGGAAGCTGGCCATTGGCTGCACCTCGAGGGACCCAGATGGTTGGGATGACGCCGGTAACGGCTGCTCCAACACTCACTTGCGGTTCTTCAACAGAAGGGCATAATCCCCGATTCAATCACTGTCTGACGTTGTGGAAGCACGACTGATCACTCTTACTCGTATTGTGGAAGTGCTGCTCTCCGGGATGGAATCGGAGTCAAGTGTGCTTGTCCCCAGCTTCACAGTACAGGCATTGTTGAGCCAACGGAAGCCTATGCTTTACATTTACATATCTATAGTACAGAACACGCTTGGTATATGCTACTTATAATAATACACCCTCCGTCACGCCAAATACCCTTGCAGCCGCCAGAGCAATAGATGCAAACTCCTCACACTCGCACTTGGCCAGTACGACATCACTAGGATTTCACTCTCCTTGAACATCTCCGACTCCCTCTTCAGCCTCTCCAACTCCTCATCGCCCAGCAACCTCCTCAAATCATGCACCGCCATCTTCTTCCCGTACTTGGCGCCTTCCACGTCGAAAGTAGTATACGGCCCTTTGCCCCCCTCCTCGCCCTCTTTGGGCAGCCACAGCACGCAGCCCCTTGTCTTGACGCTCTTGACGTCCTCCCAGGCAGCCACGGGCGTCACGAACCTGTGCTTATTGATTTTGGGGCGGTCGCGGTCGGTCGTGCGGAGTACGAGCACGTCGACAAGCATGCGGCGCAGCGACGTGAGGATCACGTCGGACATGTCGGGCCGCCAGGTCACTGAGTTTGGCTGAACGATGCTGGCCATGCCATTGCGCATGGCTAGCATTCTGGGAAGGAGTTTTTGCGGAGGCGCGCCGATCTTTTCGAGGAGGGTTTTGCGAGACAGGACGTATTTCGTGAGAGGGGCGCGGCTTGGGCGCCATGGCTGATCCTCTAACGATTTAGAGATTTGTGCAGATATTGATGCGTCCTCTGACGAGATAGTCTCCACGGAATCAGACCTAGACACAGCTGCTGTCGGCCGGTGACCAGATTTCGCCTCTGTCAGCAAGTCCTTCGTCGGATCCTCCACCTTGAGGTTGGGGTTTCCCTCGTGAGAAAGCGTCGTTTCGTCGGTCTGCTCCGCATTCTTCGATGCATCGGATTGCTCAACCAACTCCGCCATCGAATACTTGAACGTCGAATTGTCTTCTGCTGCTTCAGCCGGTCGGCGACTTGGAATCAGAAACTCGGTGGCCAGCGGGCCTGGTGCCCACCACGGCGTCCCTGTCGTCGGATGTTGCACCACCTCCATGTCCTGCAAGAAGTACCTCGGTAGTCCCACGCCCGTCTGAGAGCATACTCGGTACGGCGTCGCCAATGCCCGAACTGCATGCTGTGTCAGTCGACTGATACTAACAAGAGACATCGCTTCCGAGGAATCGCACCGTATGGGTTAGAGGCAGTTTTCTTCCGAAGGTTTCCTAGTAATTCCTTTGGTTTCCGCTTCGCCTCCTGACGCCCCCGCCGTGCCTTCATCCATGCCGGGTCTAGGACGGGCGAGACGGGGAGGTCGCCGCTGGCTGTGGTGATTGTCTTTTCTTCGGGGTTGAGCTTGAGGGATTGTGCGTAGACGTCGTTGCCGAGACCGGATTCGAGCTGTATGCGCAGGGCTTCCGGGGTCAATTCTTCGCGGTCGTAGGAGCGCCATCGTCGCGCCTGGGAGCCTAGGCCCGAGACCGTCAAGGCGCTCGCCCTGGCTGTGTACCGTCTCATGGCGCTGTCGTTGTTGATATTTGGTCCATCCTCAATGTTTGAAAGTTGAAGGCTCGCTAAGAAGCGGCTCAATCTGGCAGTCCACTAAAATGCCGATGGCGGTATGTACCTACCTGTACGTACCTGCAGCTACAGCACCGCCACCAGCCGCCAGAGCTCTCCAGCTTCATCAGCATACGATGGTACCACGACACAGCTTGTTCTCTGCCCTGCGCAGGGCTACGCCTCGGGCTGCGAGGACGTTCTCGTCCTCCAGCCGGCTGCTGAACCTCCCAATGGCGGGGTACATCCCAATGCCCTACATCGAAGAGACATCGGTGCGCCGCCAACCACGCCGCCCTGCTGGAGCATGACAGCTAACGAGAGCAGGCCGCCGGCAGGAAAACATGTGCGCAGACCCCGTGCATGTCAATGGATGGCTGAAGCTTATTGGTGTCTAGGGGATATCTTTTCCAAGCTCCTCCAAGTACGTGCGACAGTCATCGTGCGCACCAACATGCTAATGGTCCAAGGAACGAATCGTCTTGCTTAACGGAGAGGTCAACGACTACATGTCCGCGTCGATTGTCGCCCAGCTACTCTGGCTCGAGTCCGATACGCCCGAAAAGCCGATCACGATGTACATCAATTCCCCAGGCGGTTCTGTCACATCTGGTGCGTTCCGTGAGTCTCGTTTGGTCACCTAGCTCATTGGTTTAGGAATGGCCATCTACGATACGATGCGATACATCAAGTCACCCGTGTCCACGGTTTGCGTCGGCGGCGCCGCGTCTATGGCAGCGATTCTGCTAGCAGGCGGTGAGGCGGGCAAGCGCTATGCACTCCCGCACAGCTCCATCATGATACACCAGCCGCTCGGCGGGACCTCTGGGCAGGCGTCGGATATTTTGATTTATGCAACGCAGATCCAGAGAGTGCGGGAGCAATCCAACAAGATAATGCGCTACCACTTGAACAAAGCAAAGGGGGAGGACACATATACTATCGAGCAGATCAACGACATGATGGAGAGGGATAAGCATCTGACGGCGGAAGAGGCGCGAGAGCTGGGGGTGATTGACGAGATTCTGACACAGAGGAACGACAGCGAGGCCAAGGAAAAGAAGACCGAGGGGGAGGCACCCAAGCCGTAGTCTTGGCATGTACAAACATGGAACGAGCGATGCATCGGGAATTAGGCCATGTGTACAATAGATAACAATATATGGAATTTCGACTTCAGGAATATGTTTCTCGTGGTAGGTGCCCGTGGTTGACACGACCCCCAAGTGGTGGAGATGACACTGGGCTGGCTGTCTCGGAAGCTCTTATCTTGAGACAGCTGGCTGACGTGAACGTGCATGAGCTGAGCGTCTTTCAACGTCTGTCGGTCAAACCCAGCCCGGCAACTTGTTCTGCGAGCATTTTTCGTCTGTACGCATCCCCTCGAAACCGGCGACTTCGATAGCCAGCGCCATATCCCGTCGTTTCCGCAGCCCCACCATCACACCATGGCGGAACCTCAAACGCCCGCCATCATAACCGGCCAAGCCCCCGAGCTCGCGGAGCCGCAGCCTCCCGCCGAGCGTGAGGAATGCCTCGAGCTGGTGCAGATGGAGGACTGGCGCCGGCCGGGCTACTTCTCCAGCTCGACCCTGCCCCTCTTCCTCATTCACGACGGCGGCGGCACCATCTTCGCCTACCACTGCCTCGACCCCCTTGGCTGCCACGTCTACGGCATCCGCAACCCCAACTGGCGCACCGGGGACAAGTTTGCCGGCGGCATCGCCGAGATGGGCCGTCTGTACGCCGGCTGGATCCGGCAGGCCGTGGCCAAGCCCGGCTTTCCCGTTGAGCGGCGGGTCGATGGCACCGCGGACATCTTGCTCGGCGGATGGAGCCTGGGCGGGATGCTGAGTTTGGAGGTTGCCAAGGTCCTGGAGGGTGACCCGACGGTGCGTGTACGCGGGATCATCATGGTGGACAGCATCTACCCGCGCAACACCAACCAGGAGCTCGTCATCGAGCCGTGGGACACGTCCGAGGAGGGCAAGACGATGAACCAGATCCTTGCGTCACGCTCCATGGCAGAGGGCCGGCGCATGATCCAACACTGGGAGATACCCCGACTCACCGAACCGCGGCCGCGCATAGTGCTGCTGCGAGCCACGGGCTACGTGCCGCCCAAGAAGGAGGGCAACGGCATCGTCTTCACCGACGTGCACCGCGGCGACAGGAACCTAGGGTGGGACAACTACGACAAGGAGCTGTTTGACGAGGTGGTGGACGTGAAGGGCCATCACTTTGACTTGTTTGAGTTTGCGAGGGTGGCGGAGACGACGGCGGTTCTGAGGAAGGCGGTGGTGAAGATGACGAGGGCTGCGTTGGCTGCGTGGTGAGGCTCCTGTTATGTTTTCCAAGGATCGACGAGGACTTGATGGCTTTTCTGCTGATGACGGATGGCGATATATAGAGAAGCGAATAGAATTTGGTTCAAGATGGGAAGAAGAAGTAGGATAGAGCAAGCGTTTGGGGTTGACCGACAATAAAAGACTACAGCATTGACAAAGGCGTGCTGGCCCTCCTCGTTGCTAGTCGAATGACTGCCAGCTGTCAGCTTACTATCCCATATTCCCTCTCAGTCTCGAAGCGCTCCTTGTCTCCAAGCACGCATGTATACGGTGCCGTTCTTATGAAGAGCGGTGCCACTTCACTTCCTTTCCACAGCTTGCTCTCTTGACTGGCTACTCACCCATACACACTCTTCTTCTCTTCGTCACCAGGACCCTCTTTTCTACCCTTTCATCCTCCTTCTCCTTCTCCTTCTCCATCTCTCCTCTTCCTACATCTTGTTCTGCATCATCATTCCCCTGCTTTGACAAGGCCAAGGCAGCGCACCTCATTTGGAAGCATCTTCATCGTGTCTCTCCTGCCTCACAATCCTCCCTTCCCTCCATCCTTTCCCCCATCCTTCGTTGAGCAACCTTCGCAGCTTCAGATTCCTCCATCACAAGCACTTCGCCCCGGTCTTATTGGCGAATCTCTCCTCGCATCGTAACATACTCCAGACTCGCACCCGGAAACTCCAGTCACAGGACAGCCTTGCCATGGTCATCGATGAAACAGCCCTTAGGGCTGGTCTTCATAGCCCCTCAGCGGAGCGCATCAAGCTCATCGAAGCCAAAGAAGCTGCCGTGATCAAAGCCCTCAAGATCCTCAAGACAATCCATGACAAGTTCCGCGCCGCTAGCTTTGAGCCTATTGATATGGACCTGCCTGCATGGCGTCTTCGTTTGTGTAGGATTGCTCCAACCGCCATCCATGAGAAGATTGCTGACGATACTTCCAGCGGAACTTGACAAAAAGCAAAAGGGCTTTCAGCATCGCGTAGGTATTTTGGGAGACACTGGCATTGGCAAGTCCAGCCTCCTCAACGCCCTCGTCTCCGAGAAGGCAGATATTGCGCCATCAAGCCAGAGTGGGGCATGCACCGCTGCCATCTGCTGCTTCGAGTACTTTGAACCTCCTGATTCCAGCAAGAAATACCGCGCCAAGATTGATTACAAGAGCAAGAGCGAAGTCGACAAGGAGCTCAACCACTTCTTCGCCGAGCTGAAGGTTTTTGAGAGCCAAGAGACCAGCGAAAGCCAGCATGACGCCGTCGCACAGGCAGAACGCAACAGATTCGGGGATAACCTCAATATTATCAGTAACTGGTCGGGCTTGCCCACAGAAAAGCTACGTACCTTGGGATTAGGCTCCCAGAGCGGAAAGATCACACTTGACTGTGTTGACGGTAAACGGTTCTTTGACTACGAGCATCCGGACAAGAGCAAGACCGAGACCTTCTACTCCCCTACTCCCCAGGCATTCCTCCAGTCAATTAAGCCATTTGCTGGAAGTGGTGGAAAGAAGTCGAAGGATAAGATGATTTGGCCTGTGGTTAGGCTTGTTCATGTCTACGTCCAAGCCGACGTTCTTAGAAGCGGTGTTGTTCTCATCGACCTTCCTGGGCTAATGGATGCTCTGGACTCCCGATCGCAAATCGCCCGGGACTTCTACAATAAGCTTCATTCCAGAATCATCGTTACGCCCGGAGACAGAGCTTCTGACAATCGAACTGCGATGTCCATGCTCCAGCAAGACCAGATTCTGGATCTTGATACAGATGGAAAGATGAATCAAGATAGTCTCTGCATCGCAACCAGCAAGGTTGATCTCCTTGATTGGCAGAACTTTGTTGAATCTGAGATTTCACCAGACGAGGTCTCTCCCAGATTCCAGCTTCTATACCAGGAGTATGAACAAAAGAATCAACGGCTACAAGAGGTTAACGGCGAGATCCAAGATCTGAAAGAAGAAGGGGGTGGCTCGACGCCTATTGACTTTGAGACAAAATCGTACGACTCAAAGAAAAGAGCGTCCAGTACCACAACCTCAGCTTATCTTGGAAGCACTGATGAAAGTAGAATTCTGCCTTCGCTTTTCAACGAACGAAAAGAACTGGAGCTCCAGACCGCGAAGCTCAAGGGCATGTGTCATTATGAGTGCATCCAAGCACGCAATCGACACAGCAAAGAGGCCCTACAAGAAAAGTTCGACAAGGTCCGAAACAGTTCTCGGGAAGACGGAGCACCTCAAGTCCACACCGAGCTTACTGTCTTCCCGGTCAGCAGCAAGGCTCATCGTCTGTTGGCCAAGGGTGAGCCTGACCCAGCATTTCCCGACGCCTATGCCACTGGAGTCCAGGCTCTCAAAGACTGGATCATCCGCGGCTCGCTTGAAGCACGAGAGAAGAATGCAGATCATCTTTTCAGTATGGCCCAAGTACTTCTTGACGAAGTTGACGGCTGGATCATGGATGGATGCCAAATTGTGGTCAAATTAGCCGCAGCGGAGCTTCCAAAGATCAAGGCCCTTATCCAAGAATTGCTGAACGTCCTTGAAAAGGTATTACCCGGGCTTTTCGCAAAACACCGTTTGAATACTGACAGAATCTCAGAGACTGAAAGCGAGCCATGTGAAACTTCACGGCGGGATCGAGAACTTGCCCCCCAACCAGTTGAAGAGCCACAACAAATTCGACTCAGAGCTTGCGAAAGGGTTCGTCGGGCATGTCAACAATTACCAAATCAGCACGACGACCGGGAAGAAAATTCATTGTGCATCCTATCTCGCTCTCATCCGTCGTCGTGGTGGCCAGTTTCTCTCTCAAGGCCAACACGGCAAGGAAACTCATGATTTGAGATCAAGATTGTGAGTGATGCTTAAACCCAAACTAATGTGCCACTTGTTAATCCGCGTATAGGTATATCTACTTTTGGGGTCCTCGAGTCGCAATGTGGACCACCGCGTTCCAGAACACGTTGCCACAGCTCGGTACCGTGGCTGAGGCTGAGAATGAAGAAAGCATCAAGGCTCATGTTCTCGGTATCCAGCAGTCACCAAATCTGCATCAAGTCTTCAAAGAGGCATTTGAAGAGCGAAGCAGCCGCTTGGACAACCTGCTCGCCGAATACCAGACAGGGCTTGATGACTTATTAACCACGTACGAGGCCAGTGTCGCTGAGATAAAGAAATCTGCAAACGATCTTTTGGACAAGGCAATGATTCCCGTCTACGATGCTGCGAGGGATCAGAAAGGTATAATATCTTGAGTCAATACTTTCAAGCTATATACTAACAAATTCCGCAGGAACTGGCGCCACGATGAGGCAGTATGCTGCCATGGAAGAGGGTGCTCGACGGATTCAATCCAAAATCTTTCCTCGCGTTAGCAAGGGTCTCAGTCGCAAACTCGAGTCAGTTCGCAATAAGTTGGAGAAGGAGCATGAGAGGATGTTATTGTCATTGATAGACAAGATCAAGGTCATGCTGACTTCGCTTGCCAGCATGTTGTGTCTCTCGAAAAATCATGAAGCAGATGGACTCATGTCGCCCGAGCAGATTTTAGAGTTCAGGTCGAGCTTGACAACAAGTTTCCAAGTGTGGAAGCGCGAGATGTCCATCTCCAAGTCTCTATTCACAGCGCATGCCAAGGAAGGGCCTCAGCCTGAGAGGAACATCAAGACAGAAGCTGGTGCGTCTGATCTAGGCTTGATTGCGGTCATGGCGACCACGTCCAACGCTCTTCAAAGTGCTACTTCTCCGGTGTTTGGCACGCCTACGGAATCCGACACAAGTAGAGGGGGACACGATAAGCTTCCGAGTATTTCGACGTCTTCCGAAGAACAAGCGACCAACACCCGCTTCTTCAAGGAGAAGTTCCCCGTACATCTTCTCGACCGTGCACAGACTGAGCACGGCGAATCGGCCCCTCCAATGGCGGATTTACCCCCGTTTCGACGGGAAAGTCTTGGACTCTGAGCATGAGCCGACCGGTGGTGACTAGGTTATGTGGAGGGTTCTTTTCAGGCAGGGAAATTGCTCTGTTTACACAAAAGGAGCAGTTGCAATCTGGCATGGTTTTTAAGATTATGAACATCATGAGGGGAGTCTTGCCTTTGGTTTTGCTTCTGGAGAGGGCTGGAGAAAGGAATTGCGGGAACATTGGGAGACGGACGGACACTGATGCGATTTACATGGTAGAATGTAACACGGGAAGGCCATCACAAACAGCACTGAATGGACGGCGTTTTGACTTATGGTCACTTGAGCGCATATGCGCAATTTGATGACTGCGGTCGACGATTATCACGACCTGTGTGATGGGTGATTGCATAATCCACGAGCCAAGCGTGCGACGATGTTTTGGTCGAGACGCGGCTGTGGTGAGGATACAACAGTTCCAACACTATGGTGTTGCTAAACTCAGGTGGAACTCTAAGATCAGGGCTAACCTCAATCGCAGCAAGGAGAGCAGTAGGTGGCCGGGCATGTGCGCGAGTTAGGATGGCGCTGGTGAGATTCCATGCAGTGTGAGCTGTCCAGCCACCACCAGCCGGCAAGTCATAGCTCATAACATGTGTTTATTAAATGCTAGTAATCCCTACTTTCCCCCCGTCCTAAGAACATCCCTCACAACCCGACGCCGTTTACCCATGCAGTATGCTTTCCCCGTCCCATCCGAGACCACTGGTAACCCATANCCCCCTCGAATGCACTGTTTACATGAAGCGCACCTCGTCGAACAGACTAGCGCGGATCTGCATCAGACTCGCCAGCTCCATGACAAACGACTGGAAGATGATGACGTTGGTGGCAATATGGGATACTGAAGCCGTGGTTTCTGTCGTTGGCGTTGCCGCGGCTGCATCTTCCTCCTCTCGGGTATCGTTCCCCTCGGCAGCTGTGCTCTCCAGCTCTCCGGCGTCTGCGGGTTGCTCCGCCTCTGCTGGTTCGGGCACAGGCCCCTTGTTGAAATCCAGCGGTATTGGCGTCATCTTTTTCCTTGAAGGGAGGCCTACACGCCTTGTGAGGATGCTCTGGTCGATGGCTGCGAATGCTGCAGCTTGGCTCTCCACGAAGCCGTCTTGAACTGCATCGGCGTGTCCGATCGGCGATTGCCCTCTGCCTACCAAATTCCCGCTTTTGTCTCTAGGGCTCAGCGCCGTCTCCATTGGAGCGAACGGGGAGGGCTTTGACACGCTCTGACCACTAGGTGTCTGGGCCGGCGACATGGTCCCGGAGCTCCGACTCTGCTCCTTGCGTCCTCGCGGGCTACCGGTCCGGCTCGGCGTTCCCAGCTCTGACAACAGTCTCTGGGCAAACCCTTCGAACGCTGAAGGTCTTGACGGTGATGCGCTACGGGATATCGCATCCGCCTTTTGTCGTTCAGGCGTGCCCTGCTGCGCGGGAGGTTCTTTCCGAACTGGAAGGGGATTTTCCTGCACTGAATCTGCAGCCTGGAAAGACTCTCGCCGCTGCTGTACGAGTTCCTCAAACCGAGGTATCGACTTCTTGTATGCCGTTACCTGATCGCACAGGCGCTTGACAATGTCCAACATTCGAGGAAGGGATTCTTGCGACCACCGTGGCCGTCGTCTGCATTGCGTCAAGGCCTTTATCCGCGCGTTCTCCTCCGTTTCAGACGGATCCACGCCTTGACCGGCGATCGGATCAGTCTCGTCGCTCAAAGGCGATGTTACATCTGCCTCCACATCTGCGTCTGCAACATCATCGCCGAAAACATAGTCGTTTGGGTGTCGTGAAAGCCAACCTTCGATACTCATATACCCACATATGCCCAACCATACCAGCGTTTCCGTTACAGACAGGTTTGTCTCGACCGGATTCACAAAAAACGTCTCGAGTAGGTCGAGCATGGAGTTAAGCAGCGGGTCGTCTGGACGTAGGGTATGGGCGCTGACTTCTTTTGGCGCACCAGGGAGGCTGTCCGCGACTTCCTGGGTAGCACTAGCCGACCTTGGTGCAACCAGTCTCAGTGAGCAGGGATGGCTTTCCAGTCTCAACAAAGTATCCCTCAAGACGTTTTCGTAAACTTCGTTCAACGTGTCTGCTCCACCAAGTAGCCCAGCCATGTACATCAGATACTCAATTTCCTGCTCGTGAGCCCCGACAGTGCGGCGCCGTGTCCTGGAGAGAACCTCGGTGCGCAACAGCGTGGTGATTGCGTACTTGTGATGCTTTTTCAGGATTGCCGAGACGAGTTGTAGCGTAACATGGATGGTCTGCTGATTGCGAGACCGCAGGCAGGCCAGAATAAGGTCGACGAGGTTGAAGAGCAAAGGGGTCGCACTTGTGTCTGTCTTCTCTGCCAACATTGATGCCAGGTTCATCGACTTTCGCTTTCTTGCGTCACTGACTGACGTTTCGGCATTCGACGTGGGTTCGGGTATCGTATCGGGCAGAGCTAGGAGGTAGTGCAGGATGAGGTTGATCATGTCAGGGTGGTCCAAAGACTCAAGTATGCGGCGCAGGTACGTCAAAACTGCTACCGATGAACCTCCGTCGATATCGGATGATTCGAGCAGTGACGGATACCTAACTCGTTAGCCGCGTACTGGTCCGGTAAGGGAGTTGACTTACAGCAGTTGTTGCAGGAAGATGATCTGAAAGTGCTCCAGCAAAGTTGTCTTGACCTCCACGGACTTGCAATGGTTCAATACGTCCTGCCAGAAGAGGAGATGGTTTAGAAATGTGTCGAGGTACGACTGGAACTCTAATGAGCATGAGCTGACGATCTCGTAGTTGGAGACTGGGTGTTCATAGTCAGAAAGTGCAAGGATGGGCGGCAGAGCATCCGGTTGGTGGTCTATAACCAGCTTGCGACTCAGCTGACTGTAGAGAGCCCCGAGGCCGGTTGCCATGAGTGTCGACAGATCACTTTCAACAACCCATTGCTCCAACAGTGCGGAGCGCGACGCAGCCTCGATGATATAGAGCAGGCCCGTCCTAGCAAAGTCTCCCACCTTGCCCTCATGTTGAATGTAGTCCATGAGGATGTAGAAGAGCGGGAAGTCAGCTCTTTGCGTCCGCCCCTCGAACCTGTCGTGGCTATCTTTGGGCGCATCTTGTTGGCCGGATTGCGTCTTAAACCATGCCGGCAGAATGCTCGGGTCCAGCCGAATCTTGGTGGTGATGTTGAAGGCCAGCTCCACTACCCGCGACTCGGTATCCAGCCCAAGCCGCACGCTGTGGACTCCGGTGATGCGCACCAACAGATTGGTCAGGCTAGCGGAGAAGGTCGAGTTTTCCACAAACGCCTCCTCTTCGCTTTCGATCAACGTCGCAAAGAACAGCACCGCCTCCTTGATGATCCACTCGTTGTAGGATATCGTGGCTATCTTGCCAATCGGGACGTATATCTGTTTCATGGATGCATACTGGATACATGGATGGGGTAGCGGCCGTCGGGTTTCGTCGCTGAGGATGTTGGTGAGCTCCTGCAGCCGGATCTCGAGCTGCTCGGCAGCTTCGACATTTTGGGATAGGTTGGAGGAGCTGCGCCATGTGGACTGCAGTGCCGTCAGCCCATGCGTTCATCTAACGGGCCGACACGCTTACCAAGAGATTCCCGTACTCCTTTTCGAAGCGATGGAGTCGTTTGGCTGGGTCTTTGGCCTGGTCCTTGCGGGACGGCCCCGAGGAGAGGGGGCTCAAGAGTCGCGACCACTGGAGGAGTCAGAGACCAAGCGCCGGCTCAGGAGTATCGGGTGCTTACAAAGTCCATGGGATGGCTAGCAGAGTCATCTCTTGTGTTTGGCTGGTACAGGCGTTTGCAGAGCCATGGGCCCTGTTTGTTGACGTTGCGAAGGGCCGAGCAAAGTGCTCGGTTGCGTGTGGCTTGAAGTGGGGGTTCCACCAGCCACAGGCGTGGGGCTGCAGCTCGTAAATGCGGCGTACTTACTAGTCACTAACCACACTTCTCTATCGCACTCTCTAAAATTACAGTCATGAAATGCATGGCAATCATGCTCCAGCTCCTCCCAGGAATCTAGCATTCTCTATCGCCCCAGATCCTATTCAAAGCATTCAAAACACATCATTGTGACCCCAAGACTTGTCGAATCCAGCAGAATGACCTCGCTGCTGAACTTGTACTTGAGCAATAAAACAAACCGAGTAGACCGTACAAAAAGGTAATTTTGGGTTCAAAATGGATATTGAATTTATTTTCTGGACCTTTGGGGGTTATGATGTTGCTTGTTATCTACGTAAAGAATTACTTGGGCATTTTTCGTGGTATGTTTTTAATGCACCCAAATAGACCCATTTGCTTGGTCTAAGCAAAGCTCCGTGTCATGCCAACAGATTCCAGAAAAGGTTGAGTACCGTGACCTTGAATGGACTGCTGCGTCGCTTAATTCTCTTGTGCTGCAACTGGAAATATTAAAAAGTGAGTGTTGCTGTCGTCGGAAAGCATATGAGTATACAGGCCCATGTGTCTAGGGCGGCAGCCTCGACTGCGGGCCAGATCTCTATCCCTAGGCATCCAGTATCACTATATGTCTTGGATGGATTACCGTTAAACAAGAGTCATAGTAGGAAATCCTGGAGCTGGTAAGGACATTTTTGGGAAGACGAAGAGATAATACGTTTGGTCTACATGGCCTCATCTGAATAATGGCACTGACACTATTTTGAGGCTATCACTTCATCGGATTCCAGGATCAGGCTTAATGGCCTTATCCTGTTAGGTAGGCTTATAGGTCCATTAGTAGGTCGCGGAGAGTAGCAGAGAGAATAGCAACAGTCAGAAATGGTAAAAGCAACAAGAACACAGGTGACCATCCATTTCAAGGGAACTGTGGATATAGCGGGAGAGGATGGATGCCAATCTCGATCGGCAACTAACGAGAGACAAATACGACATGATCTATGAATTAATAGCCTCAACCCTCTTCAAAGCACACATAGCTATTCCGGGCTCTTCGGCTTCTGGACATGCAGACCATACAAATGGGTCCCCATGTAGAGTGCGAGCACCTCAAGCGCTATAATACTACTACGGGCGGGTACCCATGCAAGGTATATAAGATGGTCTGCAGGCGAGCTTCTACCTCTCTTCACTTTATTCAAAGGAAGCACGAACCAGATTGTGGTTTGCTGCCAGTTCGGGGGCGGAACCATTCCCCGAAGACAACATGCCCGGTAATGTGAATCCATGAAGTAGCATGGAGGGATTGACGTCACTGCAACGTGAACTCACCTGTTAACCCTGCTCGGCCAAAAGATCTTGCAAAATGAGATACAGCCAAGCCACTACTCCTCGATAATATTGCAGTATCCACAGTCTGCGTATTCGATTTGCTGCTGCTGGTCAAGCATCTGCCGATACGTTTTTTTTGAGGGTAGAGCTTGGGGGACGCGCGGTACAACCAGAACAGTGTTTGTCTCGCTCTTCTCGGCTTGCGATTTTCTGTGCTCCCAGCCGTCTGGGTCAGGATTTCTCATCACCAAAATAGACGTACCTCACCAAATAGCAAGAATTTTTCATCAGTGGTTCAAGGTACTGGATTTGAGAATGTGCAAATATCGAGACTTGCTACGAACTATCAGAACATGCAGCCCTTCCTATTTCAAAGTCGTACAAACATCCGTGCCTCGCGTGTGAAGGCTTTCATCCGGGCGTCATGAAGCTTCGCTGCACTCAATGATGCGACAGACTGCAAGTGAATTGAGTGGCATTGCAATCATCCATGGTGGTTCTCGGCGGATAAGGAAATGAGCCGATAAAGTTCGATTACCCAGCTATGTTAAGTATCACGATGACATATCGGGCCTACAATGATTCGAGTCTAGTTCATTATATCATCATCTTCTTGGCGATCGCTTCCAGAGTCTTAGCTGTGAAGTTGCGTGCTGATTCGCTCTGTTAGTTCAAACGAACCCCGATTTTAGGCGATAAGCTTAACGTTGTAGCGTCGAGCCAAAGACGCCCGAAGGCATTCGTAAACGTCCCCCTTTTCCCTGACTCAGTTAGGCCTGAGACAAGTTGAGTTACCGTCCAAGTCTTGCTTTCGCGCGACATTGCGGTGGGGGCGTAAGTAACGGATCCGTCAATGACAACGTGGTGGAGAAGGTCACCAGGGGTTCACAGCGGCATTACGCTACGGCTATCCACTGAACGTACTAAACGCTACCGAGCGAGGAAAAAGATCAGCGCGTGGTGGGAAGTAGGAATGGGGGCAGACGTGCGCAGACCGGCGACGTCATTATCTCTCGATTGACAGGACGACGCAGGCCAAGAGCGAGCCAAGATCCCTTCCGCCACCGCCCAGGCCCGTTTGTCGTGGTCATGGAATGTGACGACTGATTTATGTCTTCCCTTTTCCTTAATTCCTGGTGTTCAGAACTGTCTTGAATTCTTCGAATCTCGTTTCGGCATTGTTTCTTCGCTCACCTGTGCCGTTTTGTACGGTTACATCGATCGACTGGACGACCAAATTGACCGGATTGGGCACGCACGCGAGCTGAAATAGCCCACCATGAGCTCCTCTACCCCGGTCCCGGCCGACGGGGCTACTCATATGGAAGCACTGGCGCCTGCGCCGACGTCTCATTCCACCGCTCGACCGGTTACGACCGACGAAGCTGCCCGCGCCGACCCTTCCGCACCTTCTTCCGTCTCACAATATACCCTCGACCCGTCCGCGACAGAGAAGACGCGAACATCTCCCACCTCTCCAAGCCATGGCCCGCCTCCGCTGCCGTACAACCTACGGGAGCACAAGCTCACCATCACGGGATTCTGGTTCCTCATTTTCACGGAATGCACCCTGATCCCCATAGTTTTTTACTTCACCATCTCGCGGTTGACCGACATGCGAGCCGGCGCCATGTTCGCCATCATCACTGCCATGTTCGGCTTCATCTCGGGCGGCGAGTACGGCCTGCGCGGCGTGCGTCTGGCGTGGAAAGACAGCCAGTATCGCCCGCTCAAGGGCGGCCAGCGGTGGCATTTCGACAGCACGCATCTTATCCTCGGCAACCCGTACTTTGTCATGACGGCTCTCATGATTGGGTTTAGCATTCCCGAACCGCCAAAGATTCGGGGCCTCAGCATCATCATGCCTGTGGGAATCATCATGGTCGTCTTGTACATGATGTACACCGGCGTTGCGTATCATTTCGGGTGGCGGCTTCGATGGCACCGTCTGAGCTCGCACGTGATCGGCGATATCACACCACCTCTCACGTTCTGCATCATGGAGGACATCACTGCCTGCGATGGCGGTGGTGGCAGAGAGTACCGTGAAGCCGCTCTCGCGCGATTCAACGCATCTCCTCGGTTTCGGCGCATGCTTGTCCAGATGCTGTGGGCCTGGTCGATATCTGGTCTGCTCTTGAGCATCGCCCTCATCGTATTGGCCTGGACCATCCACGAGGAGGTTGCTTATGCACTCGGCTGGGCTGTTCCTTCGGTATGGGGAGGCATCGGTGCTTTTCTCACCATAAAATGGGGCCAAAGATGCCTCAGAATCGAAAAGGAGAGGTGGGCGCAAGATCAGACGGAGCACATTAGGCACGGGTAGACCAGAGCTAGACGGACAACACAGCCACCATACGAACTGGATGCCTTACGAATACGCACATGAGTGTTTGCATTGTATAACACAGCGATTGAATTTATAGATTGTATAACCAATATATGTCGGTTGCTCACCAGTTTGCTTGTTTAAATGCGTGGTTACGTCTCGTGGCGTGGTCCACAGACTCTTCAGTCACCCTATCGACTGGACAACCATTTCAATTCGGCCCTGTGCACCATTTACGATCATTCTTAAGTAAGAACGACCAAAATCAGGAACAGATTTCAGCCTCTTGACCTTGCCTGTAAACAATAGCGATTGCTCTCGGCAATCTATTTGCTGTGCCATGTCAGTCGAACATCCAAAATCAACAACATTGACCTCCGCAGCCCCTCAGGTTCCAGAACGGATACTTGGACTTGAGAGGATACACGGCACCATCCCAGACCAGTTTTGTCGCACAACAGCCTCGGCTAGTCCATCACAACGATGATGTGCCTAGGTGCCTAGGTGATTCGAGACCCGACAAGGGGCGGAAGCTACAACGGCACTGTGTTTGTTACGGGTGGGCCAATGTTCTCGGCGCTGCAGGGTATTAAGCTGGCGGCAGTTCCGCTCCGGACGAACCTGACCAGGACAAACCCGGCTTTGAGCAGGAATATTTCTGCGGGTGCAAGATAGGCGATGGGTTGCCACCACATGGACCGAGATTTGGGGACTACCCGAGGACGAGTCTGGATCGAGCCCAACCTCCAAAGGTGATGGAGTTCTTTTCGAAGCGAAGGGACCACGTTGAGCCATGGCCTAGACGTAGGCAGTGTCTCTCTTGAATTACGTCTCTATGTCTGACATAAACTTAGACGTCGAATTTCCTTATATCAGAAGGGGGCGGATTCTCCACTGTTGCATTCGCCCGCTCGGCTGGCTCGTAACCCGTCAACACATAAGTCATGTACATTGGTCAGATTCACAGGATCCAGCACGTATGGACTGATGTCAGCGCCGAATGGCATATCTCGGGAAGGCATGAGGAAGACGAGGTCTGGGCACAACCCCTTTTCTACGGGACGGATACCCATTTGTCACGATGTGATTACCAGAGAGACGAGGGTATCTAAGGCAAGCGCAACTACGGGGGACAGATTGGATGGAGCTCGAGCTTGTTTCCAATACCGGAGCATGATTCGACGCTGTAGGAGAACGACGAAACGATCTTCTCCTTTGACGTGGTAGCATCACCCAAGCGACAACATCAGAGTATTCGCAAGTAGTGATTACTATACTGGAAGGGCGACGGAGAGCATCCTCCTGCCTGCACCATGGACTCAACCGGACGAGCATCACTAGTTCATGGGGTGTCCGCTAGCCTTTCAGTTTTAAGACAAATGGAAACGATGGTCACGACGTTCCCGAAGCATCGGGCTAGCCTAGGATGGTACCGGTAGATTGGACACAGGGGAAGGATTATCGAGTGGTGAATGCAGGATATTGTTTGCTTCAGGTGGCCGAGTGGGAGGAGGCACGGGAACTTCAAAAGCCGCCAATGAATGGCTCTCGCCGGCGGCAAGCATCAAGCAATAAGTAGCAAGCACTATGCGAAGGAAGAGCCTCTCTGGGCTAAGCGGTCCACACTGTCCAGACATTGATTGCCTGATGGTCCACTTGGGGCGAAAGCTTCATGGCAATAAGAATAAGAATAGGGATAGGAAACGGCGTCGGGGCTAACAGACGCTTGAACAATATAGACTCGACTCGACCCTGCCAAGTGGGTTGATGGGGGCCGAGAACAATCATTTGCAAGCATTAGGCCGGGGCTGCGCCTCGCCCCTAGACCAGGGGTGAGGTGGTTTCAAACCGAATTAGTCGGTCCCCATCATATATCGCCAGTCCCAAACGGGAAGACTGGGACTGGTCAGGCTCGGCGAGACGATGGTGCTTGGCCGAGGAAGGTCGTTTTCCATCAACGGGCCGATCGCAATGGCTGGCTGGCTCATTTAACTTGGGGCCACGAAGGGACATACTGGAGGGAAACACTCTTATCTGAAACGGGCAACCGGCCAACTCCATCAGATACGAGCTCGTCCCATGTCGAGCCCATCGGATGGCTCATGGGTATCTGCTCGACATGGCTCTCATCCGCCAATGAAATTTGTTCCTGCGTGCCGGACCAGGGATCCTGCCCTCCTCGATCAAATTCCGGGGATTGCGGACGCAGGAATTACTCGGAATCCGGCTGACCCCAGCGTATTGACATGAGATGACAGGAGCTTCACGATGGCCCGATGGGTGAGGCGTCAAAACATGAACACATATAAAGGACCGGACTTTGCTGCTTCACTTTGCTACCCTTTCCTCTAGCAGCACCGCTTCCATTCATTTTCTTACCAACTCATTCATTCTTTACAGTCCCAGGTCGGACCTAGCTCATTCTCTTCTTCTCAACTAACCACACCAATCAAGATGAAGGTTACCGCTGTTCTCCTCGCCGCCGTGGCCGGCGTCTCGGCCATCACCACCACCCTGCCCAAGTCGGCCGGCGCCACCGCCGTGCCCACTGCCATCCCCGTCAAGGGCTCCTACGACGGTGGCATGAAGCGCTTCGAGCGTAACCGTACGTTGTCTCTCCACAAGCCCTAGGACGTCCAACTTACTGACCTTTGCAGCCTCTACTTGCAAGGGACAAAGCGAGACTGGCGAGAAGGACGCTTCTTTCATCCTCGAGGATGGTGCTACCCTTTCCAACGTTATCATTGGCGCCACTTCTGGCGAGGGCGTCCACTGCAAGGGCAAGTGGTAAGTCAACCGCTCCGAAAATACAACGACAACAAGAAAAGAACATGCCACAGCCGATACTAACCACGTCTAAAGCACCCTGAACAACGTCTGGTGGGCCGATGTATGCGAGGACGCGGCCACCTTCAAGATGACCTCGGGCACCGCCACGGTCAACGGTGGCGGCGCCTTCAAGGCCTCGGACAAGGTGTTCCAGTTCAACGGCCGCGGCACCCTCAACGTCAACGACTTCTTCGTCAAGGACTACGGCAAGCTCTTCCGGAGCTGCGGTAACTGCTCGGGCAACGGCGGCCCTCGTAACATCAACATCAAGGGCGTCATCGCCAAGGGTGGCGGCGAGCTCTGCGGCATCAACTCCAACTACGGCGACGTGTGCAAAATCACCAACTCGTGCCAGGATAGCAACAAGAGCTGCACGAGGTACGAGGGTAACAGCAGCGGCAAGGAACCCACCAAGCTGGGCTCTGGCCACGACGGCAAGAACTGCATCCTGTCCGGCTTCACCAACAAGTGTTAAGCGGGCAGCATGCGGATGGCAGGCCGCAGCATAGTGGCGATGCTGAGGGGACGGGGGCTCGGAAAGCGGTACAAAATTCATCTTCGATTCTGTGGCAATAATTTCAACAGTACATAATAAGCATGCTTACAATGCACATTTTTTGAAAAACAACATCTAGTCAGCACCTTCGTTGAAGTTGTGGGATAGAATGCAGTGCTTCTTTTGTTGGAACTGAAGCGTAATAGCCAACAAAGCATTCAATAATTTCTGTCGTCCCTTTCCTCTTTCCCCTTTACCATGGTTTCCGCGCTTCGTCTTGACTGGGCAGCCAACGCCAAGGCCGATCGGTCGCTTTGCTTGGCACGGCATGGCACCTCCCCTAACCCATCATGCATGACAGACGAGTAGACAGGGATGGTGTTGGTGGTTCTGGGCTCCGCAACGTATCATCATAGGTCTCCTGCAGCCCTACGGAGACTGTTGACCCAAATCAGTTCACGGTCCCGCATCCTCTAAAAGTCAACAACCGCTGTCCAAACACCGTGCAAACTCCCCCCGTCACTATTGCTCTCACCACTACTAGTCAATCCTAGATTCCCATCGATTCATCGGCCCGCTATATTTCCAGGGTTACTATAGAGCAAATCTGCCATCCTGCGCTTACGGCTGCTTGATTAGAATTTGACAGATATTTCTGCAAGGACGGTGTCGTGCACCTTTGACGGCCCCCCCACGGACTGTTTCTTGGGTGCACATATCAGAATGTGGCCTCTTAAGACACATTGTCTGGACAATGTATAATGGACAAAGTACGGGACTTTGAGTCAACGAAGCGACTCTTAAATCCTTGCGCTAGTATGCTTATGATATTAGGGGGGAAAAAAGAAAAAAGAAAAAAAAAACTAATCCGTCACATCTCACAGCAATGGGCTGATGTATTCGAGATCACTATCACCATAGAATTACATGACACGAGTCGTATTAGCTTGTGCTGTCGACTGAGTAGCTACGAAGCAGGATACCGGCTTTGCCTACACTCTGTGGAGGTGTCAATAAGAAGTGAAGTAAGACAAAGCAGCTATGAATCGTGTCTTGGGCAGCAAGATAGTCTATTGAAATAATGTAACCAAATGTTAAAGAAGGGAAAGGAGAGAGGGGAAAAGAAGAGATGAGAAAGGAAAAGAAGGATTTCTCATGAAACACGGAAGGGGCGGTTAGGTAGTAACAAGACAACAAAACAAACCTGAAAAACATCTAGGAACCCATATTACTACTAAACCATCGTTGGAGATGCTATCCAAACAGCAGAATCATAAGTGGCCTCTAAGGTATCAAAGAACATGTCTCCTCGATCCAATATCTTTGAGGCGAAGTGAAAAATCCACCGAAAGAATTCAAGGAAGCTTTGTAGCGCCTGGGACAGCCGCATCTGATGGTTTCGATCAGGAGTAATTAGGGAAAACAATCTGATCGATATCCCAGTCGAGACAGACGTTCAAGAAACAATGTTAGATATCGGGTTGTGTAAAGAAAGGGGAGTTGGGGGTCAAACTACCAGAAAACGCTGTGAAAGGCTCATGGGGCTTATTGAGGACCTGGAAGAGAGGTTTAGCAACTAGAATGATACCTTAGCTTCTGATTATCATGGACCGCGAGGTGGGACTGAATATCACAGCCCCCGACGAAACCGAGTAACCGGTTCATATGGGCACGGTTTTCTTGTTCAGTCGTCGTCGCTGGACCTGTCATCGCCGAGCGTTCTAGGATCTGTTCTGGAAATAAAGCGGCGCCGGGACTGGTTCCGTCCATAGATCGAATTTTCGATGAAGTACGAGCCAACAAATGCCGCTGCCGCCGGTCCGGCGATAACGCCAGCGGCTATGGTCGCAGTCCCACCAAGAAGGACTTCAAATGGAGACACAGCAGTCTCATAGCGTGAAACATTGGCAAGATTCCCAACATTGATAAGATGAAGTCGACGGCTAGGCTCGGGAAGGTTGAGCCACACATATGGCATTGAATTGTGAACATGGCCATGAATGGTAAGCGGCATCAGGTCCGCAGGGAAAGCCAGCGGCTCGCCAGCCACCATCGGACGATAGGCCGGAATTAGGAGGTGAATGTGTATTTTCTTTCCATCCTTGTACATGTTCTTCTTGATGAAACGCATCCAGACTACGAGGGCGTCGAGGTTCTGGGACATGCCAAGGAATCGGTGTGACAGCGGCTGGTCTTGGACGCAGCTGAAGAAGGCACAATCCCAGTCCATGTCCGTGTCTGGATGGTAGAGAAAAAAGACATGGTAGAAGTGCTTAGACGGCCAGTGCCTAGTGGTGCACTTGACAATGAGTTCGTGCACTCGCAGGGCCACCGTTTCGGAAGAGACGTCTCCTTCCGCCTTGTCGGCGATCGGGACGCCGATTCTCCCCAGAGCTGTCTGTGCGTGAGAGCCCTGCAACAATGCAAGGAACTGGGCAGTAACGGCCAGGTCGGAGATATATCTGTTCCAGCGTCGAAAAATCTGCCGGTGCCCAAGATAGAACTTGACAGCCTCGGCGTTGGCATGGATGAGAGGTGCCGCTTCTTTCATCCGATGCCGCGTCTGTCTTCCGGTCTCGCGGCCGTTTATTATGTCGGGTACATAGAAGACGGTGCCCGCTGTTGAAATCCCAATTTCTATCCATTTGTCCTCCTTGGTCCACCTTTGACCCATGTCTCCAACACGGTTTCGCTTTCGATAGATCGCAGGCTTCGAGGCTTCTTATCCGGGTGGAGTAGGTATGGGTTACTCGAGATGTGGACAATCAGGATCTGATCCGTGTCAGCAGATGATTAGGAGTTCCCGCTGGGGTTCCAGTGGAACGCGCCCTTTGCTACTCCTGAAGCCAGCGGGAACAGCTCTCGGGCACTACTCCGGTCGGTGTGGTTTATGCTGAGATGACCATAATATTCTGAGCCACTCCCGTTAAATGAATAGGAGGAAGAGTTGATAACGATTCCATTCCGGAAGCGGGGTCACAGTAGGAAAACATATACACGAGCAGGCTGTTATTATCCTGGCAACCTTTGATTGGTCACACTTCTCACTATAGATTGGCTGCACGCACGTAACTCACAGTGGCATCTCGCCTAAATGCATACTTGCGGTTTGGGCTGCTTCATCAGAGCATAGACGTCTTCACACCCACTGCAGGGCCTCGTTCTGTCCAGCCCTGCTGAATGGATGACTAGTGGAGGAGTCAGGAGCCAGTTCTGGGATGAATCGAAGCTCCTCATCACTCTATGTATAATTTGCTAAGCCATGTAAGCCACAGATAGACCGCTTAGTTGGCCACAATTGGGAAAGGTTCATCAAACACGAGAATAACAACGATTGCTTTGCAAAGTTCTGCCCAAAACATGGTGAGGACGCATCTTCCACCGTGATCTGCAGGAAGAGATGGCAAACGCACAGAATCCATGTCCATGTTCGAAGAAAGTTGCACGTCAAGTGGGAAGCCGCCCATCCCGTGCGACAGGTACTTTGACTCTTATCTTTATTTTGTTTGGTCTTCTGGGCCAAGACCTTCTCTTTAATTCGATCTCTTTGATTATTTTCATTCCTGTGCTCTGTTTGTCATTCTTATCTTCCACTTTGGCAGGCCCCTCAGACTTCCTCTCTTATACATGCTTTATCTTCACTTCATTCTCTATAGCGCACGTCAGGCCTTGCGCGTGTGACGACTGGTCAGGACCCCTTGCGAGGAAATGCCCTTTCGGGTATATGGCAGCAGAATTCGGGCTATGATGACAGTTGGTTCGCGGTAGTTGGAAGGGCACTCACAATACTAACAATTTATTTACTTGCCCCCTCACTTTTTTTTACATCGCAGGATCCATTGCCGTCGACCAACGACGTTAAAATTCATGTGACCAAATGGTCTATCAACCCCTATCAATTACTCCCGCCGTGATCACCATACCGCGAAGCATTTAATAGGCGGAAGTCATCAATTCTCTGCCGTCGATCTGGACTGGATCTGACTTTCGTTGCGGTGCCTTATCTTGTCGTCACACTCCTCATGTCCTCACTTGGGGCTGTACGTGGTAACCTCATCTCTGTGAGGCAGGCGACGTGAGACAATGAGCCCAATTTTCGATGAGCCGATAGCATAACCGAAAGGATGCCTCTTTAGCGAGGCACTGGCATTTTTCAAAGCCCTATAAGCGCGTCTAAATCCATCACACAATCCGCCGAACTCGAAATTACCAATTTCCATTTGATGATATTCCACCGCGTCGGGTCGACAGTTTGACACTGGCACGGCGGGTCCTCGGACTAGAAAGAAAGGCCGGAAGTCATGATTTCGGTAGAATGCAGTAATTATGTGTCCTCCGCTAAGCCTTGTGGAGTATCGGAATTCGAAAGGCTTGTTTCTTGGGTAGGGAGGAAAACATACGAAAGAACCAAGCGCTAAGAATTGAAGAGAAACTCTACAATTAGTGAGTACCTAAGCTTCATATGCAATTTAGATGGCTACGCCCTTCACTTGATGCAATTACCAAGTTGCACTTTTCTATAATAGTTCGTGGTTGCCTGAACTTCCCCGCAATCTGGCGTGGCTGCCCGACTCTTACATGACGGCACTCCTCCGGTTCTTATTCACATTTCAACCCAGAAATACTGTTGCAAGCTAAATTGCCTTGAGCCCATAATCCGATTTCATCGGTCAGTGCTATTATTCATCATCAATCATCAGGATGAATGTCGCCGAGGATGATGCTGAGAAGTCCCTGGAGCAGATCGCTCATTACCGGGCACCTCAATCGTCTCACTTCTCATAGACGTCCAAAAAAGCGCCTTTAAACAAGAGATATTTCCACCCTTTCTCAAGAATCTGTATTGTTTAAGACAACATCATGCTCAACCCCAGTTATTATACTTCAAGAAGATTAATGCATTCAAGAATTCTAATTATATTGCTTTATTATATATATGGAGCGAACCTATGTATAAAGATCTTGACCAAGGTGGCTATAAGGTGCAAAGCAGAAGAAAAGGCCGAATTCATTTTGATCCTTATATGGTCAAAGACTGTATTTTCATTGTATTTTGGGGTATATTTAAAAGTTCAGCCTGCACCGTCTGTGGATAGACCAGCATAGCATCCCGCAGAAGGTTTGCGAAATCGAATGCCACCACTGGAGATGCAATCAGAAGCATAAAGGATTAAATACTATAGGTCTGGTATATAGGCTTAGCTAGTACCCTGTTGCTTTATTGGTAACTACTATTAAAACTCAGGATGACCTAAACCTTTTAGATCGTATTCTTAGGGGTAATCTTGTTGAAAAGAATGGGGGAAAATATGGCTTCAAACTCTCAGCAGGAACGATTTAACAGGAGATTGAATCAGCAATTGAACTCCTGAACAAGATGATAGGCGATCGGTGATAGATAAGGGGGTAGATATTCCAGGAGAGCTATTACTCTAGAGCTAAGATGAAACTACTTGTCCATGATGCATCTGGTTTAGAGATACTAAAGCATTCTCTTGGTAAAAAACTCTTTAGTGAATTACTTCGAGAGCTTTGTATTAATCTCATCGATTTTTCTTATTAGGCCACTAGTCTTTGCTTGGCTTTCAATATTATATAGTACCTGCAGCCCTAAGCATAAGAGGTAATTAAGCAGATTATAACTATGGCCAGGAGGTATACTCTCCTCCTAGGGGAATACTAATCCATATCGCCTACCATAATCTCAGATATCAGCACAAGGGATATGGAATAGCCATGGGATTGGCTTATAGTTACTGCTAACTATTGTTAATATTCCATGCGATTGAAAACTCAGGAGCTCCAGCAGAAGCAACAAAGCATCAGTGTATCTATGTTGGCCTTGTGGTTTTTGAACGGAGAGATCTTTTATAATAAAGGGGGTACCGATCTTCTATCAGCAATGAATGTTTTGGACTTCATTACCTCGCATTTCTTCAAAGATTTCTATGCCCCCCTGAGCCGACGTAGCCTATCCTTCAACAAGGGTTGTCGTTTCCCTTACGTCAAGCTTATATGTGACGGCGTTTCGACAAATGGACACTTTGTGGAAGCTTGGCAAACGTATTTCCTCGAGTAAAATACATGAACAGTCATCATGGGTAGATCAGCGGCGACAAGGGAATCTAAGGCCGCAAGTTCTCGGGCGACTCACTCAACCTGCGAATCTGCTCCAAGATCGTGGCTACTTTGAGCTTGAGTGCCAGCTTCGGACCTTTGTGGAATGCAATATGAGGGATGGAAGTGATGGCTCATCCGCTCGAACATTCGCAGGAAAATACATGCAAATGATAGCCGAGGAGGTTGCTGATGCGATCGGCCAAGGCTTGATGCTAATATTGGCATCGCTGTGGAAATCCTTAGGTAAGAAATCCTCCTACCGAGCAATTTTCATCTGCAAAGACGACAAGACGTCTTTGCAGAATTCAGCTCAGGGAAACCGAACTTTGGTATTCACGGCCTCTTGTCCAAAACGTGGAGGTTATGGTGAGTATCTGGTTGATGATATAGATCGCCATGTGTCCTTGGAAGTACTTCAAGTAGGTTCTATGGAGGGAAGGGCAGTTCCTCGGCTGGGAGTTGAGGGTTGGATTCTCGGGTTGTGCTTTTTCAAGGGAAAGGCGAGGAGAAATTTTCTGTTTCCATGGCCAGTTGGCTTCGAAGCGATGTCTCCCATTAACCTTAGGTAAAAATGTCATCCTTAAGAGAATAGTAAGCCATGCCTATTTCAACTGCGACCAACAAGGTCGAACTCAAGCAGCCTTTTAGAGCAGGGCAACTGCTCGGCGAACAAAAGCAGAAGCCGACTGCGCGAACCAGGGAAGGCGTAGCGAAAGGCTCCACTAATCAAAGCGGCCTTCTTAAGTCTGGGGGGTAGCGGCGGGAGGCCTTTTTCTGAAATTTCCTCGAGGCAATGGCTAGTTGCCGCCTAACTCACGGTAATTAAGTAAAGCTACGTTTAACTTACTGCGCTTTCCCCGCTGCGTCTTGCTTACCAGCTATATTAGTTCAACTTAATTTAAAGAATAAAAATAAAATACATGGCATATCGCATAACTGCTGATATCATATATAAATAAACATGTCCTTGTATTACTAGTCTACTCCATCACTTGGGTAGGTATATTTTCATGGTTGCAAGTAAGACCGATTGGTCCGACTTCTTAGGAATTGCTAGAATGCAGGCCATCCGGGCCCGAGGAATTGCACATGTCAAAGATAATCCGGCGATGACTATCCTGGCTTACTCACGTGATTGGCGCCATAGGAAGCGATTACCAAACCAATCACTGCACTTGCCAACATATCTTCGAGCAGAACCGAACCACCTGTCATGCGCATTGAGCACCCGACCTCCCGCCCGTCGCGATTGAATCACTCGTAGCAAAGGTCCGATTAGTAGACCACGAAACTGCTTCGGTATTGCAGAATCCGTCTTTCCGCTCAACCTGTTCAAGGGAGTCCTTCCCAATGCGACGAACGAATGAAGGAAACCGAACCGATTAATGCCGGGCGTCTGGTCCGAGCGCTCACCCTCATGGTGGTATGGATCAAGACGAATCAATATTTGCGGCGTTTCTGGAAGTCCCGGGCTGGTGTGCTTTCGGTGTCCGGGTTTTGCATCAAGGTCAAACCCTACGCAAATTTGGCTGAGGCACACACCATGCAGTTCGTCGCCCAACACACGTCTATTCCCGTACCTCAAGTCTACTCTGCCTTTGTCCACCGAGGGAGTACGTACATCGTCATGAGAAAGGTCGACGGAGAGATGGCATGGATGGGCTGGAAGGAACGTCCAGAAGCATCTCAACGACGGATCCTCAATCAGCTACGTAGCATGGTTTCCCAGTTGCGCGCCATCGCCCCGACCGAAGGCACCGGCATCGCTAATATTGATGGCGGCCCTATTTACGACTGTCGCCTACCTTCAAAATCATTTTGGGGACCTTTTGCTGCCGTACAGGACTTTCATAAGGAGCTTGCTAACGGTGTCGATTTTGAAGTTCGCTATGAGAGCCAACCCCCAGAACTCATTGAACTCTTCGATTTTTACCGTCAACGGAACGGCAAACCTGTTTTCACACATGGAGATCTGAGCAGCTTGAATATCCTAGTACAAGGGGATGATGTCGTTGGCATCGTCGATTGGGAAACGGCAGGCTGGCTTCCCTCATACTGGGAGTACACGTCTGCGTGGTTTGTGAATCCCCAGAACCCGTTTTGGCAGCAAGAAGTCGACAAATTTCTGACCCCCATGCCGTATGAACTGAGGATGGAAAGCATACGTCGCAAGTATTTTGGCGCAACCTGAGCTGACTATCCACGAAATCCTTGCGAGTTCTTCACCTAAGTCTATACAAGTTTAAGAGCTTTCATGGCTATGGCGAAAGTTCCTTATTTTCCAGCATGTCCCAGGTCGGTGCTCTGGTAGGGTCATAGTCCACAGTCCCATCAAATCGATGCTCGGCCTTTTTCTTCTCCACGTACCACATGGCTGTGTCCCGTACCAACTTCCAGTTGTCGGCAGAGGTGCCGAGTGCATTTCCGTTTCTTAACGCTGCCTCGAATCCCTCCTTCGCCCACCCGACGCAATTCCAGCCGTCGACTTCTGGCCGAAGGGGCGTATCCTCGAATATTGACTGAAGCCGACGCTTGTCCTTGACCTTGGCGATCACGATACGAGTTAGAAGCATGGATGTAGGCGCCATAGATGTTTCGCGGTTTTCATATACCCAGCGCGACTTCAGTACTGGTGGCGTGCCCTCAACAGTCATAGTCTCCTTGGCATGGAATCGTCTCCCATAGCTGTTGGCTGACTCAGTTTTGGGTCCGACGATAAACGCCCAATGATACCTAAACAAATATTAGCTTTTTTATAATTACACAATGGGCAGGAAAGGCCAGACGTGTCTTCAAGATCCGGCATTTTCGGTGCGCCGCCTCGTGCGTACAAGGCGACGTACAGGCGATCCTTATCCGAGGGCATCGTGCGTGGGTTGCTGGACGTATAAGCAGATTGGGAAAATTCAATGACGATGTGAGGTGCACTCTTAGTAGGGAGACATGGATAAAGCAAACAATAGTTGGCCCTAATATACAACTATATGTCAAACGTCATGTCGAGCGACATGCTAAGCGCCAGCTGTTTATTTAGCATGATATAATCAAACACTTCTAAACGCGTCGGGTGTGATGTTCTCCGGCGCTTAAGCAGGGATTGGGGGACGAGCATGTCATCGAACACAACGGAACAAATGTACACAATTAGCGTGGGTCTCCAGACCTTCCTATTTATGATATTGAACCACAGTATCTGTTACAGTACCCGCCTACACCACGGGCGTCACTTCGTTTTATTTTGAGTAAACGCTACGCCTTGTCTTAGAAGCCGGCGTCTCCTCTAAGCGCCAGCGCTAGAATGTGGACGTGAGATATGCTGCCCTACTGCCCTGGAGCATTGAACACATCCATCACGACATTTTCAATTGCATTTGTTTCTTCTTATTGGATTCATCCGATTGTGAAGTCATCTCGGGAGGCCATTTTTAAATTGTGCGGGTATAAGTCTCGGCAGCACTCTTTGAATGACAACGCAAGGCATAGCATTGCACTTTAACCTACGCGACGGTCGCGAAAACTGCGAGAGTAGACCATGCGCTTCGTTGAACCAGGGAAGAAGGAGAGGCAGGTAGAAAATGTTTTCTCACACCGAGTTTAAGAATAGAGCCTGAAGTTGCGGCGCTTGGGGCGGCTAAGCGAAAGATGATGGCATGGGCCAATGATAGACATTGGCGGCTAAATACTGTTGGTTTGCACGCAAGGCGTCGGCACAGTGCAATATCTCTACACAATGAAAGCTGGCACGGGCCAATGATGAATGACAAAAGACCCATAGTTGGTTACAGGGCGGCGTTAGTACTGTAACACTCTTGCACTATCACACCGTGTGACCAACTACCCAACCTTGCCAAATTTCATGCATATCCCGTTCCATGCCACGCCCTCTTATTTCGAGAAGGCGGTTAAGCTACTAATCTTGGTTAGCTACATAAACATGGGCTTCGTTTTCATTCGTTCGTTCCCCATCCCATCTTCTTGCCTCGATCCAAAACAGAACTAAGCGCACATGCTTTACTTCTCAACATTATGGCTTCACATCAACGTCCACCCCCCGCCCGTGGCAAAGGAGCGGAGCGAGATAGTCTCTTTGGGCCAAAAATCGTTGAGCAGCCGAAGACCAAATACGAGCTGCTGGTTGGACGCGAGTTGCCGTCATGGTATTCTCACAATTCTTTCCTTCGCACTGGCTATCGTCCCATCACTGGGTCCGTCAGGTTGTGTATTGGCAGTTTGCGATTTGTACATAACGAGACGGTCAACATCTACTCCCACCTGATACCAGCGGTGATTGCGCTCGCCGGCAATTGGTTTCTCCGCGTGTACTTCCGCGACCGCTACCCAGCTGCACCCCCAGTGGACCGGTTGGCAATACACATCTACTTAAGCACCACCGTCCTTTGCTTCGGAGTCTCATCCATCTACCACACGCTCAACTGCCATTCGGAGGGCTATTCAGGACTTTGGTCCCGATGGGATTATGCTGTCATTATTCTCCAGACCGTTGGATCGTTTGTTTCCGGAATCTATGTCACATTTTACTGTGATCCAGGCCTGCAGAAAATCTATTGGACCATGGTATGATCTACTATGTTCTCTTATATACCCACGGCGCTGGGATGGACATCTTAATTAACGGAACCGGGACCCGTCCCATTCTAGGCTCTTGTTTTTGGGTTCATGTCTACCATGATCGTCGTAAACCCTCGGTTCCAAAGCAGCCGATGGAGGATGCTCCGGATCTCGACATTCGTTGCGACAGGCCTCTCGGGACTGTTGCCCATTGTTCATGCTGCTTCCATTTATCCATATGACATGCTGAACCAGCAGGCCGGCTTGGGCTACTATCTGGTCGAAGGCCTGGCCCTCGTTATCGGCACAGTCTTCTATGCGGTGAGTCGTGTGGCCAAGAAAGGAAGGATCTGGTACGCTGAGCTAACTGTAGATGATATAGACTCATTTCCCCGAGTCCTGGGCGCCTAATACCTTCGATATTTGGGGAGCATCACATCAAATATTTCACTTTTTCGTTGTGCTCAGTGCCGCGATTCATACTTGGGGACTTCTTAGTGTGTATGACTGGATTTACAAGAACGGGCAGTGTTAGACCTAAGGCTGAAAGCTTTTATTCACAAAGAGGTAGATTTCCTTTGGATTGGATTTTATTTACTAACGGAAGTATAAGGCACCTCTGGTAGAAATTAGCTGGTGTTTTGAAATGAAATAAAGTGAGCCTGTAAACTATCCTAAAACATCAAAATACGTCTAGATGTAAATTTATCTACAGAGCATGCAACTTACTTTTTTTTTGTTCATCGTTGTTAGTAATTTTGTGTGCTCTGTGATATTTCTCATTAGTGCGACGCCATGCGTCAAGCGGTCATTTGGCTCTTAGATCATTGGTTCCATGGTCTAACGGTCATGACTCCAGATTCTGATTCTGGCAGCGAGGGTTCGACTCCCTCTGGGACCTTCGTCTCGTGTCTATGCTGTCCTCATTTGACTGCTTTTTGGCACATTCGTCAACTCGTAATTGCATGGTAAATTTTCTTTTTTTTTTTTGTTTCTTCTCCTTAGTCATCTGTAAAACAAGTTTTGGAGAGGAAATGAACTAACCGACTTCATTGGTATCTTTCGACTTGAACGCAGAGCGACAGTCCCCCTCCTCAGCATTGAACAGCGCGGGTAATCCAGTTCATGTCAGTCTTCGATCGTCATTGACCTGATGATGTGAGCTTGCATTGGGGTTCAGCATTTCAGCCCGATCGTCTTGAGTGGTAACTGGAAGTGTTAACCAGCATGCCGCGTAAGACTGGGGTTCAGTTTAGTAAGGATGCTACCATGGTCCGTCGATTTCCATGGCTGTTGGCCTTCACCGAACGTACAGTGAATCAGTAAAAGACGGAGCTGACTGCATGCAGCATCGCATACTTCAAATCTGTGTCATGCGGTTTCATTGAAATGGGCATGTGTGAATGTTGGGTGGAACAGCCGTTGGCGGGGCATCTCTAGGGTAAGGAGTCAGTATGCCGCATTTACTAGTAGTAGCGAAACGTAGAGGCAGGATGAGCGAGGCCCCTCGCAATGCTGACTTTTAGCCCGACACCACATCATCTTGACTTGGGAGTGGAGTTTCAAGGTCCTCTTGATTGACCTCATCCTTGGTCTGTTGTCAACTGTTGTGGTCATGTGACTGGCGCTAGATCGGGATAGGGCTGCTGATGAATGCACAGCCCCTGTCCGCAGTGACGTGCTTCTTAAATTGACTCCATGGGTGCCAGGCCAGCAGGTCGCACGAGAGTGGTTTCTTCGATAGCCAAGCTTCGCACGGAGAGCCTGGCGTGACCGCCGTCATCACAAACGACAACCGCTGCCGCTGTTCCTTGGAGCCCAGCAGGCCTCACTGATCCTCTGTCAGCACTTGCGGGTAGCCTGGAGTGCCAAGTAGCCACAGGCCAGCGGGACGACCAATGTTTGGATGCCGTCAAGCTCGCTTGGGCCAGCTTGACAGGGATTAGGGACGCCGTCAGCCGGTTGGGACCGACTCGTAACGCATGTGGGACACTTGACAATGGGTCCCAGACAAGGATCGGCATAGTAATAAGATTGAGTGGTCAAAGGTTCGCCGTCACCCGGATTCAATGGTCGTTTCCAGTTTTGTGCACCACTTTGAGACGCGGATGTCACGTTGAGGTTACTTTGCGATCATGACACGGGCATTCGCGTGGCTGGCTTGCCTGTTGGCCGTTGCCCGAGCACAGCTTGATAGCAGACAAGATGGCGACGACCAGACGCCTGTCAGCTATTTTCGCCCTCGGACGCTGCAGGTGATAACGACACTCGGGGACTACGCCTACGTTGAAGGAGGTGAAATATCCAGCTTCATCGATGGGGAAAGGACAGCGACCAGAAACTCTGTTCCCCGTAAGTCCGTACCCCAGATTGCGGACCCGTCACTTACAAGATGCAGTCAACGATACTGTGGCGATACCTCTCAATGTGTCGTGGGATGTTGCGACCGTCGAATTCGTCAACACCCGGAAGAGCGAGCCGTCGCCAGCAAACAAGTTTCCTTTGTGGGCGGACGAAGAAGGCAACACCTTGTATCGATGGGGTGGCGAGATTGCGTACAACGGCCCCATGGACGAGGACATGGTGCGGCTATGGGCATTCGTACCCGACGGCAGCGGTGGCGGTAATTGGGCGTCGCAACCGGCCGCCAACCAGGATTTCTACAACGAGCTTGTTGGAGCTACGCGCGGCGGCATGACTGTATGCGGGAGGAAGGGTTTCTACCTGGGCGGCTACGGCAAGAGGTCGACGGACCCTTGGTTTGACACGACCAACACGTACCCCATACCAGGCATGCTGATGTACGACATGGAGACGAGACGATGGAGTAATTACTCGACGGCGCCCATGAGCCCCCCCTACGGTTCCATCGTCTACGGAGAAACGGTTTGCGCCAGAAATTTCGGGCCGGATTCGCTCGTCGTAGCATTGGGCGGATTCACAACCTCGCCGACATCGATCGATGCACGGACGATCAATGACTTTCGAAACGTGTCGCTTTGGGATGTAGAGGCCGAACAGTGGCACTGGCAAGAGACGACTGGCGACATTCCGCAAGGCAGACATAGGTTCTGCGCCGCCGGTGCACAGGGACCAAACGGTACCTATGAAATGTTTGCCTTCTATTCCGGATCCTGCCATCGCATGACTAACCATGCCTAGATTTATTTACGGCGGAACGCACCCCGTTGACGGCACGCTGGGGGATGTTCACATTCTATCACTTCCAGGGTTCCGGTGGTTCCGTGCCGACGTCGATGCCCAGCCGCGCCTCAGCAACACCTGCACCATGATTGGCAACCGACAGATGCTTTCGTACGGCGGCTTGAGGGCCATTGACCAGTGGAACTACCTTGACCCGTGGGCCCACGGCATGGGAGTGTTCGACACGACGGAGCTCCGGTGGAAGGACAGCTACGACGCGGATGCAGCCGAGTACGAGCCGGCGCAGATGGTGCAGGATTGGTACAACGAGGGGGGACTGGAGTCGGTTTCTTGGAGTAGTGATGAGGTTCGGGCGATGTTTGTCGAGTCCGGCGATGGAGATAACACAGACGGCGGCTCTGGCAACGGCTCCGGAAACAACCCCGACAGCAACGGTTCCTCCACCCCCACCGGCGCCATCGCAGGCGGCGTCGTAGGCGGCGTCGCAGCCCTTGCCGCCGTCGGCGCTGGCATATGGTTCTTCCTCCGGCGTCGTCGCCGAGCACCACAAAGCCAGAGCGCCGTCCACCCCTCCGAGCTCGAGCACAAACCAACACACACAAACAACAAGTGGCAGCCACTCTCCACATCACCCGATTATGACGTGCCGCCCGTGGAGCTGGACTCAGTGAGGGAACGTCCAATAGAGCTCGCTGCGCATCGTAGCCCCGCTGAGCTGCCGGATAACGAGTATGGAACGCTGAATAAGAAATATAATGGCATTGGTGGGTAAACATGGATGGGGAGTTTTGGGTAGCGTCTTGACATGATTGAATTATATGGTCAAGACCCTAGAAGACATAACGATTTTGTAATAAACAATGCACATACAATGGCGGTTCTCTCACATTCGGCTTCCTGCTCCAAATGGGTATGGCTTCCACTGTGTGGAAAACGTCTGCCTACAGTGCTGGCACAGGCCTTCCAGAAACACTCGACATGCAGCAATCTTGATGATACCCGACTTTATCCAAGCCATATCAGTTGGCCGGTCGTCTTCTATCGGACTATCTACGGGTCTACTGCGATATTGATCCCCTCTCCGTTCTCTGAATCTCTGCGTGCCACCGCCACTGGCTTCATCTTGCCTCCGCGTCCCTGGAACCACAACAGAGCCCACAAGGCTGCCTGTACCACCAGCATAGGTATCCTCGCCGCTAGCCCTTCAAAGGCTGTTGTTCGGGACAACATCATACCCGCTGAAGTGCCGGCCAATGACGCAGCACCTACAGTGGTGGCCTCGAACCATTCCGACGCGTCAGAAGCTATATGCGCCCACAGAACTACGCCAAGTCAGCAAGGAGTTCATCTTTAGACAGGGTTCGCTTACGAGGGAGCACGATGTCGTGAAGTCGAATGGCAATGAGGATAACCTGGCTTTGTTTCCAAGCACTGGGCAGAACAAGCAAAACGCCCGAGATTAGAGAGCAGGCTCCCATGATAGGAACTAGATCCAGTCAGCGAAGAAACCATCGGTGTGCGTAGCTTCATACATGAGATGTTTGGAAGTCTAGCCACGATGACGGCCACCGCAACGACTACAAGAAGCAAACCAACCGCGACGGTAGACTCCCGCATGGCAACAGTGTATGAAGTCGTTGCAGTGATGCTCAGCGACAGCACGCAGTAGAGCAAAGGCTTGGTATACACCATGTACCGGGCCTGGCAACACGGGTCAGTGACGAGAAAAATCAATAACATAAAACAAGCGACGCACCTTTCGTGATGGCCACGCTTCGACAAGCGTTTTGAGGCCTTGCTGGCAGACGGCAGCACTTTCGACAGTGTACAGCTTCTGTGGCGTCGAAAGCCAGGTAACCTCCATCGGGCCACCGACTTTCCCAGAACCCATGAAGGCCAGGGAGAAGAATATCAGGGTGACGATGATCGTGAAGGCAATTCGGAAAAGCCCTCTCCCGCCATTATGTGAGTCTAAGGTGGCTATCAAACCGTCGACGATTAGGGATGTGGCAACCCCCCACGCGAGAAACCTAACCGGGAGCTGCTCTTTGCGATACCAGGACCACGTCCACGTCATAAGTGTGAGGAAGAAGATGCCGTCGATGCAGCCTTGGACGCAGAGGAGGACGGCAACATTGACGTGCTTGTAAGTATAGGCAACATAGGGGAGGGAATGGTTGAATCCTGCAAATGTCAGCTTTGAACGCGGCATAACCGTGTGAGTATCGACTCTACCTTTGAGCATGGTGGTGCATTGAAATATGCGATTCATTGGAACTCTAGATAGAATGAGGACGGCGAGCAGCTGGGCTACTATGAAGCCGACGCTGTATGCGTCGTTGGCGATGAAGTACTCGTCATTTCGTTCGCTCGGGAAGGTGATCCATGGGATTTTACACGCAACCTATACATGTTAGAGGATGCACGCGAGCTTGGAGAGTGTTTCTTACGATGCAGAGGCAGAAGAAGATGTGCTCCGCCATCCATTCGTGCTCAATCTCGTGGTCCGGTGCTTTAACGGCCACCGGCGAAACAGGGCCATTGGTCAAGGGACTGCGTGCTTCGTCTTTGTGCTTAGTGAGGACGTATCGCAGCCTGTCCACTCGGTGCAGAAGGTCCAGATCCCGGTGCACCACCCGCATGGTCTTCTGCCGCCGGAACGTCTTTGTTGCCCAGTCGTAAGAGCACAGCAGTGCACGCTGCATGCTGCCATCGTTGCCGCATATCAGCATCGCTGTGGGAGGCCGTGTGGCGCGGAAGTGCGTCAGGGTCAGCGTCTGGGTATCGACCAAGGTGAACTGGAACCCGTCATCCCGTAACCCGACTGGCGTGGCATCGGCATCGCTGTAGTCTTGAGGCGTGTTGTCGGTGAAGACTCCGCGCTTGTACCCCCAAAGGTACTTCTCCACGGTGGCGACGTCGACGGTGCCCTCGATGCCGATGAGGCGCGGCCGCACGGGGAGCCCGACGGCTTTGCGGCTCAGGAAGAGGATCCATGGCACGAGCATGGCGAAGAGGCTCATAATGGTCACGGTGCCGGTGAAGTAGCCCAAGACCGCGCGGTTGGCAGAAGTGGACGTTCGTCTCATACCAACCTCGACTATGACGACGATGAAGAGGAAAACCTTGGGAATCAGGACGTTCCAGATATGCAGCATGACGAAAAGCGTCGAGAGCATGTTCGGGCGTACAAAGATCGGCTCGGCGTCGATACTTTCCCAATGAATCGTCGCTCCGTGCACCCCGTCCAGCAGCACCGTCTCCTCGTCCAGCACCTCGCGGACCTGGATCGTCGCGTGAACATCCCTTAGCCTCGCCCCCCAGCGATCCGTCATCTGGAACCACGGCGCGCCGGGCAGCGGGTCAAGGCAGATCAGGCGCTCGAGGAACGAGCCGCTGTCGTTGGCCAAGCAGAGGCGTGCAAAGGCGTGCAAGCCGGAGTCGCTTGGCACAATGGCGGGCCGTTGGCGGTTGGGGAACAGGCCCATGATGGCGTAGGCGACGTCGCCCTGGGAGAACTGGTCCGTCTGGCGGCGGGAGCAGCACGTCAGGGCAGCCTCGATGAGGTGCTGCGGCGTGAGGATGGCAGAGCCCTCGAAGTGGTTGACCAGGTTGCGCACCGCCTCGGCATCGTCCCAGGCTCGCTCGGCAAAGTTGCGCTTCGCCATGGCCTTGGGCTCGGAAGCGTCGCCAACCACGTACAGCTGAATCCTGTACTCGCGGGGACACAGCAGCAGCTCGGGCAGCGTCCACAGCCGAGAGCCCCATTGACGTAGCCAGGGTGTGACGTTCTCGCGGTCGTACTCGGGCGTGTCCTCGCCGGCGAGGATGGACGCAATCTTGTCGGACGTTGAAGGCCCGATGGCGATGATCATGGAATGCGCAGCGCGGACAATGTCGCAGATGCGGTAGACATCTTCGCTGCTGCTCGACGACCTAGCCACGCCGTCCTCGTCGCGCACGCACTCAAAGTCCAACCAGAAGGCCCTCTTTCCCGCCCGCTTCGCCGCGTCCATCCCCCAACGGATGAGCATCTGCCGATCACTCGCCGCTAGCTGCCGGTTCGCTTCGCGCGTGGCTCCGTCGGGATAGTCGTAGGCGTCGATCTCCTGCTCGGTGGCCACGCGGAACTGCAGCCGCGTGTACGAGACGAAGACAAACTCCAGGTCGGCGTCGTCTCCTTCGCGCTCGAGGTAGTCCGAGACCTTGACTGTTTCGTGCTGGCCCGTGTCAAAATCCCTCGCCAGGCAGAGGTACCGAGGCCGGATAGGGGCTGGTGAGGTTTGGCGGGCTGGGCCGCTTCTTGGCCTGGATACTGCTTCTAGGCCAGAGTCGAGGCCGATGTTGTCCAGGTAGGATGTGTGCTGCGTGGCCGGCTCAACGTCACTGCCGGGTCCCTGCGGTTCAGCCCTGGCGGACGGACGAAGACTAGAGGACCCGCGCTCTGAATTGTCCTCCCCAAACCGCACTGTGTCATATCTCTGGTCGGCCGTCGTGACAAGCCCCGAGTAATCCACTTCCATATTGGCGTTGAATTTCCAGATATCATCAAACCCAGCTCCCTATACTCATTAGCATACACCTACCCGTACAGCAAAGATAACCTACCAGGACGAAGAGAAGCGGCCATGTTACGAGGAATCTCAGCACGACCCAAGCTACCGCGGCAGGCGTGTGGTTGTCGCCATCGAGCGGCGAGGTGATCCAGCACGACACGTGCATGAGCGAGGGCAGACGCGAGGGCGGTTTTCCCATGCGCGTCCATTGTGACGTCTCTGGCAGTACCCGCGGGTCCTCGATGCTTTGCAGGATCAGGGGGACGAGCCGGCCGTCGGATGGACGCATGAACATCTCGGTGGTGACGCCAGCTCCGCTTGGCTCTGTCTGTGAAGCCATCTTGTGTGTAGTCTGCGAAGCTTTGAATCATCGAGCTGTAGCAAAGGTGAGATGGAAAGTATTTAGATGACTATTATGACTTCAATGATCGGTAGTTCGCCCCTGTGGATAAAGCGGCTCAGCCGGCCGCAGCAAGGATCAACATCCCAGCCCCAGACCCCAGGGGCAAGGCATAGGCGGCAGCTTCTAAAAATACAGAATACCATGGAGAAAAACTCCGCCGTATCCTACGCGAAGAACTGGTTCAAAGGGTCAATAAAAGGGTAATATATTGGCTTGGAGCATCCCCGAGCCACGATCGGATTCCGTCTGCCGAAGCTGTACTGCATTGCCAACCCAATGCGACATTGAACTTCATCTTCATCATTTAGGCACACGCTGCACTATGTTGGTCTGCTCGTTGGGCGTAGCCTCCAGGGACCATCAATAGCCCCTACGAGCCGAGCTTTGTTTGCAATCGGAGCTAGGCCAATGGCGACCGGGTCGTCTCCGGAGTCGACATGCCGTGCGCCGGAACCCTCCGGCCCGGGAGCTTGTCTTGACGTCGGCGGCTTGGCACAACGGTGTTGACGCTATCTAGGCACTACCCGCGGCTCGGCCCGTCGAGCATCTGCAGGAATGGTAGACACGTTGTGAAATGGCGATGAAGGAGCTTGTTTCCCTCGTTTCCCGTATTTGCTGCGACAAGCTTGCTGGGCTGGGGTCGCCGTTACTTGATACCTGGCATCTGATTGGGCCCCTGCATCTTGGAGGTGTTTTAAAATGCTGAACCACGATAGGGAATGCCACTTTGCGCTAAGGCGGTTTATGCTGAGGAAGGTCCGCGGTAACAAGAATAAAGCCTCGTAGGAAAGAGTGGTGAGAGGTTGAAGCAGCAGGATGACCTACACGACTAGTTCCATAGGCGTTTTTGTGTTTTTGTGTGCACGACATTCGACGATGGTTAATTATTGACGGCCTTGACTGCTGTTGGCTGACGGCTTATTCATAGAGTGGCAAGCTGAGAGATGCAGGATTGGTTTCAGGTTGTCCGAGAAGTAGCCCCCGTCATTTCTGCTTCAACGAAAGGCTGTGACATTGACTTGATCCGGTGGAGGTTCCTACACGAGAAGTGTTTTGGCTCAAGTGAGGACCAAGACCGCCGGGTATGATGGACTGAGTTTCCGGGTGCGCAGAAGGACATGATGGAGGCATTTGTGGTTCGAAAGATGGCAGAGAGCAAGCATCGTAAAATTGCCCAGCGAGAGGACGATGATGGCAGCGTATTTAGCCGCTCTACCTACCACCTTAATAGTAGCAAACGGACATGGCTCACACTCGACAGTGATTTATGACGGATCGAACGACATAGATGGTGAAAATATGTCGCTGTTTGCGACACGGAAACGGTCGAGAGCCTTGGCTTGGCCTGGCTCGAGTGTGGCTTAGCAGGCAGCAGGCAGCAGGCAGTGATTCAGCCACAGTCTCAGCCTCAACGTTAGGGCGCCTTGGCCCCACGAGCTCGCAGCGGGCTCATTCCCAACCTCCTAGAATCAAGCATGCCGCGTGAATCAAGGCCTGGCCGCTCAGGCGGGCCGCCTTGGCCGTGACGCTTCGTTTTATGTGCTGGGAACGTTCTTGGGCGGGCGGTCCCTGGGACTTTTACTATTGCTGTCTTTCATTTCTTCATTTTCCACTTTCAAATTTCCTCTCCTGTGAGAGTCTGCCTGGCAGGCAAGAGTGCAACCAATTTCACCGCCTACGTTTTCATCAGCATCTCAAGAGATGCCCTTCGTCGCCAACACGCCAGAGGCTCTCCTCGGCCGCTCAGACTCCAGGAACCCCAACGCAACATGTCGCGGCATCACCGCCTCGGGGCGTCCCTGCCGTCGTCCCATTGCCGCATCGCCTTCCAGCGGCTTGCTGCCCAGCCTGCATGCGGCTCCCGACCCCCGTGACGAGAACCTCTACTGCTGGCAGCATAAGGAGCAGGCCAGTCTCTCGGCAAGGTCAAGTCCGGGGCCGAGGGGCACGGCGACGCCAATCCTGGAGCATAAGTCTAGCATAGACACGCTGGCGGACCGGCTGGGGTTGGTGGATTTGCAGGATAAGCGGAAGCCTGCGAGGAATGAGAAGCAGGGCCAGAATCGGCCGCGGCCACCTAGGCCATCACGGACAAGCCAGAGCAAGAAGCATGCGAGTAGGCTTCAGCTTTGCTGTTTTTCTGTGCCTCTGGAAGAAGAAACGAAGCCTACTAGGCCTCAGCCGCGGCCCATCCAGCATCAAGCGACCTCGACGGTCCCAGCTCAAGTACAACGGCCAAAACCACAGCCTGTGGCCCAGTCGCCCTACAAGCAGCGCCTGGGCGCATCTCACGCCTCCCCGAGCAAAAGCTCTTACCGCTCCCGCAAGTCCACGGCGTCGCAAACAGCCCAGCTCAAAGACCTCATCCCAGACGCACTAGATACGACGACGGCGTCCGCCCTCATGACCGAGCTGGCCCGGCCTTATGTCGACTCCGAAGAACCAGGCTTCATTTACATGTTCTGGCTCACACCAGCCTCCGGGTCCTCCTCGCCCCCCATCGCCGCCGCCCGAGATCTTCTGGCCCCTCCATCCACACGCCCGCCCCGGACCCGGCGGCCCAGCGACGTGGTCTCCCGCTTCGCCGACCAGAGCAGCACCGGCCACAAAACCATGATGCTCAAGATCGGCCGCGCGGCCAACGTGCAGCGCCGCATGAACCAGTGGCAGCGGCAGTGCGGGTACGACATCGAGGTGCTGCGATTCTACCCGTACGTGCCGGGGGCGAGCGACACGTCGTCGGGCGCGGTGCCGCGGATGACGCCCCACTGCAAGCGTGTGGAGCGGCTCATTCACATTGAGCTCGCGGGCATGGGGCTGAGAGCGGCGGCGGAGGCGTGCGGTACGTGTGGGAGGGAGCATCGGGAGTGGTTTGAGGTGGATGCGTCAAGGGCAGGGATTCGGAGGGTGGATGATGTGGTGCGCCGGTGGGTGGACTGGGATGAAACTAACGTGTGATGAGAAACGAGACACCATATCATGATACATCGGGACGATTTATTGGTATTTGCCGGTAATCAGTCCACCAACAAATGCAACGACTTTCTTGCGAAGATACGCTCTATACAGATTCACAAACACCTGGTCTCGCACAAACGCCTTCCTGGTATACAATCCTCGATGAAAAGCAATCAATCAAAGGAACGCTGCATGCTCGCGTCCAAACACAAAACGCCAACACCGTCAGCTCGTGGCGGCTAGGCAAGGTAGTTGAAGCCCACAATGCCCTCTGCGACCAAGGTAGGCGGCTGGCCACGGTTACACGAAGACACAGTGACCCGGCGGCCCATGATTCCTTGGGCATCCACCTGTAGTGAAAGAGGCAGGTTCAGCGGCACGTCCGTGAAGTCCCCGTTGCGAGTGGCATGTGCGCTGGGGATTGGAATCTGGCAGAAGACGCCGCAGTCGAGGGCGCTCTTGGTCATGTCTCCGTATTGACTGCATCTTGTTAGCCAATACCCTTTGGGTCCTTTACACAGGGACGCTTACTGGATCGTCACGTGGAGATTCTGGCTCGTGGTGTTACTGCCTTCAGCCTGCATGAGCCGAACATGTGTTGCTAAGGTGCTACCTGGGTTCCCGGGTGTGTAGAAGGCGAGGTCGCCCCGGAGCGCTGCCAGCGGCGGGAGGGTGTCTCGAGGAGGCCACAGGGCAGCAAGGGCTCCTCCGCGTGGTTTGCTGGTGGTCTCTGGGCCACACATTTGGGTTAGTGAAGGACTTTGAAGACTGTATTGTAGTAAGCACGAGAAGCGAATTAAAGACTGGAGCAGCAGCGCAGCAACAGCAATCAAGCAGCATCGCTTGGCCATCATTTATACACTCCTGGGTGAAGCGCATGCTCACATGCACCCGGATGGCCTGCATGTCACTTGCCCGCAGCGAACTGCCGGGACGCTACTTTGATCGCGAAACGCTATTCGATCGAACTTGCTCACCCACGGCAGGCCAATCACAGCGCAGCAACCACTAGCCCCCCCTTCCTCTTGCAGCAATTAGGACGAGCAGGTTTGAGGGCGAATGCACACAGACAAACAACAACCAGCAGAGGTTTGGAATGCACGAGGCACTATGATTGAGTCTGTTTCAAATGACAAAAGCGCGAGGGTCATAATGTAGATGCGATTGATATGGCAGGTCAACCAGTCTTGACCTGTGTCTGGTCGCGGGCGGAGACTTTGGGGGTGGTTGCCTCGCGTAAGCCCCGATGTCTATCCGAGAGGACCCGTGGCGCCTGCTCCATGAAGCCCGGGAAGGAGGCATCACGTCAACCTCGTGGCTCCCGCTCCTGCCGCTGCCGCTGCTACCATACCTAAGGAAGGAACCTTCGCCAACCCGCGCAAATCGCCTATTTCAGGCCCTCGCCCGCCCATCATGTTGCCAGGCAATTTCCTCGCTGCCACATCGCTCTTCTCTGGCTGGTCTGATTCCGCCAACGTCGCCTCCCAGAACATCATGTCCGTTAGCACTTACAGCCTCCCGGCGCTGCCGTACGCCTACGATGTGAGCCTTTGGAGCGCGTTTACCCTCGGCTGAACTGAAATCTGCTCACACACCTTGTAGGCCCTCGAGCCCAGCATCTCGGCTCAGATCATGGAGCTTCACCACAGCAAGCATCACCAGGCGTACGTGACCAACCTGAACAACGCCCTGAGCTCCTACGCCACCGCCGTCCAGACCAGCGACATCGCCGGGCAGATTGCCCTGCAGGCCGCCATCAAGTTCAACGGCGGGGGCCACATCAACCACTCCCTGTTCTGGCAGAACCTGGCCCCGGCAAACTCCACCGACGCGAACCTTGATGGCGCCGGTACCTTGTTGGCCGAGATCAACAGCACATGGGGCAGCTACGACGCATTTAAGAGTGCATTCACCAAGACCCTTCTCGGCATTCAGGGCAGCGGATGGGGATGGTTAGTCAAGGACACCCACGGCCTCCGCATCATCTCCACCAAGGATCAGGATCCCGTTGTCGGCGGTGAGGTGCCCATCTTTGGTGTCGACATGTGGGAGCATGCGTACTACCTGCAGGTGAGTAACGCCATCCACCTCTCAGGGTCAAACGTTAACATTCTGCAAAGTACCTCAATGGCAAGGCTGCCTACGTAGAGAATATCTGGAAGGTCATCAACTGGAAGACCGCCGAGGAGCGGTTCACTGGCACCCGCGAAGATGTCTTCAAAGCTCTCAAGGCTTCCCTCTAGATCACAACAACGACCAGTAAAACAGTAGTAGGGACATGAATCAAACAATGTTTTCTGCCATTGCCGTTCTCGCCCGTGCCAACGCCCGCAATCAATCAGCTTATCCTCGCTCTCGTTTCTCCATTCCCCATGAGGACCATCTTACGCCACTGGCGCACCAGATCGTCCACCCTGTGCAACCCTCACCATGAGATCGCAAGTCACCATGCCGTGCTCGCAACAGGCGAGATGTCTCATCTTCATCTCTGCATGCGCCAGGCATGCAGCCAGGCATAGAGTGAGACTGGCTACACCCTGACCAATCTAGACCGCAATCATGACTTCAATCGAGTGTCCTCGTTCAATCGGTCTGCATGCACGTGTCACAGGCTAATATCTGCTAACTTGTACAGAGCGTACCGGTTAAGGCCAGTCACTACAGCAAGATCCTCAGCTAGCGTTCTCTGTCAAAATATCCGGTCAAGTCCCGTCCCGAGCCATGGCCAACTGAACTCAATGTAGACCAATATATTCCCCAGCAACGTTCCGGAATACTACATCGAAGTTCCTCGGACACTAGATTTGCGGCCGCGCAACAGCTTCCAACTGATGATCCTACTACATTCAATCGACATGCAAAAAACGACACATTGATGCTTCGCAACTACTACCAAGTATTATGATCGTGGTCCTGATAAACATAGTTGTCTCGCTTGGCTGCTCATGCGACACAACTCTATTCGATGATCTCAAGACATGCAGCTAATCGACTTTAACCCATTATGCGACCTCAGGGGATATAAACCCTCTTCCCCTGTCTCAAGTATAGTGAATTGAGTCATCTCCGAGCTACGTGTTTTGTGTTGCCTTCTGGCTATCCCCGTAAGAGCATCGTATCGCCCCGGGGATTCTCTAACCCCAGCCATGCTGAAGATCAATCAGCTTGGATGGTTTCTCCAATATACAGAGACAATGTGGCGTAAAAGACGACGGAAAGCGCGGGCGTGCGGCTGCAAGTTTGCCTACGTTTTCCTGTTCCAGTCGTCCCGAGGGGACGACGGGAGTGTGGCTGTGAAAAGGTTTCTCAGTGAATAGTAGCAATGTTGACTATCCGCAGCACGATGGTCAGTCGAGCCGAGCCATAACAGAGGCGCACCTTGGGATGGCGCAACATCCTGGCTAGGCCACCAGCTGTGTCCAAGACGTGGAAATCAAAGGACGCTTCATTACGTTGACCTCGGTAGCATGCAGCAGTATTCACGGCACACAAATTACATTATCCAAGGATGATGTTGTGCGATGATGTTTGCAGCTCTTTCCGGGTGGTGTCAACAACAAATGCATATAAAGCCTGCCAGTGAACAGCTCCGAATGTCTCTTCATCCTGCACAACCTTCTTGACAGAAGCCCTTGACCCCCTTCGCTTTTTCATTCTCTGCCATTTTTTCGTTTTAACCTGGTCTTCCAGGATGAAATCCGTCACTCGCTTCGCCCTTCTTGGGCTTGGGTATGTATGCTCCTCTGAAAGCAACATCATATGCTCACATTTTATAGAGTTCGCTCAGCTCATGCGGACTACACGGTCACTGTCACGGAGACTGTGATGGCGTGTTCAGCTTCACTGTACACGACTGTTACGGACTGCACTGCTACCAGGTTCTTGTGCACCTCGAGTCGTTCTTTGACCGACGACGTAGGAAGTACTACAAGCAGTGGCTTCTCGGAGACGAGTATTATTACGTCTAGAGTTGAGTCGAGCCAGATCGGTATGACTCAAACCGACTCGTCTCCTGGAACGATCTCGACAGAGATGACTTCGGGCGGAGGTGCCTCTGATACCACTAGCTCTTCTGGGACGGGCACTCTGAGCTCGCAGTCTGGCTCCGGCTCCGTCACGTCTGCTACCGGTACTGTGTCTGCTGGCACCTCTGAATCCTCCGTTACGGCATCCACCGAATCCGGCAATACCTCTGGGATCTCTATTTCGTCAGTTGTCTGCACCAATCCCTACGGCTGCGATATCACTTCAACCCTGGTCACTGCCGATTCTTCGGAGCTTCCAGGCATGCCATCGTCCAGCGCCGTCTCTTCAGCTACCGGCACGCCACCTGTTGACAGCACTACCGCATCAGTTACCACCGAGGCACCCTCGTGCACTAACCCGTATGGTTGCGAGCCGACTTCGGATGCGGGCACAACTGAGTCGTCGGAACTTCCGGTAGACACAAGCTCTAGCGCAGATGGTCCATCTGGCTCGAGTACACATTCAACGTCTTCCACGGCTTCAGAGACTTCGCAGGATCCTGGCACCACGAACTCTTCGGAAATGCCCGGAACGACTGCCTCGAATAGTTCAGTTCCAACAGATAGCGCATCTACTCCAGCTGCACTTACGTCTACGGATGGTATCTCGTCGCCTGGTACGTCTGAAACGGACACTTCTACTTCTGGCAGCTCAACAGTCCCTTCCTGCACCAGTCCATACGGCTGCGAGTCCTCTACTCTCGAGACTCAGACCACTTCTGAGCTTTCCTCTCAACCAGCCACAAGCATTCCTTCAGGTTCAGGATCTGAAAGCACGTCCACTGTAACCGACACGACTGTCACCAGCAGCTCTTCTGTAAGAACACGCACCAGGACGCGAACCAGAACCCGAACAAAGACCCGTACTCAGACAACCTCGATCTATCTGTCTTACTCCAGTGATAGCTCAGAGGCGGCTTCTACCACTGGTCTCTCAACCTCCCAGTCTTCCATTAAGACACAGGGTTCATCTACACGATCTTACGGTGGTCCTGGCTCTTCCACGGCTGATGAGCCTACATCTAGTGGCACAACGGCATCGTCGGAGCTCCCAGGAACATCTTCGGTCGGCTCTTCTAGTGGCCCAACCTCTACCACAGATGGAGAAGAGACAAGTACTTCTACCAAGCCGTGCGACTCGGAACAAACATCCTCGCAGGGCGGGCCAGACTCTTCTACTTCTGACTCTTCTGAGTCCACCAGTGGAACGTCTGGGGCCTCAACCTCTGTAGCCACCACGACTTCAAGAGATTCTACCTCCACCGGCGAGGGCGAGACTTCTGCAACGGGGGGGCCATCGGCTTCTCTCTCTGCTTCTGGCACTACTTCTGACGATTCCAACACCACTGTGACCGGCACGAGCGCCACTTCCGCTGGTACGGACACCACATCGGTTGGCACAGATTCCTCAGGAACTGAGACTGGCTCGTCTGGAGTAGGCTCTTCAACTGCATCCGGCGCAGAATCAACCTCGGCCGATTTCACGACGTCTATGATCTACCCACCACCACCCGGTACATCGACTTTCAGTGACGCAGACCCTTCTGGAGCTTCAACCACAACTGGCACAGATTCTAACACCGGGTCTGCCACCGACCCTGCAACGAGCGGTGAAGAGCCGGCAACGAGCACTGAGGCTACCGGCACCAACCTTTATCCGCCACCTCCTGGTGAAACAACTTCCGGCGCCACCAGCCCTGCCGAGTCCTCGGCATCAACGGGTACAGACTCTGGCGTAGGATCCACCACTGGCTCTGCTACCAGCGATGCTGGGACCACGGGTGTGAGCTCGAGCACTACGGGCGCCTGGACTTACCCGCCGCCTCCTGGAGAGACGACTTCGGGCGCCACAGATCCTGCTGAGTCCTCAATCTCTGACGGTAGCAGCACAAGTGATTCTGACGCCGCATCTACTTCGGCTGATGCTACTATTTCCAACATCTACCCACCACCCCCTAGTGAGACGACCTCAGGAACCACTGATCCTGCCGAGTCATCCGCACCAGGGAGTGGCAGCGCGAGTGACTCGGAGCTGACGTCGAGCCCGGCGGACGCTACTACTTCCAAGGCATATCCACCTCCTCCCGGGCAAACGACCTCCAGTGCCAATGGTTCTGCAAGTCCGCCAACGTCTAGTGACATTGATACCACGTCGACTTCTGGGAGTGCCGGTTCAAATACATCCTCGGGTCCCGCAGAAACCTCTGAAAGTACGGGCTCACAGACATCTCAGATGACTGGCTCGACTGCATCTAACGGTGCTCCTGGATCCAGTACAAGCGGAGGAACGTTAAGCTCAGGCAGCACCGGATCGACCACTTTGGTCGAATCCTCTGCCACGAACCCAACACAAACGGGCTCGACAAGTGCGATGCCGTCGGGATCCTCCATTGCTACCACCTACCCGGGTTCAAGCCACAGCCACAGCCAGAGCAGCTCGTCGGGAACTGCCCCAACCGGGTCTACGATGTCGGGCAGCTCTTCTGGGCCCAGCTCTATTGAAACAGCAACAGTGGGTATCACGACCTCAGATGAAGCTCCTGGGTCGAGTTTCAGCCAGACAGGTACTACCGAGTCTGGGCTCTACACAAGTTCAAAGGGTTACCCTGAGCCAAGCCAAAGTCAAAGCAACTCCCCAGGCACTTCTACAGGCGGACCTTCGACATCGGGTGGCCCTTCGGGGCCAAGCTCCAGCGGAACGGGGCCTGCTGAGTCGACTACCTCGGGTGGTTCATCGGGGACAAGCTCAATCCCGTCAATCATATCAGACCCAGCGTCTTCTCTGACGACTTCAAAAGGTTATCCCGTACCGAGCCAGAGCCAAAGCGACACAACCGCCACGGGTTCATCAAGCCTGGCATCTTCTGGCGCCTCAGAATCCGTCACCAGCGAGACTGCGGGTACAGGCTCGACAATGTCTGGCGAATCGTCGGGTTCGGCCTCCTCAGTCACTGACTCTAGTTCCTCTACGCTTTCTGCATCAACAACGTCCGCTGGTGACCCGGAAACAAGCACCGGCGCCACCAGCGGTGGAACAACCGATGCACCAGGATCAACGACATCGAAAAGCTATCCGGTGCCGAGTGGAACTGTCACCGACTCTGAATCTGGCTCAACCACGGCGGCAGAATCCTTTACGTCGGACGCTGCAGAGAGCTCTGGTTCATCTGGATCGACTACATCCAACGGTGATGCTGAATCGACAACCACCGGGACGTCGACTGGCACTTCCGAGTCCGCAGCCTCGAGCACTTACCAAGATCCCAGCTTCAGCCAGACTGGCTCTGAACCAACCAAGACCGACGACGGCTACCCAGTCCCGAGTGGGCCGTCATCGAGCACCGACGACCCTCTATTTCCCACTGACGTTTACTCGCTGCCACCTGCCTACGGCGAGCCTACCCCCTGGCAGACGTCCACCATCACGCTAGACGGCTCCAGCGACCTTGTCTATACCTACCAGCCCACGACTCTGCAGACCACGAGCAGGGGCAATGGGGCCGCTTCGACCGTGACCTCGATGGTGACTAAGGTACCATCTGCATACGAGGAGCCGGAGGAGTCTCAGACGTCTACGCCCGGACTGCCGCCGACTTATGGCCGCAAGGGGGTCAAGCTTGGGCCAAGGAAGTAAAAAGGGGTATGATGGGCTGGGTAGATGCATAAGGCTGGAGTGCATAAAGAATATGAACCGTGAGATACAAGCTGGTGGACGAGGGAAGATTTGATGGAAAGTTGATTTGTTTTAATTCTAGTCCTTCCTTTTACTCACATTTTCTCATCTCTCTCCTAAGTAATAATATTCCATCGTTTCTTTCACCACCGCCTGCAACCCGCTCTCTGTGAGACTTGGCCTTTATCCACCCATTACTAAACACACAAGCCGTCGCAGTCGACATTCTCATCCGGCACATGACAGCGTAGATTCTGCCCGTCTTTGGCCAGGCACAGCTTGCCTTCGGGACACCGCTCGACCCAGGCCCCCTTGCGGCCGCAGCTGTTCGCGGGGGCATCCTCGACGCAGACGCCGCGCAAGTCGCACGCGGGGCCGCAGGGGGTGCCGGGCTCGCGCATGCACAGGCTGCCCGGGTCGCAGGTGCCGCAGGGGGTGCCGCGCCCGCAGCCGCAGTACCGGTAGGCGAGGAGGAGGGAGAGGAGGAGGGCGGCGCGCTTTAGCTGCATTGTGTTGGTTGGTTTGGTGGGGAGGCTGTTCTGTTTGGTTTGTTCTTGTGTGTGTGTCCGTGGAAATAGGGGGAAGCGTGGGTGGACGAGATGGAAAGGGGAGGGAGTTGTTGCGAATATATAGATGGATGACACGGGGAGTGAGGAGGAGGTGAATGGAGATATGCATGTCTCATCGATGTCTGTGAGAGGGGATGCCACAATGGGCGGGTTTGGCGACACTGATTCACATAATGGAGGGGTGTTCACCATGGCGTACCCAGTGACGCTCACCACCCAGCCGAGTGACTATCTAATCGCAGACGCTTTCCTCTACATGTCTATATATTCCCTTTTCAATATACGCTTCCCGCATAGCATGAGACGCGGGTGTTTACCTCCCCAGCGACAAGGAGACGACAGCCCACTTGCCGGACCACGCCCAGCGCCTCGCGCCGCTGTCGCCGCCACCACCCTCGAGGGCCTTGAGCTCCTCGTCCTTGCCCGGCGGCAGGCCGACGACGACGTCGGCCTTGCAGGTGCGCAGGGAGAGCACGTTGACGCCGGAGCCGGGGCCCAGGGGGCCAATGGCCGTAGGGAAGGGTGTTGTGGGATCCCACCAGGCCTAGTATCTGTCAGTCTACGTATGCGGAGTAAGGGGTGGATGAGGGACCTACGTCTCCGGTGAGTTTACGATAGTTGAGGTCGCCCTTGAATATGACCAGCTCCGCCGCCTTCAAGTCCTCCAACAAGTCCGACGCCTCGTGCGGCAGGCGCCAGAAACTGCCCGTCGCCGTCCAGTACCGATTAGGCCGCAGGGCCATCTGGCCCTCGTCATGCAGCGCCGCCCAGTCGCGAAACACAAACTGCAGGTCCTCGAGCTCCTTGTCCGATAGCGGCGCGGGTGTGGTGCCCTGCAAGACATCGTCCTCGGAGGGCGTCTCGAAGAAGGCGCGCGGGTCGGCGAGGGCGGCCAGCAGCGCGGCGAAGTCGGTGGGCAGCACGTCCGAGACGAACCAGGGGATGCTCTTGGGGTGCAGGACGACGTGCGTGGCGAGCCCCGTGGCGAGCAGGTAGCCGGCCAGGACGAGGTCGACGTAGAGCTCGAAGCCTGCGTTGTCGAGAACGATGTCCACCCTGCGCTGGGGCTTGCCGGCGTCCCTCTGCTCGCGCAGCAGCTGGTACGCGCGCGGCAGGTCGTTGCACAGGATGTTGGCCTCGGCGGCCTTGCGCGCCTGGGCGCCCTGCAGCCGCTGGATGTCCTCGTACGTCATGTTGGTCAGCAACGACAGGTCCGTCGCGTTGCCCCACAGGCACACCTCGGACATCTCGGTGAAGAGGAGCTCCTCGGCGGCCGGGTCGCGGGCGACGGCCTTGTCCGCGCGGATGGCCTGGATGATCTCGCGGTAGCGGGCGGCGAGCTCGATGACGGCGGCGCGGGAGGAGCGGAAGGTGTTCGTTTTCTGGCGGGCGAAGACGTCGTACGACTGCCAGTGCTTGGTGAGGCGGAAGAAGGAGTTTATGCGGCTACTCCGGCGTTAAGCCGTTGGTCGCGGGAGGACGGGGAGGGCGGGACGGTTACCGGTACATGTAGCATTCGGAGAAGATCCAGGGCAGGTCGTGCCAGTGGGCGTTGGGGCCGCGCTGCTCGAGCTCCTTGTTGAGGGCGGCGACCTCATCGGGGAAGCCGTCGTCCGGGATGGGGCTGTTGGAAGCTCCACCGTTAGCTCTCGCGGCACGGGCGGCTGGGGAGAGGATTGTGTGCGTGTGCGCAGGCCCCGTACGTGAGCTTTCGGTCGTGCTGGACCTCGTACTTGAGGGCGACGATGTGCTCGACGATCCTCTTGCCCTCGCGTATCTTATCCGGGTCGTCGAGGGCCCTGATGGCCCGGTAGACGTCGTCGATGGCGCCCGTCTGTGCTACTCTGTCAGCGACGGCGCGCGGCGGCGCAGGACGGAGGAGGCTGCGCGTACGAGGATGACGGGCCATCGCTTCTGGACGGATTCGCAGGCGAAGGACAGGGGGTCCGATGTTACGGCAACGCCTGCGGCACGTTAGCAGCGGGAACAGCTGGCGAAGGGTACTGCGTCTGGTAGAGCATACGGGTCTCGGTGTCGTGTTCCATCTTGGGGGGGTTACAGATGGGATGCGTCGGCAGCAACAGGGTCCGGCAGCGGAGCCGTGAGGGTTAAATATTCATGTTTCATGTTTTTTTTGGTGTTTGGTGTTTGCGGTTTGCGGTTTGCGGTTTGGAGGGGCAGCGCGGGGGCGCCCGAGATCCACTGTCGATCGCCGTTCAGGGGTCCAGCGGAATCCACCTGGGCCAACCCACCTCGCTGGGACAGCATCATCCCTGGTTCAGGGCCATGTGAGGCCATGCGGCTCTTCGAAAGTCATGTTGATGTACTTTTGTCCCTTTGGATCGGAAACAAGCTCATCATGCTGGGCTTTACCGGATGCCTCTTTTTTTTTTTTTTTTTTTTTCAAATCTCAAGGGGACATTGTGGCTGAGATGGTCCTAACCCTCCATCTTATACAGGAAGCCAGGCATGATCTACGTCAACCTATGAGTAGATCCGGTTGTCACTCTGTCTATTTTGTGCTGCTTGGCATTTGAGATCAAGTCATTATCTTTGGCAAACATTTTCTTCAAACCCTTGACATACCCCAACCCCTCCCCCCGTCCCTCTCTCCAACGATGAGTTTCTCACACCCTCCGGCTCTCGGTATCAGACAGGGCCTACGACGGTACCCTGCATAGCAATTTAACCCAGACTGTTCCTCCGTGAAGCTCGCTTTCGTATCACTCTTGATCCCAGTGACGATAAGTTGCGATGGGAAACCCAGTATGGTAGGTATCAGTTACACAGTTACCAATACTACGCGGCAATCTCGTAAGCGTCGTTTACATCGAGCTTGGTTACTTTGGTATGCGTGAGTTGTTGCGGCGTGGAAGTCTTTGTTGAAAGCATTTGTCAAGCATACAAGGAGATGAACACGCCTTCAATACCGCCGCAGCGTCCCTGCTCCAACATCTGCGAACATCATCTTGGCCAAACACTAAACTCTCGTTCATGACAACAGCCAACTTCCTAACAGAAAAAAAAGTAAAAAAGAAAAAGGGGTATCACAACGACCATCTCCTCCCATCCAGCCCTCACCCATCATCTCCCCCACCGTCCAAGGCCCCCCAAGCTGGGCCCCAGGGTTATCTGCACAGCGCCCGCCCTGTCCGACGGCAGCGTCTGTCTCGGCGGCATCGGCACGTCCATCATGACCACGTCGTCGCCGTCCGTGTCCGTGTCCGTGTCCGTGTCCGCCCCGGCGAGATCGAACACGGCGGGTGCCGACGTGCTTTGCCCGGGGACCTGCGGTGTCGCGGGCTCGTCGCGCATCTGTCTCCGGGGAGGCGGCGTCGGCGGCCTCCCCCACTCGGCGTCCGTCCAGTCGAACTCCGAGCCTTCTTCAAACTCGTCGCCGGCCTCGTCTGCCGAGTCGTCCAGCGAGCCCGGGAAACCCATCGTCTCGTTATTCGGGACATAGTCATCCTCCAGATCGTCCTCCTCGAAATCATCCTCGTCCTCCTTCTGACGGTCCAGCCGAGTCTCACCACCACCCACCCGCTCGTCGCAGCCCTTCCACGCGGTCATTTCGAACTCCTTGCCCGGTGTCCTCGCCTTGCACGCCTCCGTGTCCCTCAACGCCTCAAACTCCTCCCAAAACCCCTCGGTACGCGGGAAGAAGTAGGCCAGATCCCGCGCCGCGCGGTCCGGGTACCGGAACGACGGCTCCAGCCACAGCGGATCGTGAAGCCAGCACACGGGGATGTACTTGTGCTTGCCGCCCTCGCTGTGCAGCAGGCTCAGCTCTTGCTCATACGCTTCTTGAGCGCACTTGGGCCCGATGGGTGCTTGCTCTGGGTCGCCGAACGTGCCCATGGCCATCCACTCGAGCTTGGGGAAGTATTTCGGCGCGCGCTGGGCCAGACGGGCGAGCATCGGAACCATGGCCCCGTTACCATAGAAGAAGCGTAGGGACCGTACGCTGGGCGGGATCACCGCCGCAACCGTCGCATCGTCAAGGCGCTTATCCTGGAACAGTGCTTCCAGCCCGTACAGGGACGTAAAATCAATCCCGAAATCCTCCAGACGTGGAAACTCACTAAAATCTCTCAGCTCCGTGCGCCTAATCATGTCCGGAACCAGCAGCTTCCGGGCTACATCTATCGTCACCTTGGACGGACCGAGAAGTTTGTCACTCTCCTCATCAGTCAGCGTTATATGGTTTGGCAAGTGGCATATATAAAGCCTCCTCAGCCGATCCTTGGCGGGCGCGAACACGCTCACAAGGTCCTCCGTGTTGTCCGCGCCGTAGAAATCCGCGTTGAGGATGTAGTACTCGACGTCCTCGAGCTGGGGGGCCGCTTCCACGACCCTCCTCATGCCGTCGTGCGTGAAGCCGGTCACGACCAGCTTCCTCAGCTTCGCCAAGTGCGGCGCCGTGGACGATGGCGAGGACCAGCTTCCCAGCACGTACAACGACTGCAGCCGCGGCGCCCCTTCGAGCAGGCGGCGCAGTTGGGCAAAGTGCTCCGCCGAACCGATCCCCGACAGGAACAGTGTCTTGAGACGGCGCAGCGTCACAGGGTCGGCCAGGTGATACGGCTGCCAGCTGCTGCAGTCCAGAGTCAGCGTCTCCACGTTCCGCGCCGCGAGCAGCACGGCAGAGGCAGGCGTCGGCAGCTTCGTCTCGGGAAACACAGCCTCCGGCCGCGCGCCGCGCGCTTGGCTCCCATTGACGCGCTCATGATGCCACTGTTCCAGCTGCGTCAAAGCCGTGACGGCCGCGTGGTATTCGGCGCAAAAGTCAAACGGCTGGCGGAACCAGATGCGGTTCGGCAGCGACCATTGGCGATTCGTCCGCATGTCCTCTTGGATGCGTTTCAGGACGATGGGTTCGTTCGTCAACGCCAGCTGCCGGATGTGCTTGCCTTGCATTGGCTGGGCGTATATCGTCCTGACGAGCAGGTCCAGCCGCTTGTGAGGCGTTCGCCGGTCCGCCATCGTACCCAGCGCGACGCAATGCAGCATGACGGGACGCACGTGCTCGTGCAGGTGCTTGGACACGCCGTCCATGGCCGCCAGCCCGCTCAGGCCCTGCTTGACCTTTGGACTATTCATGTTAAGGGCTAGAACATCGGGGTCAGCATTGGTACAGTGCGGGCAAAGCTGCTCGAAAATCATGCGCAGGAGCTCTGAAGGCAGTCTGCTGAGCCGGTCGTTTTTGTTGATTGTGCGCCTGCGCTTGGGTTGTAGACCTTCGACGATGAGCACGTCGTCCACGTCGGTTTCGGTCTCGGTCTCGGACCATTGCATCATCTCGCCGACCCAGCAATTCTGTTGAAATCCTCCTAAGTGATATATGCGGTTTCTGCTTCTGACCGCGCGCTTGTACTTGTGTCGTGTCTTGGTAGGGACATCATTCCAAGAAGCATCGTCAACCCAGTTTGGCTTATATACTAACGATATTGCAAGACAAGGTTTCAGCAGTGTGGTTGAACAAGAGGCTGGACATTTCGGAACAAGACTCAACAAGAAGAGCATGGTTCCAAGGAGACGTATGGCGTCCCCAGCATATTGACAAGCAGAGCCATTGTTCGACGGAACCTGTCAAAGTATAGGGAGCTGTTTTCGAATATGAAAGACATTTTCGGCCTTGTTGCCCATACCATTTTCATGAAGAACAGAGTAATCCCATCAACGAGGGTACGCTTGCCAAGGCAGACATGTGTGTCGAATCAGGGGCATTAAAGATTACTAGAATCAGCATGCTGTGCCGAGGCAAATGTATGGAATACTGACATTGTCTCGAATTAAATAGACTTGTGCTCGGATCAATTATCAATCAATGCAATCATATACAAGTGACAGGCGGAAGAGGTGGATTTGCGATGGGCAAGCCGTGGAGTATATTGCAGCAAACGGTATCGTGGCACTTGACAATCGTGCTTCACCTAAACTATTCATACATACTAGTACTCACTCAAGCGCATCCCTTTTTGTTTCTTCCAGAAAACCCATGATCCAGTCGTGAAGGCAATCTTTCCTTTGATCGGCCCTCATCTTTGATTTACCCGCCAGTCCACACCACAAAGAGAATCATTCAACAATACAATGTTCAAGTTTTGACAAGACTCCAGAGGATATTCTCAAAGTAAGATCTCATCATGTTCACCTTTCCTGATCAAACAAAGAAATGTCATATGAACATCGCCGCGGACTACGGCTCCTCCATGTCGAATCGTACAGAGGAGCTCTAAAGCAACAACACAAACGATAAGCAGCACTGAGCTGTTGATTGACTGTTCAAGTATTCATCTTCCAGCTTGCCCCAGAGGATTGGTATAAGTCGGTCGTGACACTGCCGGGCCTGCGCCACGCGCATGAGCAGATAGCCTCTTAATGTACTGTTTGACCCATGCCTGCGGCATTCCCTTAAGGGTTTAATCTTCAAGTCCATTATGATCATAATCTTCATCTTGATGTAATTGGGTTCATACGCGACATGTTGGTGATGCTTCTCCTCAATCCAGAGAGCTCTTCTGTTGACGATAATATTACATCACATTTGAATAAACGGTGCGTACCTGGCCCTTGTGCAACCGCTGATTCTCTGCTGCAGGCGATTGGAGGTCGTTTTGCTGGATGATGGCTTTAGTCTGCCTCCGAGACCAGGGCATGAGGATATCTTGGCAGTTCTGGCCTTCTGGGCTGACGCTTATATCAACACCCAAGAGACACGCAAACACGATCATCACCGTTTGCGTGCGGAAGGGATCGCCGTCTTTCTTCATCTGCTCTGGTACTTACTTTAAATCGACAAATATCGAAAATGGCGAACTTTCTAAGCAGCTCCCTCGCCAGCTTATCACAACAATCAGCTGGTTAACAGACGCATTGTAAGCTGCGAAATCACATCATCTCATCCACAAGCCTCTCGTGCAATATCCCACCACCCATCAAACGTTCCGGAACACCCCCTACCCTAGAGAACCCCAGGCTCTACTCAGTCGCACCAAATCACCCCGTCCCTCCATCACGTAAATCACCCCATCACATCACCAAGAAATACACGACACTTGAGCAAATAGTGGTCCTCCCAAGGGACTAATAGCTCTGCCAAGCATCAGGTGACAGGTTCAGCTGAGTACCTAGTCTTAACTCCGAGCCCAGCGCGATCCCGCCCCTCGTTTGGCTGGTTGGTCGGTTGGTCGGTTGGTTTGCCTGCCGCACAGCCCCTATGGGTTTTCTACAAAGCCCCTCGTCTCTCTCCCAGGCCGAATTGGAACAGTCACGGAACGAAAGCCTCTACATCTTCTTCCGGCGTGGGGTCGGAGGAATTTGCCGATACCTCGACATTTCACATACATTGCACTCGACTCAATATGCATACGAGACTCGGAAACGAAGCGTGTTCAGCTGCTGCGACTCTACCATCTACAGACCTGGTTCCGGACTCAGCGAATGACCCGAGCTACGACTCCCGCTGCTGCCGTGACTACCATTAAGACGAGCGTTGCGCGCCCACAGCGGCCGCGTCTGCTGGACGCCGCCTCCCAACGACCCGCCCTCTTCGCTCGACTGCGTGAAACCACTAATGTTGCTGAGCATGCTCGAGCTGCGGCCCCTAGAACGAACTCCTCGAGGCTCGAAAGCCGGCGCTGTCGGCGGGGGCAGCCACGCTGGCATGTTGAGCGGCTCCGCCATGGCCGGCATGGACTGGGTGTCGATCGAGGTGGACCATAGCCCTGCGGGAAAGTGCGGCGCCGCGGCAGGATTGGGGTTCCAGGTGCTTTGCTGGGGCTGATACATCCCGGCGTCGGGACCGCCGTTGACGTCAAAGGGCATGCCGTTGGCCGAGTTCAGGTACTCGTGGAACGCCTGCAGCTGGATCTGCGCGTTCTTGATGTGCTCGGTCCGGGCGGCGTTGGCTGCGCGCACGTGGGCCAGGCGTTCGTAGTAGTTACCCTCGATGCCCGCCGTGTGATCCTGCCAAACAGCGCGCTCCTGGTTCCGCCGTTCTGCTTCGTCGAGGCCACGGTTGTTGGCATCGGTGATGTTGGCGAGCTCATTTTCAACTTTGGCGATGCGGGTGGCGATCTTGTTGCGGCGTGTGTTGAGATTGGACTTTTCGAGCTCCTTGGCCTTGACCTCGTTGTCGAGACGAGTCTTGTGCTCCTTGTGCTGCTTCGCCCCTGCATCAAAGATCTTCTTCTCGGCCGTGTATGCCCGTTCCATCTTTTTCTTACGGTCGAGTTGCTCCGGGGCAGCATCAAAGTTCTTGAGCTGCTGACCAAGACCTCCAGTGTCCCGCTCGGCCTGGGACTTTTGCGTCTCCTGCTGACGAATCTTTTGCTTGTACTTTTCGTCGTGGTTGCCGGAGGAGGCGAGCTGATTGTCGGTAGTCTCATTGTCTTTCTTGAAATTGTTGACGCGCGTCTTCCACTCCTTGCGGGCCGTCTTGAGTCGGTTCTTCTCATCCGAAAGTTTGGCCTCGGCGGCTTCGATGGACGTCTTGAGCGTTGTGGCCGGAGAGTCGGGTCGCAGGAGCTGCTGGTCGTCGGCCACGGCAGGAGAAGATCCATCATCCAGGTCCTGACGCGGTTTGGCAGTGCGGATGGTCGACGAAAGCAAGATCTCTTCGGTATCCATATCCACAAACTCGACAACGTACTTGGACATGGGCCGCAGTCCGTAGATTTCGCCCGTCCAGCGGGTGCCCGCCGGGCAAGAATCCTCCGCATCGTCCACTGGGAAAAGGCGGGTGGGTTGCCAGTACGCGTCGTTGATCCTGACGTAGAACGGTTTCGTCACATCAACACCAGCGGGTCGGGAGGGATGTCCGCTGGACGTCATGGTTGCCTCGTCTCGTTCCGGGAAAGGGCTTGTGGCAAAGCAGAGCTCGTCGGGGCCAATGTAGGATAGCCAAATCTGGCCGAGCTGGGTGTCGAAGGGCGCGTTTCCCAAGTTGTGGATGTCGGTAGCATTAGACCCAGCTGTTTCCTGAGATGCATGGGAAAGCTCATACTCCTTCACCACGACGATCTTGGTGCTGGCGAGTGCCGCCCAGAGCGGTTGCTGCAGGCGTACCTGGGCGCTTTGTTTCCTCCTCTTCTTTATAGATGGCTGACTTGGCTGCAGCCATGCCTCGTCGATTGCGTTGAATGTGTCGTTCGAGCCCTCGACAGTGACCGGGCCCTTTCCTGCCTCGGGATCGCTCAGACCCGCCGTTGCGTTGGCCTTTTCCCTCTTCAAATACCATTCTCGAATATAACGAACCATACCCTGTGTGAGTATATGGATAGCAAGAGCACTTCGAAGCCATCCGTTGGCATTTCTCTTATCGTACATGTTCCACGTGAAATCAAAGGACTCGTGGAGGATAGCGGGTAGCCGCCATTGATCCGGAATGTGACGAACCAGGTGCGTCCAGTGGTGCCTCGTGGCCCTGACGAGGTGGTGCAGCAGAACCCAAGTGAAGCAGGTGGTCACTCCCCTCGAGGTACCGTCTCGCTTGGTGCCACCACCAAGAGTGATGGCTACGACCGGTTTGGCAAAGTCCAGGAGGATATCCTGCATGGGCTGCCAGAGGAATAGCCAGACGAGAAGGAAGAAAAAGTCCATGCACACCACGGTAACCAGGGAAGGCATGGTGGAGTTGCCATCAAAGATCTCAGCAAGGTTGATATTCATGCCGGAGCTGGTGGTGACGGGGGGGACAAAGGTCAGAAGCGTAAAGATGGTGTATATCACAGACAGAGATAGCGATGGGACGTGCATGAGGATGATGAGGATGGCAAGCGTATCCTGCATGGGGAGCGACTTGAGAACGGTCATGGCAAGCTCAAAGGGACCCGGATCACGGTGGACGTCGGCATTCTTGACGGCGTTGATGTCGATCTGGCGGTGGACGCCGTCGAGGGACAAGCCATTGGCACCGGCGTGCGAAGCCGACGATTCGGACGAGGTCTCGGAAGCAGCTCCAACGGAGGTGCGGCGGGGGCCATCACCGGAGCGACCGTCGGGCAAGGGATCGGTGTGATGCTTGGAAAAGCCGTTGGGTGCAGCGTGAGACGGGAATGGTTGGGCGGCAGCATTGTCGGCAGGGCGCCCGGCGGCGGCGGCGGCGGCGGCGGAAGCGTCGAGCTGGCTCTGGCTCTTCCTGCCCGTAACCCGCCGGGTCGGGCCTACGAG